>VDFB02137365.1:21175863-21446868 GCA_007258455.2 Sequoia sempervirens | reverse complement strand
TAGTCATTTATCCTTACAAACATTTATAGTGATTACTAGAGGCACATAGACCAATTCTTCATAATAGAAGAATTTGATCATACTTTTCAAATGATGGCATTATGAAAAAACCTTAGGTTAAATGAATAATTCCTAGCTAAGTTCTTTAAATCATGTCCAACCGTATAAGAGAAGATAGCTACTATGTGTACCTAGATACCATGGAGAAAGGATATTTGGGATCTTTCATCAATCATCCTACCTTAAAACATACCAAAAGTCTCCTAGAAATTAGATAGGAAGATTTAAGATGACTTAAAAAAAATTATTGAAAGCATAAACTTATGTTAACTTAACCGATTACAAGTACACCTCCTCCCATTAACCATAGACATATGGGAAATTAAATGTAAAATTTGATTCTATTTTAGTCATGTAGGTGTCCAATAAACCACTTGGTGGTGTTTCCCTTCAAGTTTATTTACTTGAATGAAGAGAAAAAGTCCTTTGATTACAATTAGAGAATACATTTGAGGCCTTGGTTGTGTAACTGGTGGAGCATAGTCACATTTAATACTTGTTACAAAGTTTGGGAGTTAAAACGTTAAGTAGATTTTATTTTTGATGGACACATTTGGACGGTAGTAACAATAACTTGCAATCTATCAAGACTTAATTACCTTATAATCTATAAAATTCTAGCAATGAAATGATAGATTAATCATAATGTCACTTTAGGATCACATCACCATGAAAGAACTTTATCCAACATCCTTATGAGTGTAGGTACCACCAAATAGGTATTTTTAAGATCTGTCTTCCTCGAGCAAGGGAAATTCAGGAAGAGAAGAGGAAAGCGACATATGTAGTATGTCTAAAAGAGGGAGATCAACTAGAGGTCAAAAGATTAGAAGAAAATTCTATAAAAACATGGATTTTTTTCTTGCTAAAGGGGGTCATGATCTTATGATGATGAGTGCATAGGTGACGTCAAGGTGCCCTTAAGGTACAAATATCTACGGAAACAATGGGTACCTAAGGAACTTCCTCCAATAAACACTAATTTTTGTGTCAACGAGAGGATATATCACATAGCACCATCGTCATTACATGGTTTGGGCCTATTTTGCATGGACGACATAAAGGTCTGTTACAACAAAGTTACTAAATTGATGCAGTATGTCATACCCTATTACAGTTACAAATATTGGATGCAATTAGTTCGATATACACGAATTATGCATAGGTATGCACTGTCAGCAAATTATATACAGCTAAAAGATAAGGATCAAAATAAACGATTGGCTATATACATTGGTGGAAGGCCAAAAGCATCAGGGAATATTGTAGGGTTTATACATAGTACACGACCTAGGTCAACAAATAAGCAACCCAATTGCATATTCGAGGCATGCGAGGGAAACTATGTATTTGTATGTGCGATAAAATTAATAACTACAGGGGAAGAGTTGTTAATTGATTACAATTTGAATTGCTTAGTTATAAATGAAGTTACTATGGGGGTGGTACATACTATGTACCATTTTACCCAACCTCCAATTAATGACTCCAATATACCATTTTATTCTTATGTTTTTTTCCATAAGTCTATTGGTTTCATTTCGGTAATGTTTTTTATATTTAATTTTTGTCATAGCGGGGCATTGATCATATGGAGAAGGCTCTAGCCCAGAGCACAGATCACGATGTATCTTCAGGAGCTTCTACCTAATAGGTTTACCTCATTGTAATTGTACAAATTAGATACAAGCAAAATATTTTATTATTATGTTGTTTTCATAACTTTATTGGGTTAATTTCGATAATGTTTTTAATATTCTTGTTGGAGTCGACTAATCAGGGAAAGGCACTAGTAGTAGATGAGAGCATCCATAGGGAGGTGCAGTCAATATTATGTGATGATGACATTGCTTGTTCAACAAACCCTCTCGATATGATAAGGAAGACCCAAAAAAAATGCAATGAAGAAATCCTTAAGTTTTTATTCATAGTGCCTCAAACAGATGAGATAAGAGAGGGTTAAAATATTGACTGAGAGATCACAAAACTTTTAAGTAAGCTGCCATGAGGTCTTTAATTATAACATAAGTTCATTCATGGTTTAATATTTTTTACTCTTTTATGTCATGAACTAAAATATGTGTTGTTTTTACAAGTTTTTTGTATCCTCATGATGGTCCTGGCCATGATCAGGGTACTACAAGTGTTGCCTGAGGAGTAGGGGTTGGTACAAGTGTCCATCCTAATCTTCCTATGCATACATCACATCATCTGACCCCATCATCTGTGCCTATATTTTCATCTGAAATGTCAGCAACACATACCATGTAGGCATCTATTAGTGCACCCTCTGGTAGTGAACACATGCTAGAACATACATCAGGACATGTACTTGGGGATGCAGAGGCCACTAGTACTGGTGATATTTTAGCAACATTTCCTGGATCTTCCCATATTACTAGTACATAAACATTGTCGGTCACATTTGTGGTGACCGAGGATTTTGTTCCCATAAAGATAGAGAAGGTCCTAGGTACTTTAAAATGTTTTAATTATTATTATATATAATCCAATTGAAATTTACTTATTGATCACTCTTTTTAGACTATTGATCCCATGATCATTATGTAGGAAATGATGTTTTTCATAAACATCTAAGTGATATTACACTGGAGCTCTTCAGGCGCACCATATATACACAGTGGAATGCCTAAAATCAAGATTTAAAAGATGAGTTCATTAACCGTTTAATTGTGCTCTTCAATGATAAAACATTCAACTGAACCAAGGTCCTTAAGAAAGTTGGTACCTATCTAAAGTATGTGAGGGACCAATATAGGTCACATTTAGAGAAAAACAAAAAGTACGAGCATCCCCCCATGATTCTGGAGAGGGAGTAAAAGGACCTGGTGTCAGATGGAAAGGAGATGGCTGAAAATAAAAAATGAAAGACACCACCAGGCTAAGGAAGGTATGTGATACTATCAACAATGTAATTATATACTGATTACTCTTTCTTTTTACATAATCTAACGTATTTCAAAATTTTCATAGGCTTCCTAACACATCGAAGGCAACAAAGGTAAGACTAGAAAAACATAGGCAACACAAACTTGGCTCTGGTGGTTATATGAAATTAGCCACATGAATTGTAAGTATCAATAAATGAAATATTGTATCCAAATAATAAATTGAAAACAATTTTGGTTTTATCACACCATAGAAGCAAAATTCATGATCTTATGCAAAAATGTAGGGCTTTGAATTCAACAGAGTTCCCACAGAAGAGGACCTAAAGATTTCCTTTCAACAAGGCTATGGAGTTGTGGCTGAACGCCTAAGATTCTTGACTGGGCAAACACAATCTTCCACTGCATCTGACCTGCAGGTAAATAAACTCAATAAAATTTATTTAAAATTGAATATTTGTGTAATCTATTCAATATTAATTTCCACCATAAATTAATTAGATGCCTATTTGTTTTAAACATTCAAGCAATGATAATATTGCGCATGACATTGTAATGCATCCTGGTGAGGGTGGAGTATAACCTATAGATGAAGGTCATGATGTGCATCCCAGTACTTTAGAGCATGTAGAGCATGATCAACATGTTGAGCATGATCAGGCTAGAGAAGATCAGGAACATGATGTGGCCCCATCAGGTAAAGAGGACCACTCTAAAGTTCTTTTAAACATATTTCATTGCAATTGGTGTATTAATTTATGTAACCTTTCGTGTTTCAACTTTAGAGCATGTAGAGTGTGATCAACAAGTTGAGCATGATCAGGCTAGAGAAGATCAGGAACATGATGTGGCACCATTAGGTAAAGAGGACCACTCTCATGTTCTTTTAAATATATTTAATTTCAATTGGTGTATTGATCAATTTAACCTTTAATGTTTCAACTGCAAATTAGGATTTAGAGAGTGTTCAACATGTTGAGCATGAGTCTATAACAGAAGTTTAGGAACATGATGTGGACCCATCAGGTAAAGAGTACCACTCTAATGTTCTTTTAATTAATGAAATACTTGTAACAATAATAATAAAACATATCAGTTCAACATTTCTTTGTTATTGCAGCAGACCCCCCCTTGCAGTGGTGTCCACATCGTGAGTAGACAACTAGGCGTACATTAAGATCACGAGCAGAGGGAAAAATAACTAAAGGGGGGATAGATGATTTAGAAAATGATACTCCACTTCAGATTTTTTTTAGCTTTAAAAAATAAACAAAAAAAAGTATTGTAATCATATCATGACAACCATATTTTTGATAATATGTAAAAATTGAAAGAATGAATATTATATGTTAATGAATGAATGTGAATATGCTAATTAATGAATGTTATATATTAATGAATGAATGTTATATGTTATTAATGGATGAATGAATGAATGTTATATGTTATTAATAGATGAATGAATGACTAATGTTATATGATTGGGTATGGGGAATTGAGAGTGATGTGAGGAGGGGGGCGGAGGAGGGGCCAAATTGGTGCAGGAGCACCCAAGCCCTTCAAGGAATACTTCAAGTGCCAGGAGGTTGCAGGGGTTAGGAAGACCTATCAAGAATTCCAAAGCATCAACTATAACATCTTGAAGCCTATAATGTCTTTTGAAATGGATAAAAACATTAAAGAGGTCAAAAGTCCTAAGGGTCCTGATAAGGACCCTAGGACTAAATTGCAATGTAAATGGACAAATAGTGTCCTAAGAGTCTAGATAGGTGCCTTTTTTTTTATCATGTTAATTAAGGTTGAATAATGTCATGTAATAGGTTTTAAGGCTTCTTAGCTAGTAGGAGTTAATAAAATAAAAGTAGGAGAATTCAATTTTTCAAACTCCAACTTTAGGCGGGAAAGTGTGTTTTTGCTGATTTAGCACTAATAATGTAATGAAATAAATTCTAATCAGTTGGGACAGTTGGGGGAAGGGTTTTTAAGGTTGTAAAATTCATTTGTATGGGATGTTGGCTGATATTGCAAGTGTTGTACAGATTGCTACAGAAAATCAATAAAAAACTTCAATATTATTGCATTTTCTTGAGTTTTTTCATGAATCTTTGATTCCTTTTCAAGTTATGATCATTTGGATGGTTTAGGAACTTGTTTTTACATGTTTTGAAGCCATTTTATGTCTTGATAAGTAATATCAATTAGTTCTTTGTACATTATTGTTGACTGTCCACAAAAAGTTTAGATTTCTCACTAGTTTTGAGAGTTTTTCTTGGATGTTTGATCCATTTCATGGTAGAATGCTGTTGTGACCTATGAAATGGATCATTCCTAACATTTTTCATACAGATATAACAAACTAATGTGCAATAAAGATGATTTCCATGGTATACACCAAGATTTGACAATGTAAAGAGCATGAAAATGGAGGCTAAGGTGTAGCAGTAGGAGATCTGCCTTAATGAGGGGTATATTTTTGAGTTTAAGGTGTTTACACATGTTGATATAATGGTGAAAAGTTAAAGAGAAGGTTCTGGAAGTGTTGGGAAAGCTAATTTTCAAGAGGCCCTAGTTTTGGAGCAATTTGGTGAGGGTTTTGTGTTTGAGCATGTTAGGGGTGTCATAGAAGCCTAAAAACTTGGAAAATTTGGTTTTGAGACATTTTAAGGGATTTTTGAAAGTTTCATGGTTAGGGGATAAGTTTAGAGAGGGGTTGATTTGAAAAAGAGGGCTAATTAGGCCTAGTTTTTGAGGAAACAACAGATTTTGGTTGGTGTGCTCCAAAACAAGTTCCATCAAGAATCTAGTATGTTATGCATAATCACAAACCACATCTGGTTCAATCATTATTTTGGAGGTTCCTTTGGGAACATTGAGTGGAAGTTTAAGAATTCACTGCCGAAGGCCTAGTTGGGCTAGAAACCTAGTCAAGGTGCAAAAGTAAGTTTTGTCTAAGACAGAGGGTTGGGGGTTTGTAGTCATTGAAGATAAGTGTAACTGTTCCCCTTAAGAGCATTCCCATGGTTTGGGTCCATAGGAGAAGGAATTGTTTCATAAGTGAGCCATTTAGGCATTGTTTCCACAGGGGTGTCTAGAAGAGGTTTGTGAGTGCATCTTTGCAATCCTTGAAATCATTGTTGTTTTCCTAAAGTTCCCATACCCTTTGCATCAAAGTGGTATCAGAGCCATGAGTAGGTCCTTTAGGGATTGAAGAAACAACAATGGCACCTAAAAATTAGTTAGCAAGAGAGTTGGAGGAGTTGAGGGAAACCTTGGAAAAAGAAAGAAGGGAAAGAAGAGAACAAGAAGCAGCAAGAGAGAAGGCCAAAGCAAGGGAAGAAAGACAATGGAGAAGGGAGAGAGATACCATGCAAGCAAGGATAAATAACCTTGAAAGAAGTAGGAGGAGAGAAGAACAAGAAGACCAAGAAAACAATGATGAATGCGAAGAGCATGTGAGGGTAAATCAAGAACAACAAGCAAATGAGACAGAGGACCCTGAGGAAAGGAGGTTACTCAGATTGTTGAAGGTAGTACAAAGTCATGGAGGAAAGAGTCACATAGATCTACCTATCTATCAAGGGAAGATGGATAGTGAAGAGGTGTTGGGATGGCTTGATGCCTTAGAAAACTATTTTGATTTTGAAGAGATGGATGAAGAGAGAAGGTTAAGTTTTCCAAAACCAAGTTGAGAGGCACAACATTGACATAGTGGACTAGTTTTCAGAATGATAGGATGGCTAGGGGATTGGTAAAAGTCTCTACATGCGCTAGGATGAAGAGTTTGGTGAAGGAACAATTCCTACCATCTGATTACACAATTCATGTGAAAAGGATGAGGCAGAATTTAAAGCAAAAGGACTTGGATGTTATGTCCTATACTAAGAAATTTCACAAGCTTAGTATTAGAGGAGTTTATGAGGAAGAATATGAGAAAATAGCTAGGTATATCAATGGCTTGAGGTATAATCTACAAGATGAGATCGGTTTGCAATTGCCAAGGACATTGGGAGAATGTTTTCAGTTGGCCATTAGAGCAAAAGAAAAGGTGAAGAGGAAGCAAGAAAGATCAAGTAATGGTGGAAGGGGAGGTAGTTCAAACAAGGGCAGAGGTAATAGAGAACAAGGACAAGGCAACAATGATAAGAGCAGAAATGACAAAGGCAAAGAGGTATTTTTTGATCAAAGAGGAGGAGGCAGATTTGGATAAGGTAGAGGACCATTCACAGGTAGGTGCTTCAACTGCAATGAACTAGGGCATCCTTCCTTCAAGTGTCCTAAATGGGAAAAAGCTGATAAGGGTAGAGATAGGAGAGCTAACTTGGTACAAGAAGAACACAAGAAGGAGGAATCAAAAACATTCACGACAGACCCTATGACTGATGGTGAGTTTCTTATGATCAAGCAAGGAAAAAGACTTCATCAATAGCCAAAGGTAACTATCTTTAAGTCTAATTGTCTTAGTCATGGTAAAATATGTAGATTACTCATAGATTTAGGGTCACATAGCAATTTAGTTTCAGTTGATATGATAACCAAGCTAGGGATTGAAACATTTGATCATCCTACTCCCTACAAGGCCACTTGGGTAACTGAAGGACAACATGTAGAGATTTGTAAGAGGGCTTATGTAGATTTCTTAATTGGATCATATCATGATAGGGTGCTTTGTGATTTCATTCCAATGACTTGTGGTCATAAAATCTTGGGGAGACCATGGCAGTATACTAGGCAGACATTGCATGATGGTTTTCACAACACATATTTGGTGCATAAAGATGCAGTTAGATATAAATTAGTGCCTTTTCCTTTGGAGCAGTCAAATGAAAGTTTTATGATCTATTTTGAGAAGACTTTGCAGGTGAATAAGTAGGGTAAGATAGGTAAGACAAGGGGAGATACTGGTTTCAAGAAGAGTGATGAGTTGCAACAGGGTTGTGGAACACACAGTCCTAGAAATCAGAATTTGTGGGACTTAGACAGTGTCAAGGTTGGAGGCATTGAATGCCCTATAGTTGAGGGTGATAGTGATGGTATCTTTTCACAAGGAAATCAGGGGAATGAGGGAAGGAACAGGGCACAAAAATAGATTGAGTTCAAACAGCCAAGAGGACAAACAAATCATTGTTTTGGTTCTCACATGATGAATGGCAAGAGTGCAGATTGGCAGAAGAGGAAGACAGTGACTTTGGAATATTACATGCCCTATAATTTGAAGGTGAAAACATATAGGAATAAGGAGACATATGATGGCAGCAAGTTGGATGTTTCTTGGGGCAAGAACTCTTCCTTTCTTGGGGAGAATGGTGCAGGAGCACCCAAGCCCTTCAAGGAGCACTTCAAGTGCCAGGAGGTTGCAAGGGTCAGGAAGACCTATCAAGCATTCCAAAGCATCAACTATAACATCTTGAAGCCTATAATGTCTTTTGAAATGGATAAAAACATTAAAGAGGTCAAAAGTCCTAAGGGATCAGGACCCTAGGACCAAATTGCAATGTAAATGGACAAATAGTGTCCTAAGAGTCTAGATAGGTGTTTTTTTTGTTTTAATCATGTTAATTAAGGTTGAATAATGTCATGTAATAGGTTTTAAGGCTTCTTATTTAGTAGGAGTTAATAAAATAAAAGTTGGAGAATTCAATTTTTCAAACTCCAACTTTAGGCGAGAAAGTGTGTTTTTGCTAATTTAGCACTAATAATGTAATGAAATAAATTCTAATCAGTTGGGACAGTTGGGGGAAGGGTTTTTAAGGTTGTAAAAGTCATTTGTACGTGTTGTTGGCTGATATTGCAAGTGTTGTACGAACTGCTACAGAAAATCAATAAAAAACTTCAATATTTTTGCATTTTCTTGAGTTTTTTGAAGTTATGCTCATTTGGATGGTTTAGGAACTTGTTTTTAAATGTTTTGAAGCCATTTTTATGTCCTGATAAGTAATATCAATCAGTTCTTTATACATTATTGCTGACTATCGACAAAAAGTTCAAATTTCTCACTAGTTTTGAGAGTTTTTCCTGGATGTTTGATCCATTTCATGGTAGAATGCTGTTGTGACCTATGAAATGGATCATTCGTAACATGTATCATATAGATATAACAAACTAATGTGCAGGAAAGATGATTTCCATGGTGTACACCAAGAATTGATAATGCAAAGAGCATAAAAATGGAGGCTAAGGTGTAGCAGCAGGAGATCTGCCTTAATGAGGGGTATATTTTTGAGTTTGAGGTGTTTAAACATGTTTATCTAATGGTGAAAAGTTAAAGAGAAGGTTCTGGAAGTGTTGGGAAAGCTAATTTTCAAGAGGCCCTAGTTTTGGAGCAATTTGGTGAGGGTTTTGTGTTTGAGCATGTTAGGGGTGTCATAGAAGCCTAAAAACTTGGAATCTTTGGTTTTGAGACATTTTAAGGGACTTTTGAAAGTTTCATGATTAGGGGATAAGTTTAGAGATGGGTTGCTTTGAAAAAGAGGGCTAATTAGGCCTAGTTTTTGAGGAAACAGCAGATTTTGGTTGGTATGCTCCAAAACAAGTGCCATCAAGAATCTAGTATGTTATGTATAATAAAAAAACACATCTAGTTCAATCATTATTTTGGAGGGTCCTTTGGGAACATTGAGTGGAAGTTCAAGAATTCATCGCTCGAGGCCTAGTTGGGCTAGAAACCTAGTCAAGGTGCAAAAGTAAGTTTTGTCTAAGACAAAGGGTTGGGGCTTTGTAGTCATTAAAGACAAATTTAATTGTGCCCCTTAAGAGAATTCCTAGGGTTTGGGTCCATAGGAGAAGGAATTGTGTCATAAGTGAGCCATTTAGGCATTGTTTCCACAGGGGTGTCTAGAAGAGGTTTGTGAGTGCATCTTTACAATCCTTGAAATCATTTTTATTTTCCTAAAGTTCCCATACCCTCTGCATCACAAATGAGCTTCCACCATCACATGGTTGATCCTGTTAAGTAGAGAATATTAAACTATTCTTAAAACAAATAGAAGCTCAATAAGGTAATGCACTTTTCAATATAAGAAATGCATCGTTTGAAGCATCAAACCAATATGCAAAGATGAAAGAAAGTGCTAACTTTTCACTATGGTGGCAGAAAAATGATTCTTTATACCCTGAATCCATGCTCTACATCATAATTTGAAGTTGTTTCCATTCCAATGTTCTAAGTTTAGTTTGTTTGTATGGCTTTGTATGAATACCACATTGTGTTGTGTGTGGATTTGGTTTCAAAGCTTTGTTTCTTCTATTTTTAGTGGTGACATAACTCTAAATTTTGACTTTTGTGCATAACAGGTTAGTGGAAAAATTGAAAGCTCTGAAGGGTTTAGAGGCTCGATTTAGATAGATACACAGATATTTGGATCTTGTTGATGGGAGGCTTCCACTTAACCATGAAATTTTTTACCATCTGTAGGTATGCAAATTTTTTTCTCTACTTACATTCATTCTTGATCATTAATGTTGTAAATTATATTAATGCTTCAAACTTAAGATTCATTTCATTGTTATAATGATCAAAATGTTATACTTTGACATACATTCAAGCATTCTCTTTCCCCCTACCCCTTGCTCTCTCCCCCCTCCTTTTAAGAATTTTCTTTATCATAAAAGATTCACATTTCTGTCTCATTTACATAAATTTATCTAAAGCGCTAGGAGTGAATAAAGATATGTAAAAGATGATGGATTATGTCTAAACAACAACTTTCCATCTTATAGCTAATTAAGTCCTTAATATTTGAATAGTTTAGAGATCGAATAATGCTTGTATATGCATGTGTAGCAATAAGGGAGCCTATGTGAAGATTGAAATTTAAAACATCACTTTGGTATTTTTCCTTAGGCAATCAAATGATATTTTGAGTAATACAAACCTACACACACGTTGATATTTTTTGGCATTGCATTGAGGAAATTTTTTTCTCTTATACCTACCCTTGGCTAGACATGGAGGTATATAATATTGGTTTCTGGGTTTTTTCTGTAAGTAGTTAATTTCACAGAGGAAGACTAAAATTTTCTTAATGTCCTATCAGGTGTGAAAGCATATGAATCACTTGTTGAAGGCACCATTTTGTATTCATCAAAAAATAGGTTTGTTCTTTTTTCTATGTTTCTTGCATGTGTTTTTTTTGGGCTCTAGAGATGTACCTCGGCTCTTTCCTTTGCACTTTTCATCTATTTTGATGATTACAGTAGATTGTCCTCATAATTTTTCATGTAGATCTATTTGTAACCTTATTTTCTACCAATCAATTTGCAAACCAGTCACATATTAAGGACCATTTCACTAACTTGTAGTCATCCATTACTTCAGATGTTGCAGGTTGTGTTTGTGTGCCAATAAATCTTGATGATTGTGAGAACTTTAATCCTACAAGTGTACCCAATCTTTCTCAAGTAAAAGTCTTACATTATTTTATAGTACTTTAAATGGTTAATTGAAGGTTCTTCTTTAGATCTGAGATAGTTGAACCCTGGATTAAAATATGGTATTAGATGGGAAATATAATGATAAAACTAAGGTCCATTGAACACAAATTACAAACATAATTTACTAGACTATGAATAGTATTACAATTATAATTATTTCTCCTTTACCTACCTTTGCATTAATGAAAAAGATAGAAGATATTGGAAGTTCATTACATGTCTCATGTATGTGTTAGTATTTTAATTTTGTTTAAGTTGTTCAAGAGCTTGATTAGGTCAAGAATATGTTCTACAAGCTCTGTTCTCTTGACACTGCTCAACATTTTCCCTACACATTTTCTCTTCAATCCAAACGTTTCTTAACTCCTTCCCTTGTTAGCCCTTAGTTGTTCTCAAGTTTAATGCTTTTTCTATGCATCTTGCAGTCTGTATGTATGCTCAGTCATCTTTTATGAAGCACGAATAGCCTTTCATGGAATTGTTGTTGTGATTAGAAAATTTCCATTGTAAGAATAATCATTTAATTTGTATGGAAGTAAGTCTTTTTCATATTATTTGACTTGGTATTGTAAACTTGTCTTTATAGGATTCTCTAGGGGGGAACAGTAGAACTATGATGATAGGTGGAGTTGTACAACACCATAAATCATTTGGCATTATCAATATATTGCTTATAGAATACTCTGTGCAAGTAAAATGGAATGTGAAATGACAATTGGTCTCAAATTCAAATATGAATATAAGTACATTATACACAAGATGGTATCTATTCTATGATTTAAAGAACCCCAAAATAAGAAAATTAATAGGTTCCATCTGTTTACTTGCTCTTAGACACTTGTTTAATCGGCGAGACCCTCAGAATGTCTTGTTGATAACTAGCAGTGTTCAAAACTCCTGAAGAGGTTAGATCGGTGTGACATTGGATTTGTCTTTCTGATAGAAGTCATCAGCAAGACATGGACTATTAGAGTGAGTTTTCTATCTTGTGTTGATGATTGATCTCTCACTGATGGGTTGGCTTTGGTGGTCATCACCAAGAGTCTCCGCAATGACATGGTGTTGGTTTATTTAAAACTCCGAAAGAGGTCAGATCGGTGTGACATTGGATCTATCTTGCCAACGGAAGTCATCGGCAAGACATGGACTATTGGAGTGAGTTTTCTATCCTGTGCTAATGATTGATCTCTCATCAATGGGTTGGCTTCTGTGGTCATCGCCAAGAGTCTTCGCGATGACATGGTGTAGTTTTATTTAAAACTCCTAAAGAGGTCAGATCGGTGTGACATTGGATCTATCTTACCAATGGAAGTCATTAGCAAGACATGGACTATTGGAGTAAGTTTCTATCATGTGCCAATGATTGATCTCTCACTAATGGGTTGGCTTCGGTGGTCATCGCCAAGAGTCTCCGTAATGGTACATTTCAATGAATATTTTTTAAAAAAAAATTGCATTGTTTCGTTGCAATTTTGATGAAGGACACCAATGAATCACTGAAAAGGTTTGATGAAGTTGCTATAGCTGCAATGAAGGCTTCGTTATAACTCCTTTCCCATTTTGTCAAAATGGCAATGAACTTCTGGTGTTGTTTTGACGCTTCGAAAGAGTCATTGCAATTGCATTTTGGTTGTAATTCGTTGGTGGATACATGAAGTTTTCATCAATATTCCGATGAACATCTGAGTCATTTTATGATGTTGATGACCAAAGAATCTGTGCCATTATTTTGACGTTTAATTCATCTTCAAAATTTTGACAAAAAAATGGTGTGTTGTGCAGTTTTCGCACACATGCCCCACTGAAAGCAGGGACCCTCTTTCACTTTCACTCTTGGTGTTTTGGCCCTTTGATTTTGGGGATTTACCTTGCCTTGGTAGGAGCTTAAGTGTTTATCCTTCTTGTTGTGGTGATCCCTTTGTAGTGTTCATTGAAATTCTCAAGTTTTAAGCTTATCTCGATTTTTTCGCTGCTTTCAGGAAAATCTGCTCCTAACAAAATTCCCCGAACATTCTCTAAACCCAGTTCTGTTTTCTTTTACACTATGGTTCAGGAATTCCTAACCTTAGCAAAATTCCGTGTTGATCGGATTTCTCTTAATATCCATCATCTTTTCAGGTTTCCAGGTTTTGTATGGATGTCTTGTCGATTGCATTAATGTCATTTGTACAATTTATGAAGATGGTATTTAATCAATTTTTGGGGAACTTTATGCCATTCTACTTTATCATTTGCGTCATGTTGAGTTCAAGTGCTCGATCTTGAGGTGCTTGGCTAGTTTTGGCATACTAAATTTGTGAATTTTTAGATTTGATTGTGATTCCTTGGGCGTTATCATTGTTGTTGCTTGCTTGGGCGTTCAAGATTGTTGTTTGTATTTTTTGGAATCGACTTGCATTTTATTAATGGTATGTGTTTATTACCCTGCTTTTGATTATCGAATGTGAGTGATTCTTTCTATCTTGGGTGTGCTTGGAGTTTGAAGTTCTGTATATTTGAGTGTCTGGGGCTAGGGTTGCTTTATATTGTTTGATTTATCATTTCCCCAAGTGAGTTTTGAGCTTTTTTTTCATTTGCATCATGAGGTGGCTTGTTTGTGGGTCATAACGAGCCTTTGTGAAGCCTAGTAGTTGAATTATCCTAAATCCCAAGCTTGCCCTGTGTTTTCAATGGCAAATTTTTTTGGGGTTTTATGCCTAGGGAATCATCATTTCCTCTTGATTTGTTTTAGGATGAGCCTCAAATTCAAAGATTATCTATGGGAGGTTCAAGTGAAACCGATTGTTGGCCCAAGGTCCTCAAATTCGTGATCATTCGATCAATTTGAGTGAAGTCATGAGAAAACGATGGTATTCGGCGTTTCAAGATCTTCACAGAATCCCTCTTCTACCAAAATTCCTGACTTTTTATTGTCTCCTTGTTTTCCCAAAATTCACAGTTTTTCAGAGTTTCATCTTCCCTGCAGACTTCTGTTCTATCTGGATTTTTCTGAAAATCCTTTGTTCTGTGATTTTTCTAAAATTTGCAAACTATTGTTATTTTTATGGAATTCTGTCCTGGGTAGAATTCTTTGAAACTTTATTGAAAACAAAGGATTATGGGATGGCGTGACTTATTAACTAAATTTTATGATTAATTTGAGCTATTTTAAGATGTCTCATGTTGTTTCTTTGGTATGTTAATGGATCAAATAGTTATCTTGTCGGCTTTCATGTTTACTTCGCCATAATTTGTCTCGCTGGGAGTTTTTCAAAATTCCTCTCTGACTTGGATTCTGTGGGATGACTTGAAACCTAAACTTTGATATGATCAATTTTTATGAGAATTAATGACACCTTGATTATTTAGGACTCATTTTGATTATGATTATGTTGCTTATGATTGATTTAACTTGGCTTTCATGTGATCTTTACTATGGTTTCTTTGTTAAGTGCAGGTTGAGTCAAGCAAGGCAGTGACAAGTGGAGCTAGGAGTAAAGTGATGGATCCAAGTATGGAAGGGTCTTCTATGTCTGAAGTAGAAAGGATCAAGATGGAAATCAAGAGTAAGATCTCAGAGAGCAAGATTACTTCCATCTGGTTAGAAATGACTAATACAAATGTTGGACTATGGGACTATGAAGAGTTCAAGGCTAGAATGGTAGTGTAGAACCTTCCTTTGCTGGCTAGAAGGACTTGGGAATAAGGATTGGCACATATAGCTAGATTCCCTTCTACAGTGATATGTTATGAGTTGGTTCTTAAGTGTGCCAGGCACTATGACAGAGGTACCCAGAGGATAGTCGATCCCTAGGGGAGGATTGTAGAAAATTTGAATCTAGTGTCTATTTCCCAAACCTTTGACATGCCTGATAGGTCTCATGTGCTAGCTTTTGATATGGATATGGAAAATAAGTTCTATGAGGAAGATACCATTAAAACCCAGCAGGTTATCAATTCTTGGTTGGAGAAGCCCAAGTCTCACTATTCCAAGTTTCCCAAATAGCTTTTCAGAGCAAAATTCAAGGAGTATTATGATGCTATCACCCTTCTCGGTAGAGTGGTAGGGTTAAAGAGTTTCGGTATGCTTGAGAGCTGGATGTTCCATGTCATTGTGAGGATGGAGCATAATACTAATTATCACTGGGCAGGTGTTATAAGTGCTATGATTCATGAAAAAATGTGTAATGTCCTACAAGCCAAGACCTTCACAATGACTTCCTACTTGGTCTATGCACTTGCAAGATTCCATCCATATAAGGGGCTAAGAACTAGAGGAATCTGTTGTGCAACTTTTTGCACACACGCCCCGCTGTAAGCAGGGACCCTCTTTTGCTTCGGTTTTGGTGTTTTGGCCCTTTCCTTTTGAGGTTTTGTCTTACTTGGGCACATGCTTAAATTTCCATTTTGATTGGATAAGTGTTCCCCCTAGTTATTTGTTGAAAATCCTAAGTTTTGGATGAATTTTGGGTTTCTGCCCTAATTCAGGATTTTTCGCCCTGGTCAAATTTTCCTAGATCCTACTTGATTTCCGGCTGGACCCTTGTGGTTCAAGAGTTTTGGTTCTTTGTGGATTTCCATGAGGACCATATTTTCCTAGATTCCACCTTGGTGTTGTTTTCTCGAGTTTCAAGTATGTCTTGTCGACTACATTAATGGCTTCATATGTTCTTTGAAGGCTAGATCTTACTTGATTTTTGAGATCTTTTGTGCCATTATGTTTGCTATTTGTCATCATTTGAGCTAAGAGGTGCTTTCATGTGATTGATTGCCTTTATTTTGGGGGTGTTTGGGCTGTTTTCTTTGGTGGCTATCTCTTGTGCATTGTTGCTTGTGTTTGTTGTAGACACCATTGAGCTTCGTGTTTGCTGCTTCCGAGACCAATTTCCCGCTTTTTAATGGTATGTCCCTAGTTGCTCTACTTTGAATTAATTTATGAATGGCACGTTGGTATTGTGAAGGCTTGTGGGATTTGAGTTCCTATGCATTTGTTTATCTCATGCTAGGGTTGTTCAGTTTTTTGTCATTTCTCATCCCTTGGGTAAGTCTTGAGCTCACTTGTCTATCTGCATTTTGGTGAACCTTGCCTGAGAGTGTCTGGTAAACCCTGGTAGTGACTCAACAATGAAACAACTAAATCCCAAGCATTCTTGTGTGTTAATGGTGGATGGTGAGGTTTGAAACCTAGGACAGGGCCATATCTAGTTATTTCATCCTACAACAGGCCCATGATATAAAGAAATTCATGAAAGGGCCCATCCCTAGCTTCCCCTGGTTTTAACTTTTTAGAATCCTTAGTGGGTTTAGCATCTGGGTGAAATCATGCCTTAGCATTGCAATCTGAGGTGATCCATCCCTTTCAAAGTCTCTTCACTGTGACCTTTCATTATCGGTGAGACCTTATGTCGATAGCCCTATGCTTTGCTAAGAAGCCATCTTAAGTCCATGTCAGGTCGCTATGATATTTTTGTTTTTACACTGATAGAGTCTTGCATGCCCATCAGTCAGCGAAACCTTGGCTTTTGTCAAGACCTCACCCCATAAAGAAATCTCTTACTAGTGTGTTTTTTCACCTTTACTTTCAGCAAAACTGGTCCCAATCGCTAAGAAGTCTTAGTGTGATCTATGAGCTCTACCGATATTTGTTGTTCACCAGGATATTCGTCCTTTGGAAAGACCTCCCGCCGAGCATTTTCACTTTCCCCACGCTACTTTCCTTTCGGTGTGACATCCATTTTTTCATTTAGACCTCTCCACGAGGTTCTAGCTCCTGTCGATTCTTTCCTTTGGCTGTGACTATCACGATTCGCTGGGACTTTATAGCGAGCTCCCCACTTTCACTGAGTCCTCCACTTCGGTGAGACCCCTAACATTCGTCAGGATGTTGTAGCAAGGCCTTCTATTTTTAGCGAGCCCAGACCTTTTCGCTGAGACCTCTCACCGAATGTAAACCTAACCCTAGTCGGCGGAACATTCCCATTTCACTGGGACCTCCCACCCAAAGCTTGAGGTCATACCGAGGTGTTTGCTTGGGCCTAATGGTCGGCAAGACATGTAACCTTCGCTAAGACCTTACCCTGACCACCCCTGGCTCATTCCGATCTAAATGTTGTGTCTCCCCTTTGCCGGCACTTCACACCAAAACCACCATGTTCTTACAAGATCCTTTCTAATAATATCTTTCGGCATAACTTTGCGGCTTCACCAAGACTTCTCCGCGAGACCCAAGCCTTTGCCACAGCCTTCGCTATGGAGTCTCCTTTGCTCTGGAAATTTTCCCTACCTACAGATATCCATCAAGGCCAAATTTCTCTAAAATCCGGTATTCCCCTTATTTCCCAAAGGTCCTATTTGGTTTGTTCTTCGCGGAAATCCGTCCCTCACGGATTTCCCCAAAATCTGATAGGAATATTGAAGAGCATGACATGTTGGTGTTTTTTCAATGCATTTTTTGGTTTGTCCATGCTACATTTGGATCTCCCACATGGTTTACTAATGAAAAATGATCAAATTTAAGGGTTAAGTAGGTGTTTCTCAATTACTCCATTGGAATCCGAGCGGACTGCAATTTTTTGAAATTTCTCTCTGGCTCAAATTCCTCGGATGGCTTTGAAACCTGAAATTTGTTGTGGACATTCCATATGAATTTTAATGGCACCTTGACTATATGAGATGCATTCAAAAGGTTTTTTGAGAGTTTACCATTGCTTTCCTATAGTTTTTACTATGTTCTCATGCTGAGTGTAGGCTGAATCAAGCAAGGGAGCAACTAGTTCCTCGTTGTTTGATGCAGAGAGGATCAAGCTGGATATTAAGAGCAAGGTCCCTGAGAGTAAGATCACTTATGTCTGGTCAAAAGTCACTATTACAAATGTTGGCTTATGGGACTATGAAGAATTTAAAGAAAGGATGGCGGCTGAGGGTCCTCCTTTGGTGACTAGAAGAATGAAAGAGTCAAGCCTATCCCATGTAGCTGGTTTCCCCCCAATGCTACAGTGCTATGAGCTAGTCCTTGAGTGCGCAAGGCATTATGATCAGGACACAGAGGATTATTGGGCCTCAAGGGAGAATTATTGAAAATCTTAACCTGGTCTCCATTGCCCAGACCTTTGATATGCCAGAACGGTCTCATGTGCTGGGATTCACCATTCAGGAAGCTCGGGAGTTCTATGACGACCAAACCGTGAAGTCTCAGCAGCTAATCAACTCTTGGCTGGAGAAGCCCAAGCCACACTATTCCAAATTTCCCAAGCAGTTGTACAAGGAAAAATTCAAGAAGGAATACTATGATGCCATCACCTTTCCTAGTAGGGTGGTCAGATTGAAGAGTGCTAGTGCATTTGAGAATTGGATGTGCCATGCAATTGTAAGAATGGAGTAGGAGAAAATTGACTACCATTTGGCAGGGGTCATTAGCCAAGTGATTCACGAGCAATTATCCAATGTGTTGCAAACCAAGACCTTCACAATGACCTCCTATTTGGTTTATGCACTTGCTAGGTTTCACCCTTATAGAGGATTGGATACGAGGGGCACCTTTGGACAAGATATTATCTATGAAGCTTTCCCTCAGTTACATTGGGGAGGTTCAAATTATAGGAGAGCAAATGATGCATTCACTATGCACATTACTAGAATGCTTCAGGAAGCGGAGCATGTCAGAATTTAAGATCAATCCAAGGAAATTATCAAGAGATATGGAGCTTGGTTTATCCAATTCCCAACCTTCTCCTACATTCGGATTGATGGCTGCCAGAGAGCCCCGTACAAACTTTCAAGGTATCCCACTGACCACATTATATTATTGGAAGTAACTAGACATATTTGTGATTTTGATGCCATTGTCAAGAAGGACAAGCATAGGACTGGATTTGGTGGAGATTTTCCACTAAGAATTGGCACTAGAGAGGTATGTCCTTCCATTGGTTCTTCCCAAGCTTCAGAGGAAGAAATGAGTACTCTCGGCCTGACTCTCCATTCCAGGAGATCTAGATTCGACATCATAGGAGAGACTCAAAAGAAGGCTAGCAGAGAATATAGCCATAAGGTAAATTTGGAGGACTACTGGGCCAACTGCGGTGATGAGTACTAGGTCAGAAAGAGAAAATTATCCCGACTCCTAGTTGAGTCAATTCAATTATATAATGTAAGGGAAATTCCTGACCAGTTGGAGGATGATGGAAACTTGATCCAGGATCATGCCTACAAGGCCATAAAGGACAAACCAATTGGGGATGTAGATTGGTTGGAAGAGGAACAAATAGATTTAAAGCAACTAATGGATCCGGTCCTACAATTTACCAAGATGTGGCTCAAGCACACTTTATGGGAGTTGGAGAATAAAGGAGTGAAGTGCACTTATGACCTAATGGGAGATTTGGATCCCCATTCTACTTATAAAGAATCTGTTGAGTAGGACCCTAAGGGCAAGGGTAGGCTAGACTCTCCTCTCAAAATCAAGATTAAGGGTATCCAAGAAACAGAGGTCCAGGAGACAGAAAAATAGAGAAAGCCAAAGGCCAAGAAGAGGATGACGACTAAGAAGTTCGAGTAGAGTGCTGAGGCCGATGCTCCTATGCCCAAAAGGAAAAGAATTGTAAAAATGTCAGAGAAGGCTAGCTCCAAGGTTGTGGAAGAAGTTGCCCCACTAGTAATAGATGTTGAAAGCTCAGAGGAGAAGGCTAAAGTGTATGCAAGGAAGTCCAAGACTCCTTCTCCTAAGGACAGTGTGCTTGGTGCTGACCTACCACCAGTGTTTTCTCGTGAGGAGCAACATGATGATGTGCCTCCTGCCCATGAATTTCAAGGTGAGCCAGGTGAGGAAGAAAATGTTGAGGATCATCCAGATACTGAAGGTGAAGAATTCCATGCGGGAGATCTCCACAGTGCAGAGGCAAAGATTGAAAGGATTATGCAGTCCCCTATGCTTACACATACAGATTCTTCTATTAGAACTGAGGTGGTTGAGTCTCCTCAAAGTGAACTAGAGGCAGAAATGACCCCATTACCTGAGCAGGAGGAGGAACATGTTGAAGAAGCAGAAAGCAAGGTGGATGAGGCTCCTGATGAATATAATTTGAATGAGGAGGTACCTAAAGGTCAACAAGATGAACAGAAACAGGTCAAGGCACAGTTGGAATCTATTGTCCCTAAGTGGTTTCACAAGGAAATAAAAAGAAAATAGGTGGTTTTGGAAGATAGTCCACCAAATTGGGATGCACTGCTAGCCAAAGTTGGGAGAGATAAAGGTAAGAAGAAGGCTAGGGTGATCTCAAAGATTGAGAGGGATGAGGCACTTAACAAGGTTGTTCATGTTGCTACCCCTATTCTAGATAAAAACATGGATGATGTGGCTGGGAATGATTACAATATACAGACTTTCAATCTTGGGCCTACATCAGTCGAGCTAGGTGAGGAAGAAAATGTTGAGGATCATCCAGATACTGAAGGTGAAGAATTCCATGCGGGAGATCTCCACAGTGCAGAGGCAAAGATTGAAAGGATTATGCAGTACCCTATGCTTACACATACAGATTCTCCTATTAGAACTAAGGTGGTTGAGTCACCTGCAAGGGAACTAGAGGTAGAAATGACCCCCTCACCTGAGCAGGAGGAGGAACATGTTGATGAAGCAGAAAGCAATGTGGACGAGGCTCCTGATGAACAAAATTTGAATGAGGAGGTACCTAAAGGTCAACAAGATGAACAGAAATAGGCTGACGCATAGTTGGAATCTACTATCCCTGAGTGGCTTGACAAGGAAATAAAAAGAAAATAGGTGGTTGTGGAAGATAGTCCACCAAATTGGGATGCACTGCTAGCCAAAGTTGGGAGAGATAAAGGTACGAAGAAGGCTAGGGTGATCTCAAAGATTGAGAGTGATTAGGCACATAACAAGGTTGTTCATGTTGCTACCTCTGTTCTAGATAAAAACATGGACGATGTGGCTAGGAATGATTACAATATACAAACTTTCAATCTTGGGCCTACATCGGTTGAGCAGTTGAGGATTATGAGGTCTCTACTACAATTATTGTGGACATATTGAGAAGGGAAGTAAAAACCAAGTAGGAGCTAAAGAGAGAAAATGAGAATCTCAAGAAGTGCTTGGAGGAGTTAATGAAGCCACTACAGTCCATTAATCCTTCTTCCTCTACTACCAATCCTCTACCTCAGGAGACCATAACTAAGCTTGAAAAGATGAAAGCTTCCACCCTTGCCATTGTGAATTGGTTGAAAGGGGTGCAAATTAAGGGTGATGAAGCTATCAAGGAGGTTTTATCAATTGGGAAGGATGCTTCCATGACAATTGAGTGGTTGAAGCAGGTAATGGCACAGGATAAAGTGGACACCGACCTCCTCCTACAGAAAACTAGAACTCTAATGGAGTA
This sequence comes from Sequoia sempervirens, assembly GCA_007258455.2. NCBI lineage: Eukaryota > Viridiplantae > Streptophyta > Pinopsida > Cupressales > Cupressaceae > Sequoia > Sequoia sempervirens. Next base: position 21,425,099 of record VDFB02137365.1, on the reverse strand, counting down.
CACCCAGGACAGATTGGTGAGCAATGGGATTCTCCCTTCTTCTAGAGCTACCGAGCCATGGGAATGGTTTGAAACGTTGCAAATCAGGTAGAAGGTGTTGAGAAAAATTTACAAACAGAGAAAACATATTGATGACACCATGGCTGGCATCTATCATGGCTCCATTGCCTTTTTTGAAATCATGACAAGAAAAAGGAAGATCGTGCTGAAGTAGTTGAGCCTGGATTAGTTGAGAGAATGGTGGCATGACGTGTATGCACCACTTGATGATGGTTCTATTTCTGAGCACCAACTGGATGATGTGGCCACCTACCTCGTAGTTATTGACAAACATGTGACATACAAAGTGGACTGGCATAGGTTAGTCGAACACTCAAGGGAGGAGATTGCATCTATTGAGAGGTGACTTAGGGTTCTACCAGTGCCACCTATGGCCAACGTAGATGGAGCATTCTTGAAGCTACATGAGGAGTCAAATCGGCATGAGTATAATAGGGAAGGGAGCTAATGCTAGGCTGCGGTGCAATTTGTGCTTCCCCATTATCTTCCCGCGCATCATCTGGGCTGCATCACGGATCTTGGGCTGACCTCGATTGGATGTGCATTTAATATTGATTTGACCCTTTTTCGATGACCCTCTTGGCTGGGTGGTTGCATAGAGTTATTGCTGCAAAACCCTTGCCTACCCATCAGACTTCTCAAGAGTTTCTATATATTGGGCATTTGGCCTCTTTGTAAAGGGGTTAGATTGTTAGAAAGATAGCGAGAAAATAGTTAGAACGTTAGAGAACAGAGCCAGTTAGAGGTAGATTAAGTTAGTGAATAGTCATACTCAAGCAAATATTGTAACAGAAAACTAGAATTGTTGCTACAGTGGACAATTTGAATACAAGGAATGACATTGTGATTTGGTGCCATACTTGTCTTCTTTGTTCTGCATGGTTCCTGTTTTCTATCTTTAAAATTGCTTTGAGAAAGTTAATACTAGTATTAGATTCGATTGATAATTTTTGTGATTTACTACTTGAACGTTGCAGTAATCCTTTAGTCCATACTTTCTGCAACCAACTGATTGTTAGTTGCTTTGCAAAGTTAGCCTGGACATTATATTCTTTGTGCTTAGTTCAATCGTGAATATTGTTCATTTTAACTGCAATAGGGTTATTTGAATGCATGTTCATGATTTGAAAATCTTAAGAGCCTTAGAAGATTGCACTGTCCTCTGTAAGATAGTATATTTATCTGGGTCAAGCAGAAATCAGTTCTAGAAGGATTGGTCCATTTTGAGTATTGATTACTTTCATTGTTAGTCTTAGGAATAATATTAGATTTAGAAATCTCTTTGAAACCATCACTCTTTTGCTATTTCTTTGATTAGTGGGTAACATCTAGGATTGAAATGTCACTAGTATGTTAAATCTGACAAAATTGATTCAATAGTTTGCTTGTAGTAAGGTCCCATTGTGATTACCAACAATTTCACATTTATCACTGAGTTGTTTATGCATTGTCAAGACCTGACATGAAGACCTTGGGGTTATCTCTTGAGGCTTGCTAATAGAGATTTACCTTTTAAGAGAGATAGGATATTGCATCTTGTCTGTGTTGTTGTTGTTGTGCAGAAGCAATGATCAACAGTGTTGGCACTAGAAGGAGGGCCCGAATAAGCAAGTTGTATCAATTTTTGAATACCATCTCTCCTGAGAGATTCAAAAGAAGAACAAGATCTGCTCCAGGAGAGGAGGATTTTCAAGAATTACCAGACCCTACTAGGTCAAGAAGGACCAACAGAAGGGGAGAATCATCATCATCCCATCCACCCCCTCATCTCCATCATCCCCATCTTCATCGAGTTCATCTGAGTCTGAGGCCATTCCCAGTCCACAACCTCAACCAGTCATAAATCAGCCATTTCCACCCCCACCTCCACCAATGGATTTTCTAGCAACCAACCCATCTCCACTGAGCTTCCCTATTTATAATGTCATGCCTAAAAACCCTGAGCACTTTTGTTCGAAGTTCCATATCAATGATCCAAACATAACTACTAAAGAGCACATTAGAATCTTTCAGACTGGCCTTAAGGATAGAGGGATAAACCATGAGGATGTAGCTTGTAGGTCATTTCCCTATTCACTATGGGAAGATGCATTCTACTGGTATAACTATTTACCTGCTGGGTCTATCCACCATTGGACTGAGTTAGAAGCTACTTTTTTGCAAAAGTTCTGAATTCCCATTAGTTCTAATGAGCTTTACCGTTAGTTTACTAACGTGAAGAGATAGGTCAATGAACCCATAGGCTCTTTCAACAATAGGTTTCACCTTGCCTATACTAGATTACAGGCCCCTTATGCTATTGATGAACCCACTACCTTAGAAGTCTATTGCAAAGGACTTGATAGTTTAACAGCTACATTTACGAAATGGAGTAATAACCCCCCTTAGAGTTTACTGGACACATATGCATAGGCTATAAAAGTCAGCACAAATCTAAGGAAACATCTATCTAGGCCTTTACCCTCATTAGGACCCATTGCTCATCCTGGACAAGTTCCAGCTATCAACCAAGCCCTTGCACACCATACTCCTATCATGAACCAGGTACCTCAGTTGCCTCTGGTCCCTCACCCAAGACCCCCTATGGGAAAAATGTTATCCACGATGAGTTATCCCTAGCAAAATGTGAATCAACCCCTGCACACTCAGCCCCAGGCTAGTTATCCTTCATACTTGCAAAATTCTAAAGTACTGAACCAGTCACTGAATCCTCATGCTATAGTTGGGTATTCTCAAAATAATGCAAACCAACCGTCATGCAGTAATCCTAACAAAGAAAGACTAGATGAATTGTCAGAAAAAATAAAGAAGCTGAATATGGAGGTGACCTACCTGAGGAATCAGAATAGTTAGTTGCAAGCCGCTCAGAGAAAAATGCAATCCAATCAAAGTAGAGAAAATCCAAAAGGACAACACTTTGATAGGGGGCAATGTCAGGATAGAGGATATAAAAATGATAGAGGATACAACAATGATAGAGGGTATAACAATGATAGAGGTTATAATCAAGACCGGGGATATAATAATGAAAGAAGGTAAAATTATGATAAAGGGAAATCCTCAGGCCAGAACTTTGATTGAGGTGGTGGACAAGGGTTCGAGAGAAGACAGCAGTCAGGATAGAACAGAACGTGGAATACAGGTCCCAACAATGGAGGAGTTCCCACCACATTGGATCAAACAATCAATCAAATGGTTAATCAGTCTGTCAGTCAGCTAGTAAATTAAGAGAAGCCTCCTAGCAGTGTATACTTGGCTAAGGCTGTGTTTTCAAGGTGGTGCAAGCTCCACAAGACTAGTCAGCATTTTGAGCTGGATTGTCAAGAGTTCCAAACGACAGCCTCAATCTTCCAGTATGAGGTGGAGAACAATAAAAGCTATCAAGAAATAGTACCTTCTATTCCTTATGATTCACCAGTGCTGGTGTTGAATCATGCTCCTTTCCCACAAAGTGAGGACAATGAACCTAAAAAGGAATCTGACCAATTGGAGGATGAGGCAGACCAAGTGTACAATGGAGATGAAATGACCCAATTATTTGATGAAAATCCAGTGAACAATAATGGTCCTAGGGATGAAAAAGAAGCTTACATTGAAGAAGTACAGACCTTCTAGAGATTTGAGAGAGTTGCCACACAGGTGCCCATAGGCTGGAGGCCCCTTCACCACTTCCATTCCACCAAACAACTTCAACACACCTCCAAATCCCAATGCTAGTAACAATCCCTCATTGCCCCTGGTTTCCCGGCAATATTTATCTCAAGGAGTATAGGTTGATGCGCTAAAGGGAAGAAATATTGATGCGAGTAAAGAAAAGATGGTGGAATACCCAAGGGAGACCCTCACTAATTTGAATGAAGAGCAATTGGCTCTGCATGTTGTGGAAGAACTCCAGAAATTAAAGGTAAATCTATCTGCATTTGAGCTATTGAGAGTCTCATCCATTAGAAATGAAGTATTAGGCTCTTATGATGCAAATTTTGTGTCTCAAGATAAATCAATTAGCAAGAATATCCATAAAGTTTCTAGTTCTCAACCAATAGGAAGGAAAAATCAACCTTAGGATCAAGTTCATATGCCCCCTGGGGACATTAGGAAGGAAAGGGACAAATCTCAAGTTGTTCAAGTAGATACTCCCTTAACTCTATTTCAAGGGAAAATGGATAGTCCTCCATTCCTGATTTTTGTCTGTGTTTTTGGTAAGAATTTACATAATTGTCTACAGGATTTGCGTGCATCAACCAATGTTATGACCCTTGGTGTCTATAGAGCTATGGGAATTACTCTTGCTAAATCATAGGAGAAATTCACACAGTTGGATAGGACTGAAGTCAATGTGGTAGGAGAGCTAAATATGATCCAGATGCAGATTGCTTCTGATCCTAGAATTCAGCAAGTTATCAATATACATGTAGTTGACATACATGATGCTTACAGCCTAATCTTGGGAAGGGACTTTACCAAGGCCTTGAATGGATATGTTTCCACTAATCATTCCCATATGTGGCTTCCCTAGAAGGGAGTACCAAATCAGATCAAGATTGAAAGAGAACCCAGGATGAAATATATGATCACAGAATACCAAAAGACCTCAACAAAAATTCTGGTGTCAGAAGTAAGTATGGGAAACTACATGCTTACTGCTCCTCTTGCAGAACCAAATATGAAGGAGGTTCTTATGTTCCACACAATGCCTGTTGACCTTACAATAGGGCCTGGTGATACTAAAGCCCTAGAGGAATCAGTTAAAGACAATGCTAAACCAGCTAAAAGTAATGATGATCCAGAGGATAATCAGCTGGCTTTGTTAGGCAATTTTCAAGAGTTCCTTCGAAAGTGTATTGAAGATCAGATTCAATTAGGAAAAAGAATGAGCTTTCAAGAGTTACTCTTGCCCAATTGGTACATAATGCTTCACATTTAGAATTGGATTGTTGCTTATGCCAAGCTACAGTGGAACAAATACAGAAACATACCAACCCCAATCCTGCAGACAGAATTGGTAACATGAGTGTCACAGAAGATCCTAAAGGAAATGGAATGATGCCTTCTAAAAGGCCACCCACTAGTAATAGTGCAAGTAATGCAGTAAGGGACCCTGCAGTTGATGGATGCTAGACTATGAGGTTCGATGGGTACAAGTCAAAACAAGGAGCTAGAGCAGGATTTGAGCTGATCAACCTAAAAGATAAGACATTTTTTGCTGCTCATAGACTTTAGTTCCATTGTACCAATAATGTAGCAGAATATGAAGCCCTAGTTCATGGATTGTTGATGGCCTTGAAGAAGAAGGTTAAGATTTTGCAAGTGTATGAAAATTATGAATTAGTAGTCAAGCAAGTTAGAAGGTAGTACTCTTGTCATGACAGAAGAATGACTAATTACAGACACAGAGTATGGGACTTGATTGAAGGATTTGACGCCTTCAACATTCAGCTGATTCCACGAAGTAAAAATTAGATAGCTGATTCCTTGGCCCAGGCAACCAACACTTTGCAGCCTCTATCTCTTTATGGGTTGAACAAGTTTACAGTGGAACTGACTCCAGTACCCTCAGTACCTGACAATGTCACCAGCTTCCAGGTGTTTGAAGATGATAAGCATATTCTAGACTTTATCACAAACATAGATTTGTTTGCTTCTTAGATCATTGATGAAGTTGAGCCCCAAGAGGCAAAAATAGACTTGGAAGGGGTAATCAATTTGAAGACCAACACTATTCCCAAGGGAATGGTGCAATTAGAGAGGATTTTTATTTGGATAAGATTAGAGACCAGGATCAAGACACTAGGAAAGAGTCCATCAGTGGAAAATGTGACAAGTACAATGTGGGATCCCAAGAGGATGAAAAAAATATTCTTATCGAAAAAGTATGCACTCTAGAAGAAAGACGGGGGATCATTGATGCATTGCATAAGTATCTAGATGTGATAGCCTAGAGTTGTGAGGACTTGAAAACTTATGATACATCAGTCATAACTCATACCATCCCTCTCAATCTAGGAGTGAAACCTTTCAGATAGAGGCAAAGGCCTATTAATGCTCTACTGGAACCTATAATACAAAGGGAAGTGCATAAACTGTTGTTTGCGAGAATCATATTTCCAGTCAGACACTCTACTTGGGTTGCAAACCTGGTTCTTGTACGAAAGAAAAATGGTGAAATCAGATTATGTGTGGATTTCAAGATCCTGAACTGAGTATCAAAGAAAGACAATTATCCAGTGCCTTCACTGGATGAGGTACTGCAGATTGTCAATGGGTCCCAGATGATGTCTTTTTTGGATGGTTACTCAAGATATAACCAAGTCATGGTGTAGTATGGGGATAGACATAAGACTACTTTCACCACTAAGTGGGGCACTTTTTCTTATAGAAGAATGCCTTTTGGCCTGATTAACGCTAGAGCTACATTCTAGAGAGCAATGGACATAGCCTTCAAAGACATAATTGGGAAGTGCATAATCATTTACATGGATGACCTTATTGTCTTCTCCAAGAAGAGAGGTGACCATATTTCTGACCTGTGCAATTTTTTCCAGAAATGCAGAGAGTTTGGCATATCCCTCAACCCAAAGAAATGCATCTTCAGAGTAACTGAAGGTAAGTTACTAGGGCATATTATCTCTAAAAAAGGGATTGTGATTGATCTAGAATGTATAGAGGCTATTCTCAAGATCCCACCACCTACTAGTAAAAAAAATGAAATTGTTCTTTGGCAAGATCAACTTCGTCAGGAAGTTCATCACTGGATTTGCAAAGATAGTCAAGCCCCTGAATGCGATGTTGAAGTAGGAGGCCAAGGTGGAATGCAATGCACAAGCAAAAGAAACATTTACTGAAATAAAGAGAGCTATTGCTGAAGCTCCAGTTTTAGTAAGCCCTGATTATGCCAAACCATTCTACATATATTCATTTGCTTCTGAACACTCCTGTGTAGCTATATTAACTCAAAAATCTGCCCAAGGAAATGAACACCCCATAACATTCATAAGCGTGCCATTGAAGGGTGCAAAACTGAAATACCTAAATGTGGAGAAGCAGGCTTATGCCTTAGTCAGGGCAATCAAGAAATTTAGACATTATATACTTAGAAATAAGATCTTTGCTATAGTTCCTGATCCTGCAGTCAAGCTACTCTTGATACATAATGAACTAGGAGAACGAAGAGCCAATTGGGTAACTATGCTACAAGAATATGATATGGAGATTCATCCCATGAAGCTGGTAAGAGGGCGGGGGCTCACAAAGATAATGGCAGAAATAGGCCCTGATCTTACAACTCAGGCTTATACTTTAGAGGATGTTTCTCCTAGCGAGTGGTGTGATGATATTTTCCATTATCTCCTAACTCGGAGATGCCCTGACCATCTTAATTCAATACAAAGAAGGAAATTGTGCTTAAAGAGTGATAGTTTCATGCTGAAAGGGGCTATGTTATATAAGAAAAATCATGAAGGTGTGTACTTAAGGTGCCTAGGAAGGGCAGAATCTACAAGGGTGATATTAGAATTTCATGACAGATATGGTATAGGCCATGGATCAGCGCCTTCTACCACAAACCAAATTATTAGAGCTGGTTACTACTGGCCTACATTGTTCAAGGACACCCACAGTCACGTCAGAACATGCCATGTGTGCCAAACCGCTGCTACCAGAGAGAAGTATGCCGCTCTCCCACTTCAGCCAATTTTTGAGGTAAAATCTTTTGCACAATGGGGAATGGACTTCATTGGCCCCATCAATCCACCCTCCTCTGCTGGTCATAGGTATATTCTCACCATTACTGATTACTTTACATGGTGGAATGAAGCTCTTGCATGCAAACAGTGTACTTCTGAGGTAGTAATTAATTTCCTTGATTCTGGTATTCTTAATTGTTTTGGATGCCCCATGTCTTTGGTATGTGATAATGGTCCTGCATTTTTATCATTAAAGTTTTCTAACTGGGCTTTTGACCATGGAATTATTATAAAATTTACATCTAATTACTACCCCCAGGGCAATGGGTTAGCTGAGTCATCCAACAAAAATCTCCTGACTGTTATCCGCAAATTGTTGGAACGTAACCTGAAGGATTGGCATACCCAACTCAGATTCACTCTTTGGGCAGATCGCACCCGACATAAAGCTTCCATAGGAATGTCACCCTACCATCTGGTTTATGGATTAGAACCTGTGTTTCCTATACAATTGAAAATCCCTACCCTTCAGTTTATCAATGAATATTATGATGAGGGAGATAGACATGAGGAAAGACTTGCCGAACTATTGCACCTTGAAGAAAAGAGAGACAAAGCCCTAAACAACTTTGCTAAGCATCAAGGGGTTGTCAAGAGATGGTTTGATAAGAGAGCTAGGGTGAAAGCATTTAGGATCTCTAACTTGGTTCTCTCCTGGGATAAAGCCCATGACCATAAGGGAGAGCGTGGAAAATTTGATAAACTCTGGCTTGGACCTTACCAGATCTCAGAAATTTTGGGAGATAATGCTTTTCATTTGAAAACTCTCACTAGAGAGGATATCCCGCTGCCTGTCAATGGGCAGTATTTGAAGCATTATTTCCAGTCTTGAGCTATTTTCAGCTCTAGTCTTGTATATAGTTAGATTAGGGTTTCCCTTCCTGCTTTGCTTTTGTGTGTTTTCATTGGTGTGGGTTTCCTTTTGGGGTTTGTTTGTTTTGTGTTACTTTTTCTTTTGGGGGTTTCTTTGCTTTCACCTGGGTATATTGCACCTGCATGACGGATTTGTCTTCACTGGAGTTGTTCTACATATTTGTTGGTGAAATTTAGTCCTGCATCTTGAAAGGATAGTTGAAGTCTTTTCTATTGCCAACAGTTTTAATGTTAGATTTATAGAAGGTTGAATCACTGGTATGGATCTAAACTTGAAGTACTCTAAAAATCTTATATCTTTCATATATCTTAAGAATCCTGTTGTCACTATAGGAACCTTTGCGAAGTCTTGTCAAGTGAAAAATCCTATTTCTACTTCAGTTCCACTATGGTTCTCAGCCCTGAGTGTGAACTTCAATGTTCATAGGTTGAAATGAATGAGACATACATTGAATATCAAAAGAAAAGAAAATGAAATATAGAATATCAAACGAATAAATTCAACTTATCAGGGGTATCTGAATATCTCTACTGGGGCTATGGACGCCTGGCTGGTAGTAGAGCTATGTTCTAGAGATTCACAGCAATAACCTAGCTGGGGCTATGGATGCCTGACTGGAAGCGAGGCCCTATCCAAGTTTCTTTTGAAGTTAGAATCCTTATGTAGCCTGACTTGACTAAACTTGGTTTCTGTAGTGGCTTAAGGAGGGAATGAACTCATATGCACACACTTAGATTTTCAATTTATGGAGGGTTTGGTCTATCCTTTGGGTCTGATTCTATGAATCTTTGCATTTTGACTTGCTTGTTTGATGGTGAGATTGAAACCAAAGATTTTGGGTTCTTGATTCCTGTTCGTCATCAAATGCTCTGGAGCATTTTCCTAGCAGAAGTTGCCATTTGTTGTGCAATTTTTTGCACACACGCCCCACTATAAGCAAGGACCCTCTTTTGCTTCAGTTTTGGTGTTTTGGCCCTTTCCTTTTGAGGTTTTGTATTACTTGGGCATGTGCTTAAATGTCTATTTTGATTGCCTAAGTGTTCCCCCTGGTTATTTGTTGAAAATCCTAAGTTCTGGATGAATTTTCAATTTTTGCCCTAATTCAGGATTTTCTACCCTGGTCAGATTTTCTTGGATCCTGCTTGATTTCCAGTTGGACCCTTGTGGTTCAGGAATTTTGGTTCTTCACAGATTTCCACAAGGACCGGATTTTCCCGAATTCCACCTTGGTGTTGTTTTCACAGGTTTTAGGTCTATCTTGTCGAGTGAATTAATGGCTTCGTATGGGCTTTGAAGGCTAGATCTTACTTGATTTTTGAGATCTTCGTATGCATTAATGGCTTCATATGCGCTTTGAAGGCTTTGTATGCATTGTAATTTGAGCTAAGAGGTGCTTTCATGCAATTGATTGACTTCATTTTGGGGGCATTTGGGCTATTTGCTTTGGTGGCTATCTCTTGTGTGTTGTTGCCTGTGTTTGTTGTAGACACCATTGAACTTTGCATTTGCTGCTTTTGAGACCAATTTCTCGCTTTTTAATGGTATGTCCCTGGTTGCTCTGCTTTGAATGAATTTATGAATGGCACGTTGGTATTGTGAAGGCTTGTGGGATTTAAGTTCCTGTGTGTTTTTTTATCTCATGCTAGGGTTGTTCGGTTTTGCATCATTTATCATCCCTTGGGTAAGTCTTGAGCTCACTCGTCTATCTGCATTTTGGTGAACCTTGCCCAAGAGTGTCAGGTAAACCCTGGTAGTGACTCAATAGTGAAACAACTAAATCTCGAGCTTGCCTATGCATTAATGGTGGATGGTGAGGTTTGAACCCTAGGACGGGGCCATATCTAGTTATTTCATCTTAAAACGGACCTGTGATACAAAGAAATTCATGAAAGGGCCCATCCCTAGCTTCCCTTGGGTTTAACTTTTTAGAATCCTTAGTGGGTTTAGCGTCTAGGTGAAATCGTGCCTTAGCATCGCAATTTGGGGTGATCCATCTCTTTCGAATTCTCTTCGCTATGACCTTCCATTATCGGCGAGACCTTACATCAATCGCCCTGTGCTTTGCTGAGAAGCCCTCTTAAGTCCATGTCGGGTCACTATGATATTTTCATTTTTACACCGATAGAGTCTTGCATGCCCATCAGTTGGTGAAACCTTGGCTTTCATCAATACCTCACCCTACGAAGAAATCTCTTACTGGTGTGTTTGTTCATCTTTACTTTCGGCAGGACTGGTCCCGATCGCCAAGAAGTCTCAACAAGATCTATGAGCTCTACTGATATTTGTTGTTTGCCAGGATATTCGTCCTTCGACAAGACCTCCCGCCGAGCATGTTCGCTTTCCCCGCACTACTTTCCTTTCGTTGTGACATCCGTTTTCCATTCAAACCTCTCCACGAGGTTCTAGCTCCTGCCAATGCTTTCCTTTTTCCGTGACTATCGTGATCTGCTGGAACTTTATAGCGAGCTCCCCACTTTCACCAAGTCCTCCACTTCGGCGAGACCCCTAACATTCATCGGGATGTTGTAGTGAGGAATTCTATTTTTAGCAAGCCCAGACCTTTTCATTGAGACCTCTCACCGAATGTAAACCTAACCCTAGTTGGCAGAACATTCCCATTTCACTGGGACCTCCCACCCAAAGCTTGAGGTCATACCGAGGTGTTTGCTTGGGCTCGACGGTCGGCAAGAAATTTAACCTTCACTGAGACCTTATCCTGACCACCCCTGGCTCATTCTGATTTCAATGTTGTGTCTCCCCTTCAATAGGACTTCACACCAAAACCACCATGTCTTGGCAAGATCCTTTCCGATAATATCTTTCGGCATAACTTCATGGCTTCACTAAGACTTCTCTGTGAGACCCAAGCCTTTGCCGAAGCCTTCACTATGGAGTCTCCTTTGGTTCAGAAATTTTCCCTACCCGCGGATGTCTGTCAAGGCTAGATTTCTCTGAAATCCGGTATTCCCCTGATTTCCTGAAGGTCCTATTTGGTTTTTTCTTCACGAAAATCCGTCCCTCATGGATTTCCCCAAAATTTGACAAAATGAAGAGGAATATTGAATAGCATGACATGTTGGTGTTTTTTCAATGCATTTTCTAGTTTTTCCATGCTACTTTTGGATCTCCCACATGGTTTACTGATGAAAAATGATCAAATTTAAGGGTTAAGTAGGTGTTTCCCGGTTACTCCATTGGAATCTAAGCGGACTGGAATTTTTTGAAATTCCTCTCTGGCTTAGATTCCTCGGATGGCTTTGAAACCCAAATTTTTTTGTGGACATTCCATATGAATTTTAATGGCACCTTGACTATATGAGATTCATTCTTAAGGTGTTTTGATAGTTTAACATTGCTTTCCTATGGTTTTTACTATGTTCTCATGCTGAGTGCAGGCTGAATATGGCAAGGGAGCAGCTGGTTCCTCGTTATCTGATGTACAGAGGATCAAGCTGGATATTAAGAGCAATGTACATAAGAGTAAGATAACTTATGTCTAGTCAGAAGTCACTGATACAAACACTGGCCTCTGGGACTATGAAGAATTTAAAGCAAGGATGGTGGCTGAGGGTCCTCCTTTGGTGACTAGAAGAATGAAAGAGTCAGGACTACCCATGTGGATGGTTTCCCCCCAACGCTGTAATGCTATGAGCCGGTCCTTGAGTGTGCAAGGCATTATAATCAGGACACACAAAGGATTATTGGGCCTCAAGGGAGAATTATTGCAAATCTTAACCCGGTCTCCATTGCCCAGACCTTTGATATGCCAGAACTGTCTCATGTGGTGGGATTCACCATTCAGGCAGCTCAAGAGTTCTATGATGACCAAACCATGAAGTCTTAGTAGCTAATCAACTCCTGGCTGGAGAAGCCCAAGTCACACTATTCCAAATTGCCCAAGCAGCTATACAAGGAAAAATTCAAGAAGGAATACTATGATGCCATCACCTTTCTTAGTAGGTTGGTCAGATTGAAGAGTGCTGGTGCATTTGAGAATTTGATGTGCCATGCAATTGGAAGGATGGAGTAGGAGAAAATTGACTACCATTGGGCAGGGGTCATTAGCCAAGTGATTCATGAGCAATTATCCAATTTGTTGTAGACCAAGACCTTCACAATGACCTCCTATTTGGTTTATACACTTGCTAGGTTTCACCCTTATAGAGGATTGGATGCGAGGGGAACCTTTGGATAGGATATTATCTATGAAGTTTTCCCTCAATTGCATTGGGGAGGTTCAAATTATAGGAGAGAAAATGATGCATTCACTGTGAACATTACCAGAATGCTTCAAGAAGCAGAGCATGTTAGAATTTAAGATCAAGCCAAGGAAATTATCAAGAGATATGGAGCTTGGTTTATCCAATTTCCAACCTTCTCCTATGTTCAGATTGATGGCTGCCAGAGAGCCCCGTACAGACTTCTAAGGTATCCCACTGACCACATTATATTATTGGAAGTAACTAGACAGATTTGTGATTTTGATGCCATTGTCAAGAAGGACAAGCATAGGACTGGATTTGGTGGAGATTTTCCACTAAGAATTGGCACTAGGAGAGGTATGTCCTTCCATTGGTTCTTCCCAAGCTTCAGAGGAAGAAATGAGTACTCTCGGCCTGACTCTCCATTCCAGGAGATCTAGATTCGACATCATAGGAGAGACTCAAAAGAAGGCTAGCAGAGAATATAGCCATAAGGTAAATTTGGAGGACTACTGGGCCAACTGCGGTGATGAGTACTAGGTCAGAAAGAGAAAATTATCCCGACTCCTAGTTGAGTCAATTCAATTATATAATGTAAGGGAAATTCCTGACCAGTTGGAGGATGATGGAAACTTGATCCAGGATCATGCCTACAAGGCCATAAAGGACAAACCAATTGGGGATGTAGATTGGTTGGAAGAGGAACAAATAGATTTAAAGCAACTAATGGATCCGGTCCTACAATTTACCAAGATGTGGCTCAAGCACACTTTATGGGAGTTGGAGAATAAAGGAGTGAAGTGCACTTATGACCTAATGGGAGATTTGGATCCCCATTCTACTTATAAAGAATCTGTTGAGTAGGACCCTAAGGGCAAGGGTAGGCTAGACTCTCCTCTCAAAATCAAGATTAAGGGTATCCAAGAAACAGAGGTCCAGGAGACAGAAAAATAGAGAAAGCCAAAGGCCAAGAAGAGGATGACGACTAAGAAGTTCGAGTAGAGTGCTGAGGCCGATGCTCCTATGCCCAAAAGGAAAAGAATTGTAAAAATGTCAGAGAAGGCTAGCTCCAAGGTTGTGGAAGAAGTTGCCCCACTAGTAATAGATGTTGAAAGCTCAGAGGAGAAGGCTAAAGTGTATGCAAGGAAGTCCAAGACTCCTTCTCCTAAGGACAGTGTGCTTGGTGCTGACCTACCACCAGTGTTTTCTCGTGAGGAGCAACATGATGATGTGCCTCCTGCCCATGAATTTCAAGGTGAGCCAGGTGAGGAAGAAAATGTTGAGGATCATCCAGATACTGAAGGTGAAGAATTCCATGCGGGAGATCTCCACAGTGCAGAGGCAAAGATTGAAAGGATTATGCAGTCCCCTATGCTTACACATACAGATTCTTCTATTAGAACTGAGGTGGTTGAGTCTCCTCAAAGTGAACTAGAGGCAGAAATGACCCCATTACCTGAGCAGGAGGAGGAACATGTTGAAGAAGCAGAAAGCAAGGTGGATGAGGCTCCTGATGAATATAATTTGAATGAGGAGGTACCTAAAGGTCAACAAGATGAACAGAAACAGGTCAAGGCACAGTTGGAATCTATTGTCCCTAAGTGGTTTCACAAGGAAATAAAAAGAAAATAGGTGGTTTTGGAAGATAGTCCACCAAATTGGGATGCACTGCTAGCCAAAGTTGGGAGAGATAAAGGTAAGAAGAAGGCTAGGGTGATCTCAAAGATTGAGAGGGATGAGGCACATAACAAGGTTGTTCATGTTGCTACCCCTATTCTAGATAAAAACATGGATGATGTGGCTGGGAATGATTACAATATACAGACTTTCAATCTTGGGCCTACATCAGTCGAGCAGGACATTAAGGATTAAGATGTCTCTAGTGCAGTTATTGTGGACAGATTGAGAAGGGAAGTAAAAACCAAGTAGGAGCTAAAGAGAGAAAATGAGAATCTCAAGTGCTTGGAGGAGTTAATAAAGCCACTATAGTCCATTAATCCTTCTTCCTCTACTACCAATCCTCTACCTTAGGAGACCATAACCGAGCTTGAAAAGATGAAAGCTTCCACCCTTGCCACTATGAATTGGTTGAAAGGGGTACAAATTAAGGGTGATGAAGCTATCAAGGAGGTTTTATCAACTGGGAAGGATGGTGCCATGACAACTGAGTGGTTGAAGTAGGTAATGGCACAGGATAAAGAGGACACTGACCTCCTCCTACAGAAAACCAGAACTCTAATGGAGTACACCTGAGATAGATTGGTGAGCAATGGGATTCTCCCTTCTTCCAGAGCTACCGAGCCATGGGAATGGTTTGAAACATTGCAAATCAGGTAGAAGGTGTTGAGTAAAATTTACAAATAGAGAAAACATATTGATGACACCCTGGCTGGCATCTATGATAGCTCCATTGCCTTTTTTTAAATCATGACAAGAAGAAGGAAGATCGCACCCAAGTACTTGAGCCTGGAGTATTTAAGAGAATGGTGGCATGATGTGTATGCACCACTTGACGATGGTTATATTTTTGAGCACCAACTGGATGATGCGGCCACCTACCTCGCAATTATTGACAAACATGTGACATACAAAGTGGACTGGGATAGGTCAGTCGAACACTCAAGGGAGGAGATTGCATCCATTGAGAGGTGACTTAAGGTTCTGCCAGTGCCACCTGTGGCCGACTTAGATGGAGCATTCTTGAAGCTACATGAGGAGTCAGATCGACATGAGGATAATAGGGAAGGGAGCTGATGATGGGCTACATCACGATTTATGCTTCCCCATTATCTTCCTGAGCGTCATCTGGGCTGCATCACGGATCTTGGGCCGACCTCGATGGGACACACATTCAATATCGGTTTGAACCTTTTCGATGACCCTCTTGGCTGGGTGGTTGCGCAGAGTTATTGCTGCGAAACCCTTGCCTGCCCGTCAGACTTCTCAAGAGTTTCTATATATTGGGAATTTGGCCTCTTTGTAAAGCGATTAGATAGTCAGAAAGATAGCAAGAAAATAGGTAGAAGGTTAGAGAACAGAGCCAGTTAGAGGTAGAGTAAGTTAGCGAATATTCATACTCAAACAATTATTGTAATAGAAAACTAGAATTGTTGCTACAGTGGACAATTTGAATACAAGGAATGACATTGTGATTTGGTGCCATACTTGTCTTCTTTGTTCTGCATGGTTCCTATTTTCTATCTTTAAAATTTCTTTGAGAAGGTTAATACTAGTCTTAGATTCGATTGATAATGTTTGTGATTTACTACTTGAACATTGTAGCAATCCTTCAGTCCATACTTTCTGTAACCAACTGATTGTTAGTTGCTTTGCAAAGTTAGCCTGGACTTTATATTCCTTGTGCTTAGTTCAATCATGAATGTTGTTCATTTTAACTGCAATAGGGTTATTTGAATGCATGTTCATGGTTTGAAAATCTTAAGAGCCTTAGAAGATTGCACTGTCCTCTGTAAGATAGTAGATTTATCTGGGTCAAGCAGAAATTAGTTCTGGAAGGATTGGTCTGTTTTGCGTATTGATTACTTTCATTGTTAATATTAGGAATAATATTAGATTTAGAAATCTCTTTGAAACACTCACTCATTTTCTATTTCTTTGATTAGTGGGTAACATCTAGGATTGAAATGTCACTAGTATGTTAAATATGACAAAATTGATTCAATAGTTTGCTTGTAGTAAGGTCCCATTGTGATTACCAGCAATTTCACATTTATCACTGAGTTGTTTATGCATTGTCAAGACCTGACATGAAGACCTTGGGGTTATCTCTTGAGGCTTGCTAATAGAGATTTACCTTTTAAGAGAGATAGGATATTGCATCTTGTCTGTGTTGTTGTTGTGTAGAAGCAGTGATCAATAGAATCTTCGGGCAGGATGTGATCTATGAGGTTTATCCACAGCTACATTTGGGTAACTCGAGCTATAGAAGGGTGAACGATGCATTCACCATGCACATCACTAGATTACTACAAGGTTCAGAGCATGTGAAGATTTCTAGCCAGGCCAAGGAGCTAATCAAGAGGTATGGGGCTTGGTTCATACAATTTCCTACCTTCTCATATATAAGGATTCATGGCTGTCAAAGGGCTCCATATCAACTTCCAAGGTATCCCACTAATCATATCATACTCCTAGAGCTCACAAGAAAAATAGGTGAATTTGATGCTAATGTGAAGAAGGAAAAGCATAAGACTGCATTTTGTGGAGATTTCCCTTTGAGGATAGGCACTGGAGAAGCATGCCCTTCCATTAACTCAGCTCAGGCTTCAGAGGAGGAGATGGGAACTCTTGGGTTATCCTTCCATTCCAAGTGGTCTAGGTTTGACAGAACTAGCGAAGTACAAAAGAAAGACAGTAGTGAATATAGCCACAAGGATGATTTGGAAGACTATTGGGCTAACTGCAGTGATGAGTATGAGATTAGAAAGAAGAAGTTTTCCTAGGTACTAGTGGATTCAGTATGATTGTATAATGTGAAGGTTGTTCCAGATCAGGTTGAGGATGATGGAGATTTGATTCAGGGCCATGCTTATGAGGCAGTAAAGGATAGACCAATTGGTGAAATAGATTGGATGGAAGAAGAAAAAATAGAGCTAGAGTGGTTAATGAATCTAGTCATTAACTATACAAAGTTGTGGCTGAAGCATAAGATATGGGAATTGGAGAATGAAGGTGTGCAATGCACCTATGATCTGATGGGAGACTTAGAGTCTCATTCTACTTTTGAGGAGTCAACTGAGCAGGATCCCAAGGGTAAGGGCAAGGTGTGCTCTCCTTTTAAAATCAAGATTAAATATGTTCAAGCGGGGGAAGCTCGGGAAACAGAAGAACAAAGAAAACCTATTTCCAAGAAAAGGGCACACACTTCAAAGGCTAAGAAGCTAGGGAAAGATGAAGCTAAAAAGAAAGATCCTGAGGTTAGTGCTTTTGTGCCCAAGAGAAGAAGAATCGTAAGACTGTGACAAAAGGGAAAGGAAAGCTCCAAGGAGGCAGAAGAGGTTAGTCTGCCAGTGATAAATGTGGAGAGCTTAGAAGAAAGGACATAAGTATATATAAGGAAATCAAGAACTCCTCCTAAGGACAGTGTGCCAAAGAAGGATCCTCCTCTAGTTACTCCTCATGCAAAACAACATGATGATATCCCTTCTTCACATGAAGCTCACGAGGAACCAGGTGAATCCAAGGAAGCTGAGAGTCACCCAGATACAGAAGGAGAAGAATTTCAAGAGGGAGAGCTCTTTAGTGCTGAGGCAGAAATAGAGAAGGTGTTGCAGTCTCCCTTGGTTACATATGATGATTCACATGCTAGAAGTGAAGAGGATAGACCCCCTCCGAGAGAAGAAATTCTAGTTAGGACTCCATCACCGGTGCATGAAGAAAAAGAACATGATAAAGAAAAGGAGGATAAAGCTGAGGAGATTCATGAGAAGCTAAATGAGGATGCACCTAGGGATCAACCAGATGAGATTGGGAAGAGTAAAATACAGTCAGAATCCACTATTCTAGGTTTGCTAGATAAGGAGTTAAAGAGAAAATAGATTATTGTGGATGACACCCCTCCCAAGTGGGATGAGCTATTGGCAAACATAGGAAAGGGTAAAGGAAAGAAGAAGGCCAAGGTCATTTCCAATATTGAAAGAGATGAAAAAAATAATAGGGTGATCCACATTGCTACTCTGGCCCCTGATAAGAATAGGGATGGTGTAACTGGAAGTGATTATAATGTGCAAACCATCAACCTAGGGCCTACTTCCATGGAACAGGATATTGAAGAATATGAAGGCTCTAGTGCAATGATCTTGGGTAGGTTGAGGAAAGAAGTGCAAACTAAGCAAGAGCTGAAGAAGGAGAATGAGAAATTAAAAAATTACTTGCAGGACTTGATGAAGACCTTGCAATCTATTAGCTCCTCATCTTCTGCTATGAGTTTCCTACCACAAGAGACCATAACAGAACTAGAAAGAATGAAGGCCACTACTCTTTCCATAGCGAACTGGTTACAAGGGGTGCAAACTAGGGGCGATAATGCTATCAAATACATCCTTTCAACCGGAGGAGATGCAATGAGGTCAATAAATTGGTTGAAAGATGTATTGGCTCAAGATAAAGAAGATGTAGATCTCCTATTGTAAAAAACCAAGACCATCATGGAATACACTGAGGATAATTTGGTGAGAGGGAATTCTCCCTTCCTCTAGAGCTATAGAACCTTGGTAATGGTTTGAAGCTTTGTAAATAAGGCAAAAGGTTTTGAAGAAGGTATATAAGTAGAGGAAAATAGAAGATACCTTGACCGATATCTATGATAAATGCATTTCTTTCTTTGAGGTGATGACAGGGAGAAAGAAGTTTGCACCAAAGCATTTGAACTTAGAATAGTTGAGAAAATGGTGGCAAGATGTATATTCTCCAATCAATGAAGATCCAGTTACTGAACATCAGTTGGACGATGCACCCACTTATATTGTAGTTATTGAGAAATACCAATCCAGTAAAGTTGAGTGGGATAAGTCAATGGAGCAGTCAAGAGAAAATATTAAATATATCAAGAAGAGAATTAAGGTTTTACCTCTGCCACCTATAGCCAACTTGGATAGGGTACTTTTGATGGTGCATGATAGGGTGGAGCGAAATAAAGACAGAGGGGAAAGCAGTTAATGCAAGGCTACATCAAAATTTGTGCTTCCCTATTATTTTGCATGCATTGTTCCAAACTATAAATTAAAACCTTATTTGATTTAATCTGACACCATCTATTTTAATTAAATAAATCAAAATCCTTATTTAATTAGCCTCTTATCATATTCCTCTCTTATTTTATCTAAATAAATCCATAAAATTGAGTCAAATAGGTCACATCATCTAACCTCTCTCATTAAATTAATTAACCCTTGATTAATTTAATCTCATCTCATGTCACATCCTCTAGATAATGCAAGTTGCACATGAAAATAGATTTAATTCATTTATTAAATCTCTATTTTCCTCACAAGGCATCTTTTGGAATATTCTCTCAATTTGAATTCAAAAATTCCAAGTCAACATGTACATCCAACAAGGCAATAAATTCATCTTACATGTCCTTTTCTTTGAGCCAAGTGGCATTTATTGCATTTTCCCTTCCCTCTTGCATGTCATTTCAACAAATTTGAATTTCAAAATTATGCATTTATTGGCACAAACCCCAAATCTTGCACATCCATCATCCATTCATAGCTTGACAAGTGGCATCGTATCATTGGATGAATGTTAGTCCCACATTGCTCAAATTTGGACATTCATCCATCTTAGAGTTCTATAAATAATGAGCTTATATCCTCATTTCATTATCCACAATCTAGGAAAATTTACCATGCTCAAATATCTCTTGAATTTCATCCATTATCCTTGAGTCATAGCTAGGTTTTTGCAGATTTTAGCTTGGAGTCTTCATTCTTCACCAACAAAGTGGATCAATCTCTTCAACATTCGAAGCTTGCATCTTAGGAATTGGGAAAGGGCCGATTTTACGTCAAATTGGCACCAATTCCCCCATGGGATCATGAGTTTGCATATTTAAATTAGTATTCAATCTAGTTTGTCATTTATATTGTGTTCTTCATTGTTTTCTTTCCTTTTTTGAATTTGTAAATGGATTTCATGGGGAATCCTTGTTTTGACTTGCAATATCTAACTTGATGTGTTTATTCTCTTTGTTTTACAGCTACCAAGGTTGGGGTTCACACATTTGGCACTAGAAGGAGGGCTAAATATCATTATTTTTAATCTTTTCATGAAATTTCTGCATTTTCATTCACACACAGAAAATTCCAATGTTGGGAGCTCAACGTTGCTATTTTGGCACCGTGGGCTCATCAGCGTCACTATATGGCACCGCTTAAAACACAAACTATGTTGTTGGACTTGTCCCGCAAAAATATTTGAATTCTAAATTCCGCCGCTAGACTTGTTGACTTGCAAAACTTTTTGAAAATTTTAAAACAGTGACACTGGAAGGAAACTACGACGCTGGGCAAAAATTGTGATGCAGTTGAGCTTTCTATCCCAACATAGAGCATTGCTAACTGGTAAGTGATGTTATGAGGGCACCGTTGAGAAACCAAACTGTGACGCCATTGTGAGTTACGACGCTAGGAGACAGTAAAAAGGGAAAATTGGATTTTAGCACGTGATTTTGATTTATGATTAATTTATGTCCTATTTTCTATTTTTTTAACTTCTGTATTTTCCAAGAATATGACTAGTTTTTCTAACTTGTAGGTTGGAAATCAAAAACAAGGGAAGAAGGAGCATGATGATGATATTTCATTCAATCAAAGTGTTTTTAAACACTTTAGTGTTTGTTTAACACTTCTTCAATGAATTATTAGCACTTCTTTCTTAGGACACTAACCTTCCTTTTGGTTTAAAAAGAATTCTTTTTGTTTATTTCTTGCAAAAGGGTTAAAACAAACTTTCGGATCACAACTTACTACATTTTGTTTCTTGGATTAAAAAATTGAACAAAATGTATTTCACTTATGATTTGGTGCTCTAAAATGAACTCACATTTTTGCTTTGTGGATCTAGAAAGAACAAGTGTAGCTTTGTTTGTCATGAGAGCTTACTTAAACTAAAGCCATTGAAAAAGGATGTATGCACTTCTCTCGTGCTTTATAGTGATCTTGAGAATCAAAAGGCCTTTTTCATGACTTTAGGGTGAGACAAAGAAATCACTTGCACACTTCGATTTGGGTTTAAAATTGAACATCTTGTGCCAGTGTGAGTGGGGGCATTGTTGTGTATATTCTCTCTCCTTGATGCCAACAAGAATTGATCGAGTTACGAATATTATTCTTCATTCACTTTTGTTTATCCTAGAGGGCCTTCCTTAGGGAGAAAGTACTCACCCAAGGGAACGACTCAACTGGTAACACTCTAAAGCCAAGAGTATTTCCAACCGGGATATAAATGTGGATATTGGAAGAAACACCAATATCACGTGATTGATTCTGAAAAGATGGATCCGAAAGGGGACTCTTGCTGTATGGGTCAATCTCCACGAACGGAAAGTCCTTACTAAAACCCATGTGCTAGAATTTTCCAAAATCCTTTAATCTATTTGTTGGTGCAAGAACGGTCGTTCTCAAGCCACCCCACACTTTTACAGTCTTCTAGTAGAAATGGAAAACATGCCATGGGAGTTTCATGGATGTTGATACTTGGCTACCCCATATAAGTGAGTTTCATGGAGGGGAGCCAATGGGGTCAAGCATCTAACCATTCGCTAGAGATAGGCATAGTTGGACTTGTCCAAGTGGGAATCCAACAAATATTGTCTTACACATCCATAGGATTGTTTTTCTTGGGTTACAAAATGCATTGCTTGATTGAAAACATCATGGAAACAAACACTTGAACCTCATCCAAATTTCAAAGAGGGGAAAAATGTAGACATGTAAAATATACTGATTGACATCGTGCATTTGATCTTGACTCACTAACATCATTTCTTCTTAAATCATCCCTCGGTCTAACCATTTAACAAATTCCCCTATCTGATTAATTCATCAATATTCGTCTCTTGAATAAATAAATCATTTTATCTAATCAAGTCATCTCTTTTGTTAATTAAATCAATCCATCTGATCTAATTATCCCTATTTAATTAAATAGTCAATTTATTTGATTAAATCCCTAAAGTCTATCCATTAAATTAAATAAATTAAAACCTTATTTGATTTAATTTGACACCATCTCTTTTAATTAAATAAATCAAAACCCTTATTTAATTAGCCTCTTATCATATTCCTCTCTTATTTTATTTAAATAAATCTATAAAATTGAGTCAAATAGGTCACATTATCTAACCTCTCTCATTAAATTAATTAAACCTTAACTAATTTAATCTCATCTCATGTCACGTCCTCTAGATAATGCAAGTTGCACATGAAAATAGATTTAATTCATTTATTAAATCTCTATTTTCCTCATAAGGCATCTTTTGGAATATTTTCTCAATTTGAATTCAAAAATTCCAAGTCAATATGTACATCCAACAAGGTAATAAATTCATCTTACATGTCCTTTTCTTTGAGCCAAGTGGCATTTATTGCTTTTCCCTTCCCTCTTGCATGTCATTTCAACAAATTTGAATTTCAAAATTATGCATTTATTAGCACAAACCCCAAATCTTGCACATCCATCATCCATTCATAGCTTGACAAGTGGCATCATATCATTGGATGAATGTTAGTCCCACATTGCTCGAATTTGGACATTCATCCATCTTAGATTTCTATAAATAAGGAGCTCATAGCCTCATTTCATCATCCACAATCTAGGCAAAGTTACCATGCTCAAATATCTCTTGAATTTCATCCATTATCCTTGAGTCATTGCTAGATTTTTGCAGATTTTAGCTTGGAGTCTTCATTCTTCACCAACAAAGTGGATCAATCTCTTCAACATTCGAAGCTTGCATCTTAGGAATTGGGAAAGGGCCAATTTTCACATCAAATTGGCACCAATTCCCCCATGGGATCATGAGTTTGCATATTTAAATTAGGATTCAATCTAGTTTGTCATTTATATTGTGTTCTTCATTGTTTTCTTTCCTATTTTGAATTTGTAAATGGATTTCATGGGGAATCCTTGTTTTGACGTGCAATGTCTAACTTGAGGTGTTTATTCTCTTTGTTTTGTAGGTACCAAGGTTGGGGTTCACACATTTGGCGCTAGAAGGAGGGTTAAATATCATTATTTCTAATCTTTTCTTGAAATTTATATGTTTTCATTCACACACAGAAAATTCCAACGCTGGGAGCTCAGTGTCATTGTTTTGGCACCGCGGGCTCGTTAGTGTCGCTATATGGCACCGCTTAAAACACAAACTGCGCCGCTGGACTTGTCCCACCAAAATATTTGAATTCTAAACTCCACCGCTGGACTCATTGACTTGCAATACTTTTTGAAAATTTTAAAACAGCGACGCTAGAAGGGAACCGCTACACTGGGCAAAAATTGTGACACAGTTGAGCTCTCTGTCCCAACATAGAGCACTGTTGACTAGTAAGTGACACTATGAGGGCACCGCTGAGAAACCAAACTGCGACGCCATTGCGAGCTATGATGCTAGGAAACAGTAAAAAGGGAAAATTGGATTTTAGCATGTGATTTTGATTTATGATTAATTTATGTTCTGTTTTCTGGTTTTTGAACTTCTGTATTTTCCAAGAATCTGACTAGTTTTTCTCACTTGTAGGTTGGAAATCAAAAACAAGGGAAGAAGGAGCATGATGATGATATTTCATTCAATCAAAGTGTTTTTAAACACTTTAGTGTTTGTTTAACACTTCTTCAAGGAATTAATAGCACTTCTTTCTTAGGACACTAATCTTCCTTTGGGTTTCAAAAGAATTTTTTTTGTTTATTTCTTGAAAAAGGGTTAAAATGAACTTTAGGATCACAACTTACTACATTTTGTTTCTTGGATTAACAAATTGAACAAAATTTCTTTCACTTGTGATTTGGTGCTCTAAAACGAACTCACATTTTTGCTTTGTGGATCTAAAAAGAACAAGTGTAGCTTTGTTTGTCATAAGAGCTTACTTAAACTAAAGCCATTGAAAAAGGACATATGCGCTTCTCTCACGCTTTATAGCGATCTTGAGAATCAAAAGGCCTTTTTCATGACTTTAGGGTGAGACAAAGCAATCACCTCCACACTTCGATTTGGGTTTAAAATTGAACATTTTGTGCGAGTGTGAGTGGGGGAATTGTTGCGTATATTCTCTCTCTTTGTTGCCAACAAGGATTGATCGAGTTACGAATATTGTTCTTCATTCACTTTTGTTTATCCTAGAGGGCTTGCCTTGGGAAAAAAGTACTCACTCAAGGGAATGACTCAACCGCTAAGAATCTAAAGCCAAGAGTATTTCCAACCAGGATATAAATGTGGATATTGGAAGAAATGCCAATATCATGTGATTGATTCTGACAAGATGGATCCGAAAGGGGACTCTTGTCATATGGGTCAATCTCCACGAATGGAAAGTCCTTACTAAAACCCATGTGCTAGAATTTTTTAAAATCCTTTAATCTATTTGTTGGTGCAAGAATGGTCGTTCTCAAGCTACCCCACACTTTTATGGTCTTCTAGTAGAAATGGAAAACATGCCATGGGAGTTTCATAGATGTTGATGCTTGGCTACCCTATATAAGTGAGTTTCATGGAGGGGATCCAGTGGGGTCAAGCATTTAACCATTCGCTAGAGATAGACATAGCTGGACTTTTCCAAGTGGGAATCCAACAAATATTATTTTATACATCCATAGGACTGTACTTATTCTTGGGTTACAAAATGCATTGCTTGATCAAAAACATCATGGAAACAAACACTTGAACCTCATCAAAATTTCAAACCCTTTTGAGGACAAATACAATTGACTCAATCCATATGTTATTGCTTGCCCTTGGGATTCACATCCTTAGAGGTTTCTAAACATTGGATTATATCTCGATTTGTCTCCTTAAGTAAACAATAGGAAAACCCTTGCCTTAAGTTCATTGAATTTCCACATAACATATCTTGTGGGGTTTGATGAAATTAAGACATTGGACATCTTAGTTTGAAAACCTAATCAAAGAAAGTGTTTTTTTGGTAAAATAAAGACATTAAGGAAAGCTAAGAAAAATAAACTTTCATATGTGTTGAAGAATCACAATCCCAAAGTAAAAAATCATTAGTTGGAAATCTAAAAATGAATGTTCAAATGAAATCATTTCTTGGTTACAAAGGTATTTAGGAAGCATTTGCATACTCTTCAATACCTAGGTCTAGGCAAACAAAGTGTACCTTTCAGGTTCATCTTAGGATCAAAACAAGTCAAAATATTTTTCATCCATCCTCTAAAACATCAAAACAAAATCATCTCACCATCACCTTTTGGAAAATCTTGAAATCATCCTTAAATACTAGGCTTTTTGGAAAAATCAAAATCATCGAAATCATTGAGACTAAATCCTTGAAAACATTATCAAAATCACCTTTGGCTAGGTATGTGTAGATGCATCCTTTTGCATATGCTTAGTCAAACTTATCAAAATCATCTTGTCTAGCTTAATATATGTTGATGAATCCTTCTTCATATACTTAGCAAAACAATCATCTTGTTTGGATAGGTGTGGATAGATGCATCCTTCTCCTCACACATATTCAAATCATCATTCTTTGAAAAAAGCTATCCCTTAGATCATCACCAAAACATCTTAGGGTCTTTTTTTTCAAAATCCAAATTAAAATCAAAAGCAAAATCAAGGACAAAATCCCAAATCCAAAAAAACAAATCAAAATCAAAATCTGCAAGTCCTAAAAGCCTAGTATCTCATTCAAGATTTATCAAAAGAAAAAAACATTCGTATCATCCATCCATCATCATCATCATATCATCACCTTTGATCCTCAAGGCATCCTAAAAATTTCTACTTTAGGGCATAAAATAACGATCGATCCAAAGAATCAAGATATTCATCTCCCATATTCACGAAGATTGATCCTTGTTTTATGGTTCTAACTAGATCTCAATTCAAGAAGAGTATGGAAGCCAAAAAAGAAACACCCACTTCAAGTGATCTTAGCCAAACAAACGCAGAAATGAATCCCGCCGAATCAAGTAATCCGTTGACCCTCTCATCATCGCAAAATCCGTAAGAAGAAAACCAAGAAGAGGACCTTACCTTTGGAATGTCTGGCGAGGAAATGACTGAAATGATCCAAAATACGGACAACCATAGAATCATCAACATCATGATGATACTTAACCCTTTGTTATACATGCTTGAGCTAGCAAAACAAGGGGCCAAGTTACCTTCAAATTTTGATGTGAGTACCATAGTAGAGGCATTTTTTCTGCCAATCTCATCCACCATTCCCATCTCATCTACACCCCCATCTCAAAACATCATGCAAAACATTCCATAAATCACAACATCATTTGCTCCAACCCAACCCAATGTTAATAAGGGAAGTGCATTTCTCAATGCACTTCAAACACACCCCCTTGTTAATAATAAAAATTTGGATGCAAACACCACCTTGGAAGAAAGCATACCCCAAAACCCATTACACAAAAATGTTCTTCACATTCCATCATGATCCATCATCATCATTTTTCCACACAACACCTCAAACCCCTCTTCTCACAAATTCACAAGAAGAGGGAGATATGTTCAGACCAGGGGGAATATTCGACAACACAACATTCTCGCAACAACTCACACCCCTTACATTTCCACCTCTCCCACCATTGCCATTATCATCTGCACCACTCCTTGGTTTAGGGCTTCCTCCCCTACCAAGTATCAATCAAACCTATATCCCAACCATCAATCAAAGCATTGCACCAAACACCCAAAATTTGTTGTTAATATTGCAACAACAAATGACGAATGCACAAGCAATTGCAACCTCATCAAACACCGCCTTAACATCACAAAGCATGGTCTCCCAAGGACCAACCATATCAATAGCACCATCCATCATGAAAAACATTAACACCACCTTCACAAACACCATTCCAAATCCACCACCACCTCCACCACCACTAACTTCCACCACATCAAGCCAATACGACGCGACATTGCAAACTACTTTCCAAAGAGGATACCAATAGGTTCAAAAACAAAAAGTCAAACAATTAGCTACTCAGCAAGCTACACAAGCTACCCAAGCTGCACAAGTCGCATTACAACCACAACAAGCCCAAGCATTATTGCAACAACAACAACAACAGGCCACACAAGCATTGCAAGCACAAAGGGTCGCTCAAGCACAACTGTTATTACAGCAACAAGCAGCACAAGCACAAGTAGTACAAACACAAACAGCACAAGCGCAAGCTCAATATCAGGTACAACAAGCTCAATATCAAGCACAACTTCTTGCACAAAGACAAGCAATGCAAATTTAGGCATACCAACAAGCATTAAAATAATACCAAGAGTAGAAAGAGGCAACAGAATTGGCAGCCCAACAACAAGCGTTGTTGGAACAACAACAAGCACAACAACAAGCATTTTTGGAACAACAACAAGTGCAACAACAAGCAAAAATCTTAGCACAACAACAACAAGTGTTGTTCATACAAAAGCAGGTGGAAGCCTACCTCACTCGCCAAAACATACAAATACCATCGAACAATGCACTAACCAACCCACCCATCCAACTCACGATTGAAACATCCCAAAACACTTTCATCCCACCCCCTAATCTGCAAAATGATGTGATGACACAAATTAGGTTGCTCTCGCAACAAGTGCTCGATCTTCAATCTGGGCGAACAACCAAAACAACAAGCAACTTGTGTCCCTATCCATTTGATAGGAGCCTAAAGATGAAACCATTCCCCAAGGGATTTGAAATTCCCAAATTTGACAAATATCAAGGGATGGGAAACCCTGAAGATCACATCAAGGAATTCTAGGTTCATTGCATGGAAGTCGCATATGACGATACTTATCTGATGCAGCTATTTCCTAGAAGCTTGGCAGGCCCCGCTATAGAATGGTTATCTCACTTACCTTCAGGAATTAGAACATTCCAAGAAATTAGGGATGCATTCATTAAGAACTACGCATGTAATATTGTAATGGATGTTAGTCTTGAAGAACTCTCAGCTCTGAAACAAGGAAAGAATGAATCTTTCGCTTCATTCCTTCAATGATGGTGATCCAAGGCCAATCGGAGCAAGTGGACCATGCTAGAAGAACAACAATTTTGTACCATCATATCCAACCTTGAAGGCCGCTTGGCATTTCATCTCAAGGTTTAGGGCATCACCACATATGATCAATTGATCTCCAAGGCGCTTAGCATCAAAAGAGCCCTTGTGACTCAACCTGCGGAATCAACATCATACCATGAACAGCAAAACAACCACCCACCATCCAATTACAATGATAAACCTCATACATGGGAAAGAAATAAAAATGTTACTAATGATGGTGTCGTAGATGCCAAGGTGGTCATTAGTGGTCCTCGCCAAAACACACCCACACAGCAAATCCAAACACAACATCAAAACACTCATCACACAACATATCAACCCAACAACAATCCAACCATCAATAATATCAATGAACAAAGGGGACGACCCCAATGAAAAAGCTATCCCAAATGAAAATAGACCACTTTGGGGGAACCACTGGAGGACATAATGAAAAAGTTGATCAATGAAAAACTCATCAAGCCTCCTACATTTGAGAATTACCAAGAACCTGATGTCAAACCTCCTTAGTATAATGAGAATCAACTTTGTGAATTTCATAAAATCAAAGGTCACACCACCAATAGTTGCATGAGACTCAAAAAAATCATCCAAGATCTCATCGATAAGAAAATCATAAACGTGGAACAACCTACAGGAAATCAGGATCTTAAAATCTACATGAATCTGATGTTGAATCATGGCAACAAAGGGAATAAAAATGATAAAGGGAAGGGTAATGTAAATCATGTGTATGAAATAGTCGCTGCCTCCCTAAATGAGGATTGCATGGTCATCACTATCAAGGGCGCCCATGCCGAAGATTGTGGAGTCACCACAAGAGGTAGAAAAGTCACCATCGTAGGATCATCCCAACCAAATAGAGTCCCTTCATCTAGATCCGTTCCTAATGGCTACAATGTCTTAGATCAACTCAAGAGAACACCATCTCACATCTCCATCATGGAGTTGTTAAAAATATCATCTTCACATAAAAAAATCCTCGAGGAAGCATTAGCCTCATCCACTATTCCCGCAGATCTCAATGCGGAGCAATTACAAGCTATGGTCAGAAATATCATTACGCCTAACCTCCTTACATTTTCTGACCAAGATTTCCCTGCCCAACCATCTCATAACCATGCACTTCACTTGGAATCCATTATACACAAGAGAAAAATCAAAAGGGTCTTGGTAGATGGAGGTGCGGGTTTGAACATTTGTTCTCTTAGCCTCATCAAGTAGTTGAAAATATCAAAAGATTACATTGACAAAGGAAAGGGCATCATGATAAGAGCATATGATGACCAAGAAAGAGTGTCTAAAGGCATGATTAAACTCCCTATTCAAGTAGGGCCAACTCTCATGGAAACCACTTTCCAAGTCTTAGACCTTGACTTACCATATAATATCCTCCTAGGATGTCCATGGATCCATGTGATGAAAGCCATAGCATCAACCTTCCACCAATGTGTGAAATTTACACATAATGGACAAGAGGTGACCATCCATGGAGATCTCGAACCTTTCTCATATTGCAAAAATATTGAAGCAAAGTATTACAAAATCCCCCAAGTGCCAAAAAATGATGAGGGCCCATCCACACCATACATCGACCCCACCACTCTCGCATCCACTTCTGCGACAGAGACACCCACCACTCCCACCATACCCACCATCTCTGACATCAAGCTCATCATCTAGGAGGATGGTTGTGGAAGCTACAAGCTCCCTAACAATGCTTTTGTGATAGGAGAGTTACCACAATCTCCTAGATCACAGGGACGTCCACAAGAAAACCAAGCTTCCATATCACAAATGTATCCTAAAGACTATCCTGAATTCACAAGATGGGGAGACCTTGGCCAGGAGGTTATTGAAGAAGATCCATCTCACATGTTGTATCAAGATGAAAGACCAATACCAGAATTACCAATGGATGAAACAAGCAAGGGCCTACAAATGATGCTTGCAATGGGCTACGACAAAAATCAAAGACTAGGACAAAATGAAAATGGGATCATAATACCTATCATGCCAGAGACACAACCCATAACAAATCTTGGTCTTGGATGTACCCCTCTAAGTATAACCATACGTGGCCGAATTCCTCCAGCTAGAATGGTTAATATTTCTCCTCAGCCAATACTAGCACAAGTACGCTCACCAATATCCATAGGTGGAGACATACATAACTTTATTATTGAGGCCTATATTAGTAGCGATGACGAGGATACCATGACCAATCTAAATAGGTTATTTTAGGATACCAACTTGTGTATGATTAGCACCCTCTCCTTCAAAACAGACCATCAAAATTGAGAGATCCATTTAGTGTACCCCCAACTGATCGACTATGACCAATGAGGACCACTGGTTCTTCACACATTCAAAAAAAATGAGGCACTCTCAGAATTCATGGGATTACGGGACAACATTCCTGAAGGGGATCACAAAGCAGGGTTTATAATGGAGTTGGACACACATGCCTATTATGGGGAAACGATTGAATCCTTTAGTCACAAAAGTGAGAAACGAAGAATCATATCTAAGTTCTCAAGTGAAAACCACACTGTGGCACTCTCTGATAAGAAAATAGTAAAAAGAAAGGACGTATCCAACGGTGAAAACCTCTCTGAGGTGCCATAGGATGAAGGATTCAATTTTCCTCTAAGAGCTATTCATCAAGAGAAGTTAGCAGTCTTGGCCAAAAAATGTAATCCTGTCAACTTAGGAACAGAGGAGACCCCACATATCACATTCTATGCAGAATCACTATTATCAGAAGAGCAAAACTCCTAGTACCCTTCCTAAAGGAAAGACAAATAAACTTCGCATGGAGTTACGCTGACATGCCAAGACCTGATCCAGAGACTATGGTTCGTCATTTAGTAGTGTATCCAGAAGCAAAGCTAGTCAAACAAAAGCTTCAGAAAATGCATCCTCAAATCACTTTGTTAGTCAAAATGGAGCTCAAAAAGTTGTTAGATGCAGGATTTATCCGATCAATCAATTACCCAGAATGGGTGTCAAACTTGGTAACTGTTTCAAAACCTGATGGAGCCATTAGAATCTATACAGACTTCAGAGATTTGAACAAAGCATGTCCAAAGGATGATTTCCTGCTTCCCAACATCGACATGATAGTAGACATGACAACAGGACATGAGATGCTATCACTAATGGAAAGATTTTCAAGATACAACCATATCATGATAGCACAAGAAGATCAACATAAGATGGCTTTCACTTTTCCATGGGGGACCTACTGCTGGAACATGATGCCATTTGGCCTAAAGAATGCAGGAGCAGCATACCAAAGGGCCATGACATTGATATTCCACGACATGATTCATAAAATAGCCGAAGACTATGTCAACGACATTCTAGCTAAGTCAAGAAAAAGACAAGATCATATAGCAACCCTAAGTGCTATCTTTGACAAACTTGAGGAATACAAAGTCAAATTAAATCCCAAGAAGTGTGTCCTCAGCGTACAATTAGGTAAATTGCTAGGATACATAGTGTCCATGAGGGGTATCAAGGTGGATCCAGCAAAAGTGAAAGAAATCCTCAAGATGGAAGCACCAAAAACATTAAAACAACTAAGAGGTCTCCAAGGCAGACTTCAATCCATCTGATGATTCATAGCACACTAGTAGACAAGAAAAACCCATATTCTCACCTACTCCACAAGGGGGTAGTGTACAAATGGGATACAAAATGTGAAGAGGCATTTAACAAAATTTCAAGGAATACCTATTGACACCACCAGTCTTAATGCCACCCATTCCAAGAAATCCATTGATCTTATATGTATCAGCAACAACAACAGCCCTTGGAGCTCTCCTAGATTAGCATGATGAAAATAGAACGGAAAGGGCTATTTACTATATCAGTAGGACAATGGTTGGTCATGAGCTAAACTACTCATTCATCGAGAAAGCATGCCTTGCAGTAGTGTTTGCATCACAAAAATTTAGACATTACATGTTGGCACATAAGATAAAGCTCATTGCCAAAATTGATCCCCTCAAGTATCTCTTATCAAAGGAAATGCTCACAAGAAGAATGGAAAAATGGGTAATGATACTGTCAGAGTATGACATCGAGTATGTAGAGTGGAAAGCCATCAAGGGACAAGTTATTGCAGATCAACTACTAGAAGCACCTATCTATTCTTAGAATCCTCTTGTCTCAAAGTTTCCAAATGAATTTATTTTTAACCTCAACATAGTTGACCACTGGAAACTATACTTCGATGGCTCATACACCAAACATGGATTAGGAGCTAGTATCTTCTTCATCACCCCACAAGGGGATTGCATACTAAGGTCATAAAAATTGGCATTTCCTAACACTAATAATATTGCAGAATACGAGGCCTTAACCATAGGTCTCAAGATAGCAGTGCAATGGAATATCATAGCCCTCAAAGTCTACGAAGACTCTCAGTTGATCATAAATCAATTCAATAATGAATATCAAACCAAGGATGATAAGCTCACTCCATACAAGAAATTGGTGGAGACTCTCAAAGAATCTTTCATTGAAATAACATTTGAACAGATTCCTAGAACCAACAATAGAGCAGTAGACACCATGGCAACAATTGGATCCTTGCTGAATATCCCCAACAATGTTCCAAAATATGAATTCTTGATTGAGTAGCTTCTCATTCCCACATTTGAAGTACTGGAATCAGAATTCATGTGCGAAATAATTGGTCCAGGTGATCCTTGGTATCATGACATCTACACATCTTTGAATAGGAATCATACCTGCTGACCTGCCATCAAACCTAAAATGAACCTTTATTAAAAAGGAATCTAGATTTGTCATCCTAGGTGATACCTTATAGTGTAGAAGCATAGAAGGTACCTTGCTACACTGCCTAAATGCTGAGGAGGCATTAACCACTCTAATAGAAGTACACAATGGTATCTATGGTTCACACTCAAGTGGAATGACCATACCCAAGAAACTACTAAGGATGGGGTATTATTGGCCCACAATGGAAAGAGAAGTGCATGATCATGCTAAAAGGTGTCTACAATGTTAGAAGCATGGGGACCTCATCCATGCTCCAGCTCAAGAGCTTCATCCCATCATCACACCATGGCCCTTTTCACAATGGGGACTCGATCTCATTGGAAAAATGACACCCATCTCATCCAATGGCCACAAATTCATCATAACTACAACTGAGTACTTCACAAAGTGGGTAGAGGCCATACCCATGACATATATAACTGGGAAGCAGATCTAAAAATTCATCCTGAACTATCTCATCTATCGTTACAGTGTCCCACAAG
This sequence comes from Sequoia sempervirens, assembly GCA_007258455.2. Classification (NCBI taxonomy): domain Eukaryota; kingdom Viridiplantae; phylum Streptophyta; class Pinopsida; order Cupressales; family Cupressaceae; genus Sequoia; species Sequoia sempervirens. The sequence goes on along the minus strand of VDFB02137365.1, from coordinate 21,391,141 downwards.
CCATTATCTTAGATAATGGGACACCATTCAAGAACCAGGAGGTTCGCGACTTGTACGAGAAATTCAAAGTCTAGAATCACTTCTCCACCCTATACTATCCCCAGGGAAATGGCCAAGCAGAAGCTACAAACAAAGCTATCCTACCCTCTAGGCCTATCAAACCAACATCTGCACACCCACTGGTGCCACCCCATTCTCCTTGGTCTACGGATCAGAGGAGGTTCTCCCCATTGAGATCAAGATCCCATCCCTCAAGATATCACTGCAAAACCTCATCAAAGATGAAGAATACAAAGTATCAAGACTAAACAAGTTGGAGTTACTGGATGAGAGATGGATAGATGCTTTAAATCATTTGCAAGTCTATCAAAATAGACTCAAATAGAGCTACAACAAGAAAATCAGAAGCAAGACTTTCCAAGTCAGAGAACTAGTCTTAAAAGAAAATCAGAAGAATGTCTCAAACCCAAACAGCAAAGGCAAGTTCGAACCTAATTGGTTAGGACCTTTCGTCATCACAACAAGTTACAAATTAGGGGCATATCAGTTATCAACAGCCGAAGGGGAACCTCTGCAGGAGCCAATGAATAGCTCCCATCTCAAAAAGTTTTATGCCTAAATCTTTTAAGGTATAGAACCAAAAAAATCAAAAAAATCAAAAAATGTTTTAAAAAAATGGTCACTTTGGTGAAAACCTGGCAAACAAGCGTCTTGGTGACAACAAAAAAATCAAAAAAGCAAAAAATCCAAAAGGATCAAAAATCTGTCCTCTAGTGAAAACCACTTCGGTGGCACTTTGGGCAAGTACCTTGGTGAAAACCTAGCAAATAGGAACCTTGCATAAATAAGCACTTTCCATCCACCAGGATCTTTATAGCTTGTTTGGCATCATCCCTCCATTTTTCCTCCATCATCTATTGCATTCAGGTCTCCATCCATCACTCATCCACTTGCATCTGCACCATAGCTTGGTCCTGTTTTCGTACCATGATCCCTCCTAGTACTACTCGGCCCCTCCTTAAGGTCAGTTTTTCCTGCCTTCATCGGAGTAGTCTATTGCATCACACTAGGGGCATGCTCTTATCATATTAGATTCCTGTATGATCTTAAAGTCCCAAAATTAGAAAATCCAAAAACATCAAAATATCAAAAAATCCAAAAACATCAAAACATATCAAAATCCAAAAACAAGTCAAAATTCAGTCATTCAAAAATCCAAAAAATAGAGTCGTCTCTGAGCTTGAACATAGGAAAGGTTGATCTTTGATCATCCCTCGAGACATTTAGGTCAGTCCTATAGGAGTTCATCATAATAAACTGACATCTCATCATGTATATTGTCATCTATAAATCGGTCAAGTCATTAGTCAAACTACATGGTCTCTACGTGTATAACATAGGCAAGGCTCATCCGTTGATCAACCCTCGAGACCCCTAGGATAGGTCCTTAGGTTAGTCTCTTGGTCAAAGTGTTAGAAAATCCCAAAAACATTGAAAACATCAAAAAATCAAAACATTTGCAAAATCTCAAAAAAATACAAAAAACAACCTCAAAACATTGCAAAACATCAAAAACATCCAAATATTTGAAAAAATCCATCCACCTCATCTTTCTTGCACCCGCAATAAACACCACTCATAATAAACTAATCATCATCATCAACCTTTGGTGAAATAGTTAGAAACAAGTCTAGCAGATTACAAGTAGAACTCCAAACGTCAAGTCTTAAGTCTAAGTCAGTGCGTAAGAAAGTTGGTTATCTCTTCGTATTGGTAACTCATCATCTGAATTGGTCCCATATCAATCATCCCTTAGAACACTTTAGATAAATGAAATGATGTGTTGCCATCCACTAACATGTCCTAGGATGAATCCTTCCTACAATGGGCATTATCTTTTGGCAATAAGTTTCGGTTATCATCCTTAGAAAACACGTCCTTTTTCATTAGCAGTATTGAAGAGCATCAGTTTGTTTGTTTACTTGGTCTTTATCTTTTGACTTATCTTATTTGTGCTCATTCCAAGGACATCTCAATGATATCCCAAAACAATGGATTTAGAGAAATAGGAATGGGGCAAAGATCATTATCTTTTGTCTACTATGCTTGTTGGACGTTCTTGTAATATAACCTCAGTGAATACTTGCTTTGTTAGGTATGTATGGAAGAGGTCTAGGGCAACTTGTTGACTATTACAGGGATAGGTTTACCTTTCCATGTTTTTGTCCGAGGTGTCTGAAACTTCTGAAGTGCATCCTAGCAAGGTTTCCGTATGTCAGGTGTGAACAAGAATACTCCTATCTGCTTGTCAATTCAAAGTTCATCTCACTAGGTACAATGCCATCTTGGTTTTCTATACCTTGATGCATTATACCACGTTTCTTATCAAACATAAGAAAGTTTGGCCCTTTGAAAATCCCAATTCCTCGGCAAGTAATCATCATCATCATCATTATCATTTGCATCATCTTGTGTCCTATTGAAATGACTTCTTCTTTTCTTACTAACTACACTAACAAGGTACTATGATAGTCGATCATTATCGCCATCATTGCCATCGATCCTACATCCACAAATCATTAGCATGGTGCATAAACATATCATATAGGAAACATACACATTGCATAAACATATCATATAGGAAACATACGCATTGCATTTCAAATCATCATATAAATAGGTTATCATAAACATTCTTCATAGATAGGTGCATCCATGTCATTCCATTTCACCCATTACATTGCATCTCATGGCATTATATCAATCATTGCATAAACATTCACTTGCATTTGATAACCATCTATCATATCAATCATCACATAAGCATCTTCAAAAGCATCTCATAATCATTTTTTGCATAATCAATAGATATATAAGCATTTAATTTATTAGGCATACATACTTAGAAAACATCATAACATTATATCATCACATTACGTTCACATTACATTACGCATTTACATATCATTGCATCACATACATCATCATTTATTACATTTAGGATAATAACATTTGTTATTCTAAGTATCTCATGAAACCATCTCATTATGCATTAACACCATTTCATTTGCAGCATATTACAACCATCGCATTTCATATTTCATCATCCATATCATCTCCTAAATAGCATCATAAAACATTTCATAAGCATAATTTACATATCGGACCATCGCATTTGCATTATCATAAATAGATCATCACAATTGCATATCATAGGTTAACATAATATAGATCTGTTAGTCATAATCATAATGCATGTATCATCATCAGAAATAAATGCATCCATAGAGACATCATTGCAAAGCATATAGAAATAAACCATCCATGCATAAAGGAGAACACAGTACATCGCATCAAAATCGGCTCATATATATCATCAATCATGTCACTGTCATAGTACAAAGAATAAATTGAATCACAGTACATATGTGTCAATCGCTACAAAACGCCCATTGGGCTATCAAAAATGAGCTCATAAGGCACAAAAAGTATGTATCATCTCGATCAAGCTCGATCTCTGTGAATGCTACCTTCCCCCTATCACCATGACCCTCTGGTGGTCTCTGGCTAGCCCTCTCTGAATACTCGGGGACCCACTCTGCTCTGGTCACGGTATCATGATAAACCTGTCGGTAGTACTCTGCCTCACGAATAGCATCCCTATAGGATCGCACTGGCACTGTACCCTAGGAGGAGAAGGCTATTATACTCTCTATCTACTATCTGCACCATAGCTCAATGGCTGCCTGTAGTTCTGCAGCCTGTCTCTATTGCACAACTTGATCCCTCTCGGCCCTGAGTTGCTCTCTCTCAACCCTCGCCTGATCTCTCTTGGCTGTTACTACCTAGACCTGGGCCTGTAGCTACACAATCAGCGCATCTTGAGTGTCTACTTGTCCTTGTGGCTGCACATGTGGCTGCACCCAAGGATGATATTCATCTCATGGTGGCTCCTGCTGCTGATCCTGTATATGTACATCGTCGTGACCTGGCAGAACTAGGGGCACACCTGGTGGATCCTGTTGAATCTCAACCCTTGGTCCTCTCCCTCTGCCCCTGACTCTACACACCTTTGGATCCTCACCTGGAACGGTCAACCAAAGTGGAGGTCGGAACTAGTCCCTATAGGCCTAGGTAGTGCCTGGATTTTCTAGGCCCTAATCATAAGCCCATGGTCAGACTACCAAGTGCTTGAAGCTGTTGACTACCTCAAAGGTAGGAATGCCATGTCCCCATGACACCTGTGTCATGCTGCGAGCAAAAACAGCTACGTAGTTGTCATTAGGCCGATCTTGCGGCTCTCTGAACTGACATTGTACACTCATGGGTAGGTACCTCTCAATCATCGTATGCTCTCACCCCTGCATGTATCGGTCCTAGTGGCAATAAAAGAGTTGATCGACATCATCAACCCATCCAGGCCAACTAAGGTATGGTCTCCAAGTGAAAACAAGCATTTCATCTAAGACCCGCCTCCAATAGGGGATCCCATGCTCACCGATGTGTGTAAAGGACACACCACCTCTATATCATGCCACGAGGGCATCGTCTACCCCATCAGAACTATAACGACACATGGACGCAACACAAAAATGTGCTCCCATGCCCAGACATGAAGTAGTGTCACCCTGGCCCCCAGTGCTCTACCGTCCATGTAAACATACTCGTGTAGGTCCTCGTAAAGTGATGCCAGAAGAACAGGCCCCCATGCAAAGTGAACTGGCCTGTCTCAGACCATCCGCTCCCAGCAATACCCCTAGTCGGGACTAAAATATCGCCCTCATCAGTCTGGGGCAATGAGACCCGAAATGATAGCTGCAACTGCCCAGCGGTAGGGAGGTACTATGACCCTGTATCGCTCTAGCTCAATCTGTCCCTCGCAGTAGATGATGTCCCGTGTGGCGAGGACTCAAACCCAGGCCTCGCATCCCTCATCCATATTAAAGATTGCTCATCAGCCATGAATAGGAAATCATAAAATGTGCCAAATGTCCTCTAGGGTGACGATGGCCTCGCCAGTGGGGAGATGAAACAACGACATCTCATTGTTCCACCTCTTAGCCAGCGCTGATAACATCCCCAGGTGAGTGTGCACGGGTGCCGCATAAGCAATATGCCACAGTCCGACAACTCCCAATCGATCCTAGTCCCTATCGCTCAGGTCCCGTAAAATGCTAGCCAAATCTCGCAATCGGTGCTCCTGAGAGTAGAGCTCCCTTGCTGCATCCTGCATTAAAGAAGGTCAATGTGTTAAAATTTTTGAAAATTTCCTGGTTGAATGCCTCAGAAAGTTCCCAGCGGCACAGTTTGTGATGGCGTCGCAATTTTATTTTACTCAAACTCTAACACTTGAGCCCAAAAAAGAGCCAAATGGCACTGCTGCGACACACTTTCCCTTCCAGCATCATAGTTTGGGTGAAAAGGGTGCCGCCACGGTGCACTTTACCCAAATTGACCCATCAAGCCTGAGCCCAGTGTCGGAGTTTGTAAACTTTGAACTGCACCACTGCGGCACAAAACGGCACTGCGCGGTGCAGTTTAAATGCCGAGCGGCACTATATAGCACTGCTGGAGGTGAGCTCCCCTTTTAAAGCATTATTTAGAGCATTAAATGAAAAAATGAAGCTTGGGTAAAGGTCACATACCGGTGCCCCAATTCCAGGTGGCCGCTGGTATGTTCAAACTCAATCAGTGATGTACAGGGGAAGCTGTCATTGCGCCATATCATCGCGGAGTCAGAGCTCAAATCTCAAAGTTGTTAGCGGAGGTATATGAAAATGACTTGAAAGTGACCCCTCGGGCCCCTTTTAAGCCTTAAAATTAGGGTTTTTAACCCTAAATAGCTGTCCTACTACGGTTTTAGACCCCCGAACCTATTTTTGTCCGATTGAGGCTTGTTTTTCATCATTTTATTGCATTTAGACACGTTTTTAGCCTCCCGAACCCCTTTCCAGACCTATCGAGTTCTTTGTCACCTTTTTTCATGAGATCACCCAAAAAATTGAAATTTTCATCCGATCTCTCAAGGGGGCATTATAATGGCATGTTTTCTCTCACCATGCAGCAATGGGTCAAGTTTTTTTTTTTTAAATATCAATTTTTTTTGAATTTGATCGAGATCGATTATTCTTTGAAGCAATGCAATGAGTGCATTGCTTCAAAGAGGGGCAAATGTAGACACGTAAAATATACTGATTGACGTTGTGCATTTGATCCTGGCACTAACATCGTTTCTTCCTGAATCATCCCTCGGTCTAACCATTTAATCAAATTCCCCTATCTGATTAAATTCATCAATATTCATCTCTTGAATAAATAAATCATTTTATCTAATCAAGTCATCTCTTTTGTTAATTAAATCAATCCATCTAATTTAATTATCCCTATTTAATTAAATAATCAATTTATTTGATTAAATCCTAAAGTCTGTCCATTAAATTAAATAAATTAAAACCTTATTTGATTTAATCTAACACCATCTCTTTTAATTAAATAAATCAAAACCCTTATTTAATTAGCCTCTTATCATTTCCTCTCTTATTTTATTTAAATAAATCCATAAAATTGAGTCAAATAGGTCACATCATCTAACCTCTCTTATTAAATTAATTAACCCTTGATTAATTTAATCTCATCTCATGTCACATCCTCTAGATAATGCAAGTTGCACATGAAAATAGATTTAATTCATTTATTAAATCTCTATTTTCCTCACAAGGCATCTTTTGGAATATTTTCTCAATTTGAATTCAAAAATTCCAAGTCAACATGTACATCCAACAAGGCAATAAATTCATCTTACATGTCCTTTGCCTTGAGCCAAGTGGCATTTATTGCATTTTCCCTTCCCTCTTGCATGTCATTTCAACAAATTTGAATTTCAAAATTATGCATTTATTGGCACAAACCCCAAATCTTGCACATCCATCATCCATTCATAGCTTGACAAGTGGCATCGTCTCATTGGATGAATGTTAGTCCCACATTGCTCAAATTTGGACATTCATCCATCTTAGAGTTCTATAAATAAGGAGGTCATATCCTCATTTCATCATCCACAATCTAGGAAAAGTTACCATGCTCAAATATCTCTTGAATTTCATCCATTATCCTTGAGTCATAGCTAGGTTTTTGCAGATTTTAGCTTTGAGTCTTCATTCTTCAACGACAAAGTGGATCAATCTCTTCAACATTCGAAACTTGCATCTTAGGAATTGGGAAAGGGCCAATTTTCACATCAAATTGGCACCAATTCCCCCATGGGATCATGAGTTTGCATATTTAAATTAGGATTCAATCTAGTTTGTCATTTACATTGTGTTTTTCATTGTTTTCTTTCCTATTTTGAATTTGTAAATGGATTTCATGGGGAATCCTTGTTTTGACTTGCAATATCTAACTTGAGGTGTTTAATCTCTTTGTTTTGCCGGTACCAAGGTTGGGGTTTGCACAATTATATAATATTAAATACATTATAATAAAAATATAATATTATAATACTATATAATATAATATTATTTTATAATAATATAATAATTATAATATAATATTATATAATATATATTATATATAATATTAAATACATTATAATACAAATATAATATTATAATATTAATAGTATATTATTATTGTATTATATTATAATACCACCCACTCCCTCAATTCAATTTTTTTGTTAATTATCCACTTTAATTGAGAATTTAATAATCTTTATCAAAATGGCTTCAAATCATAGTTAAAAACATTAATGATTCATCAACATAATGAGTAATCAAAGTTAAAGAATGTATATGTTAAAAAAATTTATAAAATATGTGAAGGCCTTAAGATTGCACCAAGAGGCAATGCCTTTCATGCAATAGGTATTGTTGGTGCACCAAGCAACCTAGGCGGCCAAATGGCCTGCTTAGGTAGGGGTCCCATGAGGGGAGCTTAAGCTCTATAGATTATGAGATCAAATTTGAAAGAAAAAAGAAGAGGAGTAATAATCATTTATTTAGTCATTAATTTAGTCATATATTTAGCCATTTATTTAGTCAATTTTATTTGTCTAATATTAGTCATTTATTTAGTCATTTTTATTTGTCTGATATTAGTCATTTAGTTGTGATTTTACCCGATGACCAAATTAGTCATTTATTTGCAATATTTTGCTAGTGTTAGTCACATGACTAAAAGTTTGAGTCACGTAGTCATTTATTTGCCAAATTCTACTAGTGAGGTAATTAAACCAAAATGATGAAAGAATAGAATGAAATATGCAATAATGGAATATATTACCTTGCCATGATGATACATCTTGAAAGTTTGCAACAAGACATGTAGAATCTACCCTTGGATGTCTTAGGAAGCTAAATTAATGACTTGCAATGTGAAAGCCCTAGCTTGCTTGACTTGAGATAGAAGATAGATGATGAATGAATAATGTGAATGAGTTAATGGATGAATAGATGTAAAAATGAGTTTAGAGAGGCACTTTTATAGGAAATTCACCTTATTTTCCTATTAACTAGATCCCTAAGGCCGACATGGAGAAAAATTAAACTTAAAACCTAATTTTTCCTGCTCAAAACCCCAAAAAATGGCTCAAATGGGACTCATTCGCCACTAATAGTGAATGGGTCCCACCTAGATAGGACTAATTCACCACTAATGAAGAATAGGTCCCACAAAGGCCATTTTTGCTAGTTGGAATGTCAAGAAGTAAGAAAATTAGGCTTATATGATGACTATCTCAGGTATTTTATAAAATTATGCCTTGGGATGCACAATATGGGTTGATTGGGGCCTATTAATGATGATGTAAATGTTAAATAGGGCTTGGGACACAAAATTCAATGTGAAAGTGTGATTAAATACACTTTACAACACTAAAATGAGGTCCACATAGCCTAGAAAGGCACAAAAACCAATGTGACTGTGCAAGACACATTACAACACTAGTTTAACATTAAGTTTATTTTACAAGCCTTCTAGATTGATGTGAGGATGTATTTAAATACATTTTATAATGTTGAGTTAGAAGGAAATAAGTTTATTAAGTCTAGAAAAGCATGAAATTCCTTTACAAGATCTTACAACACCTTTACAAGACATCATTTAAAAGCATGTTATTCAATTTATAAGGGTCCAAGACCTAATGTGGATACATAAAATTCCTCACAACACTAGATTAAGGCCTTATTAAGTCCATGTTATCATGAATTAATCCTATGTTAAGCAAATGGTACTTTTTTCTATGGCACAATGCCAATGGATGTATGCCATGTTTTGTTGGGAAGGCCTTGGCAGTATGATAGATAGGCTATTCATGATGGAAAGAAGAATACATATACCATTGTTGCTAATGGGATGAAGTAGACCTTGTTGCCATTGGAGGATGTTCCTAAAGTTGAGGTTTGTACGAATGTTAGAGTTTGTTTGGTTGATGGAAGGAGATTTCTGGATGGACTAAGACACAAGAACATGTGTTATGCCTTGGTTCCTAAGAAGGCTGAAGACTTGAAGCATGTAGAAGAACAACTAGAGGAGATAAAGGAGTTGCTAGCAGAATATGAAGAAATCATTTCAGATAATGTACCTAATGGATTGCCACCTGTGAGGAGTATTAGTCATTACATGGATCTAATTCCTAGAGCTAGTTTGCTTAATAAAGCAGCACACCGGATGGCACCGGCAGAGAATGAAGAGTTGAATAGACAAGTGCAAGAGTTGTTGAGGAAGGGTTTGATTAGAGAAAGTTTAAGTCCTTGTGCAATACTTGTTGTGCTAGCACCTAAGAAGGATGGAGGATGGAGCATGTGTACAAACTCTAGAGCCATAAATAAAATCACAGTGAAGTATAAATTTCCTTTGCCCCGGATGGATGACATTATGGATTGTTTGAGTGGAGATAAATAATTTACAAAGATAGATTTGAAGATTTGATATGATCATATCATAATTAGAGAAGGAGATGACTAGAAGACAACATTCAAGACAAATGAAGGATTATATGAGTGGTTGGTGATGCCTTTTGGACTAACAAATGCACCGAGTAATTTCATGAGGGTAATGAATGAGGTGTTGAAGAAGTTCTTGGGTAAGTTTGTGATTGTCTATTTGGAAGACTTCTTGATTTTCAGTAAGACTAGAGAAGAATATTTGTTGCATATAAGACAAGTTTTGCAGAGGTTGAGAGAAGAGCAGTTGTTGATAAACATTAAGAAGTGTAGTTTCATGAAGGAAGAATTGGTATATCTAGGATCTATGATATCTATGGATGGATTGAAGATGTTTCCTAAGAAGGTCAGAGAAACTGTTGAATGTCCTACACCACAAAGCATTGGAGAGGTAAGATCATTTCATGGATTGGTTAGTTTCTACCAAAAGTTCATTAGGAATGTTAGTTCTATTTGCAATCATATGACAGAAACAATGAGAGGAGATAAGAAGGATTTTAGGTGGACATCTGGAGCAGACCAAAGTTTTGAGTTGTTGAAACAGAAGGTGACTGAGCAGCCTATGTTGGCTTTACCAGACTTTCATAAGGTATTTTAGGTAGATTGTAATGCAAGTGGAAATGTAATTGGAATAGTATTGAGTCAAGAATGGAGACCAATAGCTTATTTTAGTGAGAAATTGAATGATTCTAGGAGAATATATTCAATGTATGACCAGGAGTTTTATGCCATAGTTCAAGCCCTAAAGAAGTGGTGACATTACTTGTTTCCTAAGGAGTTTGTGTTGTATACAAATTATTAGGCATTGTAGTATTTGAATAGTCAAGGTAAGTTGAATTAGAGACACATGAGATGGGTGGAATTCTTGCAAAGTTATACTTTTGTTTTGAAACATAAGAGTGGAAAGTCAAATAGAGTTGTCGATGCCTTGAGTAGGAGAAGGAATTTACTAGCAGAGATGAGAGTGGAGGTATTAGGCTTTGATGAATTGAAGAACTTGTATGAGGAAGACCTATATTTTGTAGAACCTTGGAGAGCTTGTAAAGAACCAATCTTGGAGGATAGGAGTCAATGGATGGATTATTTCATTCAGAAGGATATGTTGTTCAGAAAGAATCAGTTGTGTATACCTTGGAGTTTGATTAGGGATAGCTTGGTGAAAGAAAAGCATAATGGAGGATTGGCATGACACTTTTGAATTGATAAGATAGTAGCATTGGTAAGTGAGAATTACTTTTGGCCATAGATTCCTAAGGATGTTAGGAAATTTGTGTAGAGTTGCAAAGTTTTTCAAATTGCAAAAGGGAGTAGTTAGAATGTTGGATTGTATAAGCCTTTGACAATTTTGGAGAGACCTTGGGAGGATACAAACATGGATTTCATACTTGGCTTGCTGAAGACACAGAGAGGTAATGATTCTATACTTGTGGTGGTGGATAGATTTTATAAAATGGCACATTTCATACCTTGTAAAAAGAAAACAGATGTAGTACATGTACCGGACTTGTTTTTCAAGGAAGTGGTCAAATTGCATGGATTACCTAGGAGTATTGTTTCAGACAGAGATACAAAGTTTTTTGGTTACTTTTGGAGGACACTTTGGAAGAAGTTAAAGAAAGATTTAAAGTTTAGTTCTACTTTTCACCCACAGACTAATGGACAAACAGAGGTAGTAAATAGGATTTTGGGGAATTTGTTGAGATGTTTGGTTGGAGAGAAGACCGGAAGTTGGGATTTAGTCCTTGCACAAGAAGATTTTTCTTACAATAATTCAGTGAACAGGAGTACTGAAAAGACACCTTTTGAGATTGTTACTGGAGTTCATCCTAGATGTATAACAGAGTTGTGAGACATCAATAAGGAAGATAAAAGAAGTGCAGAAGAAAAGGAATTTGTAGAACATATGAATAAATTTCATACTCAAGTAAAGCAGTAATTGGAAAATATGAACCAAAAGTATAAGGAGTGAGCAGATGAAAAGAAGAGACATAAGGAGTTCAAAGTTGGAGATGAAGTGATTGTGTATTTGAGGAAGGAAATATTTCCTATTGGAACATACAATAGGCTCAAGATGAGGAAGTTTGGACCCTGTAAGATTTTGAAGAAATTTGATTCAGGAAATGCATATGAAGTAGAGTTAACGGATGGCATGGGTATATCACCTATATTCAACATTTTAGATCTACATCAATACCATGAAGCAGAATTCAGTGAAGACAGTAATGAAAAATTGGAGAAATAGTTTCCTAAACAACAATAAGATGAGATAGAAGATATTTTGGATGTCAGAGATGGGAGGAATACGCATGGAAGACAATATAAAGAATATCTTGTGAAGTGGACAAGTAGAACAGTGGAGGATTCTTCTTAGATTTCTTAGGATGAGGTAGATCGTATTGGTTTTCCTTTAGCCCCAGTAAAGTGAGGGACTCACTTTTAAAATAACCCCAAATGTCTAATGCAAGACCATCCTTGGTTCTTTGCAATCCTACATCAACCAAAAATATTTTCATTTCAGTTTTTGTTTTGGTTCAGTTCAAGTTCGCGGATTCAACATATTTTCTCACCAGACCCTACGGATCTATGTTTTCATCATGGACATGTTCATTTTCCTTATTCCAAGATTTCAAAATGATTAGATCTTTTTCCAGTAGGTTATCTCTCCCGGATTATGTGACAGTTTCTAGAACCGGGCCCTGGAGTAGTTTCAAGCCTAACGGCTAATTTTATCTCTTATGGATCCTTCCCATAACTTGTGGATTCTTTCAGTGTGTTTTGAGTTGTTCCATGGAGTATCCCTAACCTTAATTTTGTTCCACACTTCATCCTATGCACCTGCCGAGGAGAAATTCAAATTCAAGGCCGACCTATTTCATGCACACATTACATTTTCCTTCATCAGAGATTGTAATAATCTTTGGCTGATGTGGAGGATTCTAGATCTTGAGATGTGATATAAAGCATTGTAACAGATCATTAGGATAGAAAGTGATAAGTTAGGAATGAATATTGGATTTGATATGTAAGATTTCAGCTTGTGTTAAGGAGCATATAGGAATACTATATTTTGAGCATGTTGTATTTGGCCTGTGAGCCAAATCTATGAACCCATATGTTGTTGGCCAATTGTAATTGAAATTTCTAATAATATAAATGTTTGAATCTGCATTTTCCTCCATATTTCGTGTGGCTTGTATTGTGTAACTCTTGTTGCACGATCTGGATTGTTCTCTTTGAGGACCCTCCTATCGTGTCTACACTAGAAATGGGATAGAATGGTGACAAAATTCAAGAACCAATTTACACTTGTGGACTATGAGTTGGAGCTGCTAAAGAGATTGCAAAACTTGAGACAAGGAAAAAACTGTGAAAGAATACATTGAATAATTTCATAATATCATCATTAGGGGTGGACATAGTGAAGCAAGCAAGGAGAAAGTGGCAAGATATATCAATGGGCCGAGGATGAACATTTAGGAAGAGTTGAGCCTGGTAAGAATGAATTCGGTAGAGGAAGCATACCAATTTGCATTGAAGGTGGAGGAAAAGTTGAACAAAAGAAATGAATAGAGGCAAAGAGGAAGAGGAGGTAGATTTCAGAGAGGAAGGTCACATTCTGGAGAAGAAAAAATATATGCAGAGCAAAGCAAGGACAAAGATTCATACTATGTTAGCTCTCAAAAACACAGGCAGAATGCCTCAAGAGGCTGCCAATCTCTTGATATGCTTTAGGGTAACAAACAAGGTCAAGAGAACTCAACCTTCTACTCTTTAGGTGTTGCAGACCTAGGTGGGTGTACCTTTCTGAATAGTGCAAACTTAACTTGTGATTATCCTTTTGAAATGCTTTGTCCACAATGGTAGATGACAGCGAACAAATGAAACCAAACTTGATAGCTACCTTCTGATCTAAATCCTAGAATGCTTAATTAATAGATATAAAGAAACTGAAATGGATTCAAATAGTGAAATGCAGAGACTAGTGCCTTGTTGGGTAGGCGGAGTCAAATGAGATCAAGATGAACAACACTCTTTGGATGAGATACAAATTATCTGGCATATGATTTATTCATAACTTGTATGAACATGCAATATTGTGACTACTAAGTTCTACTTTAATGATCCAAAATGAATCTCTCTGATTACTGTGATCAATAGAAGGAATTAATCTTTACTTGAAAGAACCAATTGATTAATCACATGAATACAACAAATGTGTATTGATAAATCGAACATAAACTTGTTATGTCAACTTAAATAACTAGAAAAATCAATCATGGAGACAACTTAGCAGCATTTTTTATTTAATTCAGAAGATAACTGACACCAGAAAAATACAGCAACATCAACTAAATCTCATAAATACCTCCATTGTGAAAATCATGCAACAAAATCCTTTGGTCTGATAATTTTATTCTAATGTATCTGCTTGCAATGTATCAAAAAATCTAATCTCTAGTGGTATCAATTAACAACTACATCATGCTTATATATACATCAGCATGAGAAAAATATCAAAATAAAATATTATGTCGGTCTAGCATGAAAATTGGGCTCCAATCAAGTCAGCCAACAATAGTCACCAATTCAAATTTATGTCAGCCACAGTGATGAATTTCTATTTTTTACCAGTGAGGGAGTCGGCGGGACATATTGCAACCTATGCCGAAGGCAATTCAAACGTTCATCGTTCTGCTTGTATCTTGTTTTCATATTCGCTATAGCAATCTGTTGGTTATACCGAAGTCATGTAGTAATCTTTTGTTTCGCTATAACCCCATGATATCGGTGAGATGTCATGCAAAATTCATCGGGCTACACTGAGGGTCTTTTACCATTCACAGGTCACCAACACTCCCACCGAGATACATTTCCAATATACCTTCGCCAAGACAACATTCGTTCAGGAAGAAGTCATGTAGACCACAACATGCTCGTAGAGATCATATCTCTATTATGTTCACCTCACTCGGTGAGACACAAGGATATCTCACGCTGAAAACTCCATTTGTTTTGATCACTATCGTTGTAGCTTACCACTCTCGGGGAGACGTCTCAAAGATTAGACCAAGCTTCACCAAAGACATCATTTACTTTCAAGTTGCTGTGATACTCCAATTGTTACATTGAAGTCTAGGAGTAGCTCCATACCTTTCTTACATTTCGGTATAGCCAACCATAGTCGGTGAGACACTACAAGCCATTTGTCATACCGAAAGCATACTTTTTACCCATTTGTTATGTCACTATAACCTTTTGCTTCTCTTGCTGAAGAGCGCCTATCATGTGTATCGCTATAGCCTTTACCCCTCGGCAAGATGTTATAGAGGTATCACTGAGTTACACCGAAAGTCTCCCATATAGCCACATGTCGGTGTAACATAAAAATTCTATCACCGACAAAGATCTTTATGTCGCCATAACCTTGAACCCTCGGCAAGACGCTATGTAGAGAACTCCTCGCTTTGTCGATATGTGTATCATCCCCGATCACCAAAACAAAACTAGGGTCTCACCGACAACCACCTATAAGTAAGATCAAGTCGCTATAACAAAAGATAAGTCTTGCCGATAGGCAATATAGACTTATGCAAGTAGAAAACATTCAATGGGTCAGGGAGACAATAGGAAACCTATGTTGATATGAACCAAAATGCAAAAATGCATGACACAACAGATTCAAAGGGGAAATATGGAAAAATATGGAGAAAATATGCACGAAGAGAGGGAAATGCATCAAAGGTAGGACTCACTTGGAGGATTATGAGTAAAATCAACATGTGAAAATATCAAAATTTTACAGTTCTAACAGTGGCTCCGTCTGGGGATGAAAGATAGTCAGATCATTGCAAGGATCCAAAATCTCTGGGAGAGCAAACCAGACAGAGAAAGAACCAATGAGCAGCAATTGAATGAAATGGTGATGGAAATGGATAAGAGACTGATGGAATGAATGCAAGATGGATGCAAGATGGAAGTGGAAATGGATGAAAACCTAAACTGTTGTGCATGGAATATAATTTTAAAGAGGACCATCAAGAGTTGTCCATGCACTAGCAACCTTTAATCCTCTGTGATGCTCAAGTGAAGAAAAGCTTCAAGAATTGCCCATGAATAGGCAATTCCTTATCTTCACCAACCATGTTTTGTAGATAGTATGAATCTTCACCCCCTTTTCTGACAACAACAAATGGTCCTAGCCAGAGAGCTTCAAATTTACCATGCTTTCCCTTATCCCGACACCTTGCATTCCACATTAACACCAAGTCATTCTCTTCAAATTTTCTATTATTTTCCTTCTTTTCAAATAGATATTTCATCTGTGCCTGTAACTTCATGTTTTGACTTTGGGCCTCTCTTCTTACTTCATCAAGTTCAGTAAGTTGTTCCATTCTGTCATCCATAGGTTCAAGAACTTCCAAATCTTCTTGTAAAACAAACTTATAGATTGGTAACAAGTTCTGTAGAGGCATCTTGGCTCCATATACTAATTCAAACGATGATTTTCCAATTGCCTTCTTCACAGTGATCCTATCAGCCCACACAGCCAGTTTTAGCTTTGAATCCCAAGCTCTCTTGCTATGTTCCAGCATCCTTTTTATAATCTTTAAAAGACTTTTATTGCTAGACTCTGCTTGACCATTGGCTTGTGGATGATAAGGAGTTGCATAAGAAATAGTACTGCCATACCTTTCACAAAAACTTTTAAATTCATTTGATATGAAGCACATCCCATTGTCTATGATTATTGTATACGCATAAAAATGGTCATGTCTATAATCCTGGCAATTAATTAAATATTTATTATTTAATTAATTTTTCTAAAGTCCTCTACATATGATTAAATTTATTTAATTTAATTATATTGTTCATTCATCTTATTCTTCTTCCATAATTGAGTAAATTTATGTTATTTAATTATTTTCATACGTCCACTTAATTAATTAAATAAATACATTCTATTTATTTAAATTAATTATCACTGTTTGAATTTAAATTAAATCTTTCGATTTAATTAAGTTTAAATATTTCTCTTTCTTCTATTTTAAATTCTTCTTCTAATTAATTAAATGTTTCATTTAATTAATTTCATAAAAGTGATTTAATTAAAAATATCTTATGCTTTCTTTCTAAATCAAAATTAGGTATTTTAACCTGATTGTGCAATCTTCTCATATCATAATTAAATATTTTATTTAATTATGAGATCTTCTGCTTTTTTTAATAAAACATGATTAAAGCTCTTTTCTTATCACCAACTTTCTTCTGCTTTTAAAAGCTTAATTAAATATTTTATTTAATTAAGAAAAGTTGAATGTCCTCCACAAATAAATAATTGATTTTTTTAATTAATTATTTATTAGCTTTAAATCTTTCTTTTATTCTTTTAAAGAAAGATGATTTCTTATCTTCTCTTCTTTTTCCTCTTTCATAATAAAATAGAAAAATCTGGTTTTAGGTTTCTTCTATTTTCTCTTCAATTTCATCTTTCTTCAACCGTTCGATCTGCTAGGAATTATCACAACCATTAATCGAGACAACCAATTAGAAGTTTTTGAAAACTCTATAAATACAACCTCTCACAATTCATTTAGGGGGTTGATTCTTAAGCATCCTCACTCTGTCAAAATCATTCGGGAATCTTCCATCTTTCATCCATCATTCTCCTTTTTTGAATCTTCACTATATCGTTATGCTGCTGAAGTGAGCAACCAACATTTCTCAAAATCTTGTTCTTTAGGAAGACAGTTTGTTGAACCTAGCCTACAATTTGAGAACACAAAGCTGGAATTGACAAAAACACTAAAGATAGAGGACAATAGGACGACAATGGAAGTAGGATACTGAGTTTGCACTTCTTTACTCTTTATATTTTGTTTTGATATAATGTCCTATTGGTGTGTTTGATTACTTGTTTAATTCATTTACACATTCTTACATTTTTCATACACACATTAAATGGCGCCCACCGTGGGGCCTATGCCCCTATTTTAGACTTCTTTCTTGCAGGTTTTTCTTGCAGGTTTGCTCGCAGGTTTTTTGGCATTCGGCAGCGCATCTGGAAGATTCAGAAAATTTTATTTTTGCAGGTATTTCGGCGCATTTGAAGACTGTTTTAGTGCATAAGGACGTTTTTACAGTGCATCTGGGACACAGAATAGCGCATCCGTCACTTTCTGCAGTGCATATAGGGGATTAGATACACATATAGGATTTTCAGTACATTCAAATATGTTTCGAAAAAATTAAAAAAAAAAAATTTGCATGTAGATTAGCGCATTTAGGTTCTGTTTTCGCACATTTGGGCAGCAGAGTAATGCATTTAGTTTCTGTTGTTACGCATTTATATTTCTGTTATTGCACATTTGGATACTGTTATTGCGCATCTAGGTTCTGTTTTCGCGCATCTGAGTAACAGAGTTGCGCATTTGGTTTATGTTTTAGTGCATTTGAGTGACAAAGTTGCGCATCTAGGAGTTTCTGTAGCGCATATGTGGTCTGTTTTAGCGCATATAGCATTGTTTTTAACATCTGACAGTTTTTCAATTTTCTGCAGCGCATATGAGGGTTTCTGTTGCACATCTGGGAGTTTTTGTTGCACATATGTGGTCTGTTTTAGCGCATCTGGCTCTGTTTTTAGCATTTGACAGTTTTTACAGTTTTCTGCAGTGCATCCGAGACTTATTTTAGCGCATCTAGGAGTTTCTGTAGCGCATATGGTGTCTTTTTTAGCGCATACAGGGTCTTTTTCAGCATTTTCATAGGAAATCTTAAAATGGCCATATCTTGCTCATTTTTTGGTCTTTTTCAGAGATTTTTTTTTTGAAATGGGGTAGAATTTCATAAGCTATCTAATGGTGTAAGTTTTTATTAGATTTAACAAATTTATAGCTTTAAAATTCTCACATATTTGAAAAATTTTGCATGTTTTGAGATTTAATCACACTTTTTATTGCATGCATGTGTTTCTTCTTATCTTGGTGACTTTTTGGTGAATCATATGGAGCTAGAAAAGCATTGGAATCAGTCACAACATCAATTTGGAAAGCAAAAATAACCAGGTGCACTTGTTTCATCCTTCATCTCTTAATCTTGTGTGTCACATCTTTCAATTTGGGACATAAAATAAAATCTTGTTTGATCACATCATTGCAATTGGTTTAAAAAAAAAATCTTGTCTTCAATCACATTTCAAAAATTGGGTCTAAAATTAATCATTGCCTTCCATCACATCTTGATTTGGGATCTAAAAAGAACGAGTGCTTCATTGTTTTCTTCTAAACATTTCAATTTTCTAAAGGGAAATTAATCACTGTGAGTGTGAATCAAGTGTGTGTGTCTTCCCAAAACACCTCACTTGGTTCGCTTTTGTCAAACTCTTTTTAGGAGGCCTGCTTGGAGCACACACCCCTCCAAGGGATGACCTTAATTAAAGTGTGAATCGAAAGACACACTTGTTTGGAAGTTGAAATCTTGTCACTCTAAGCTAAGCCCCAAAGAACTTTATACCTTTGGGAAGTGAAGGTGAAGGGTGGGTTACCCCTTTCTCCCGGCTTATTGGCAGAATTTTGCTTTCAAAATCATCCCTAGTCAACCTTGTGAAAACTCACTTGAGACCTAATTGGCCATACCCCACTTGACTAGTCATCAGGCTTGTTGTTGTGTATTCAAGTGTTTGCTTAATCATAACATCTAATCTTGGAAGACAAACGTATCATTGTGCTTGGTGTGTGTGTTCATGCATTTACATGTGAGATCTTGTGTTTGATAGTGCCCAAGTCAAACTTCCAATAAACACTTGCCACATCATCCAAATCACCCAATCTTATCATTCCACATCATATCCTAAACATTGTCATTTATTTAATCCAATCAACATCATTTTACACCATGAAAACATTGGAAGACATGGCACAAGAGCTTGTCCACATGCTTCATGAGGCTAAAACAAGTCAAGCACTTTTACCCCAACAATTCATTCAAAGCGTCCATAACATTATCCAAAAACTTCAAGCAAACAATTCACCTCAAATCCAATACCTCGTAATTCAAGCCAAATACCTCATAGCCACATGTCAAATCCAACAACCACAACATCATCCCCTATCCATTCGTTATCAACCAATTCCACCTCAACCTAATGTGTCATCCCTTTCCACCTCATACCAATCTAATCAATCCACTTCTTTGAATGACAATTCCACATCAACCTATCAATCCACATCATGAAAAACATCATCCAAATTTAATATTCTTGAATTTTTTGAGAAGCCCAAATCTAAGCCATCAAATAAAATTGACCAATCTAATCCATCTACTTCTTTGCATTTCAATGCCACATCAACACATCCATCAATATCACAACAAGAACATAGGAGCCCAAGTCCAGCTTTGCAACAAAATCAAGAGCCTTTAAGTTCTCATGCAACCATTCACAAGGGGAATACTGATATAGGTTATGTACTCTCAAAGTATATATACAATAAAAATAAAAAACCTAAGCCAACACCTTCCACCCCTACACCTCCAAAGGATGTGACCCAAGGGCTACAAGCAAGGAATCAAACATCACCATGTCCTCCAACACATATACTTGAACAAACAAAAGAGTCCTCAAATGTCATGCCAAGTCCTTCAAGCCAACCATGTCATCCACAACCCCTTGATCCCATTCAAGAGTCTTCCCCATTAAGTCTAAGTCAACCTCCATCATGCCTCCATGTTGTTGACCATCTAGAACATGTTGAGCCCATTCAAGAGTCATCTCCTTCCACTTCCATTCAAGCAACCCAAGAGGCATGTCAAGAGTCTACTCCTAAGCATGTTGAAACATCAAGCCCTAGTCCTAATCAAGATCAAATCACTTTCATCCAACCTATTCATAACATTTATCTTTTCCATGATCAAGATGATATCTATAATGACGAAGAGCCTATGCATGAGCAACTTGATCCTATACCCATCCATGAGAAAGAGGTCCAAAATACACCTACCCTTGACAAAGATTTCCATCCCAATTATATCATCCACAACAACCCCATCTTTGACCAAGAAGTCCAAAATGATCCACTCCTTGACTTTTATGCCATTCATGATAAAACATTCAAGGATAATCCCATCCAAACTCCATCAACATCCACTTCCCATGATGAGATAAGTTCTTCCCAAGCTAGCATAGAAGATCAAACCAATAATGTGGATCTAAATGAACATCCTCAAGATTCTTTAAATCCTCCATCATCCACTATCGAACCCATTACAAGTCATCCATCATATCCTATTGGTCTTTCAAACCTCATTCATGAATTTTCCTCCTTAAAACAACAACCACCATTATCCACTTCACTTTCTCCATCCAATAAGGAACTCGTGTCTAGTGTTCCACCTACACGTAGTCCCATTTTCGATTGCATACTCCAAGGACACCAATCTCAAGATGTTGATACTTCATCCATCCATCCTAAGTCCACTTTCTACCACAAGCCTTGTCATATTCCCAAAACATATGTTGCAATTCCACCACCATCATCTTACAAATGTCAAAAGCATGTGACCATACACCTTCCACCATCAAAATTTCCACCATTGCTTCCAACTCCTAATATCCCTCCATCTAATCTATCTCCACTTCTCCCAACACCTAATATCCCCATTATCCAATCCCCTTATCCCTCCATCCATAAATACCCTAACATTCCTAATCATGACCAACAAATACACACATTGTATAAACATGAAGCTTCCACCCATTCCACCATACCCATGGGATTCAAAAGAAAGAATTTCAATGCCTCTACCTATAAAATCAAAAATCCTAAGGGTTCTTGTGCCTTAGGACATCAATACAAAAAGTCAAAGAAAAGTACATCTAAAAAGCTATATAAGCCCATACCTCCAAAAGTAAAGGCCAAAACTAAAATGGTTTGGGTACCTAAGAAAAAAAAAATCAAGTCAAATGAGGCATTCACATCACAAAAATCCCAACCATCCACTTCCATCCCACATTCTCATTCCATTCAAAATTCTCAAATTCCTAAAACCCACAAGAAAAATAAAAATCATAAAAATACTAAGTCTATGTGGGTACCAAAAGCACTACACTCTCCACCTCCTAAGCAAACATCTTCATTGTTTCCTACACCCCATCCACATCAAAAGCTTCAACGTTTATCACAGTGTGTGCAACCATTGGTCATGGTTCCCTTCCATTTCACAACAATCCCACATACCTCCATCTCCCCATCCTTCAACTACTATCCTACATATCTTCCCAACCACCTTCCTATGGTCCATGCTTTTGCATAAACCTATCATCCTCCCTACATAATCCACATCATCATCCACTATTCCCCATCCATTCTTACATAAGACCATCATAATCCATCATCTACCTACTCCATTTCGCTTTCATGTCATCCCTTACCAACATCTATGAGCACTTGACATGGTCCATGCAATGACATTCATATCTAGTGGGACTATCACCTTTCACAGAATTAGACACTTGAGTCCCTCCTATCCATATTCGTCTTCTCCTATCCAAAAATTCAAAATTTAAAAAAAAAAAAAGTAAAGAGAAATCCCTTCATCCAATGGTGAAAACCTGGTAAACAGGTGCCTTGGATAAGTACCATGATGAAAACCTAGCAAATAGGCATCATGTGTAGGTTGATCTTCTATGTCACTTATAGTTGGGGGCACAATGTCTTATCTATCCAACCTATCATTTTCATGTCTTATCATTTCCATCCTACCTACCATCTTTAGCCATCATACATACCTCTCATATTGAGTCCATTCATCCACCCTTATCCTTTTGATCTTGATGAAGATATAGGGGCAAAATGTTGAAACATGTTTTGGATATCTTTTGATATACCTCATCCTTCCAAACAAACCTATCATTATCCTATTGCCATAAGCTTTGTCATGAAAATCCTAAGTCTTGTACCTAGAATGGGGCATGTTATTCCTATGCAACATAGTCTTTGGAAATCACATCCTTTCTCTCTTATGATGCATACATCCATTTCATTCACTATGACTTATCCTTTCCATCCATCCATATATCATGAGCCTTTTATTCCTTATCCCATCACCCACCCTTTCATCCATCAATCCCCTTTATCTCCTTACACCTAGACTTGGTTTTCCCCTTGTCATTGGTATCTAGCACAAAGGCTACTCAAATTTTCATCCTTTGACACCTCCAAATATTCTCAAAACTCCAAAAAAAAAAAACATCTCAAAACTCCAAAAAAAAATCAAAACATTTCAAAAATACAAAAAAATCAAAAAAAGTCCTGAAGAAATACAAAAAAATCAGAAAAAGTCCAAGAAGAAATACAAGAACAACAGAAAAAGTCCTGAAGAAATACAAAAAAAATAGAAAAAGTGCTAAAGTAATACAAAAAAATCAGAAAAAATCATGAAAAATACAAAAAAAATCAAATATCCAACAAAAATCCAAGCAATAAAATCATTTCAATCACATCAATTCTTCTATCCAATCATGCAAACATTCGACCAAATCAATCATCTTCATCAAAACCATTGCAACCAATCCACTCAATCACAATCATTCCAATCAAATCAATTCTTCAATTCAATCAATCAATTATCTAATCAAATCACTTCAACCTAAATCATTCCAATCACATCAATTCTTCTATTCAATTCATCACAACCTATCATCCAATCAATCATCATATCATTACAAATAGTTTCTTCTAATCAATCAAATCATCTTCAAACATTCCAAGCAAATATCCAAATGCAAGTCAATCCTTAATCCATACCAATCAAGTCAATCAATCTTGTCCAATTATCCAATCACATCCTTTGGTCTTGATCCTAATCTTGTTGTAAACTAAATCAACCAATCAACCAATCAATTATCATCATCCTTGTGTTGCTCTAGGGATATATCGCTTCCCAACAATGACAACACTATCAACATCATCAATCAATCAACCAATCAACGGTTTACAGCTTGACAGGGGCAATTCCTTGTTTGTTTTTGTATCATTTGTGCATGCTTGCTTGCTTGCTTGTGTGTGTTATCATTTTATCTTGCATTTGTATCAAATCCGTATCATTCTAGCTAATATTCATATCTTGTGTGTGTTGGAATATCTTTTTGCACTATCGTTTGCATCTAAGGTCATATCATACCTTTTGTGCATTAGGAGTTTAATGCTCTAAGCCTCTTTCCTCATACGTCTAGACAAGGTTGTATTACACTGGGGCATGAGACACATCGTCACCTTGGTCCTTATACCTTGGTGCATAACGTCTAGTGCTATATCAAACATCATGGTTGCTCACTTTCATTGCAGCATAACGCATCCTTTCATCTCCTTCATCCATATTCTCTCTTACATCATTCAACTTATCCCTCCTTTATCATTTCATTTCATTTCGCGAGAATACCTATGTTTGTCCAACCCACCTATCCTCTCAGGGGGCATCATCACATCAAAGAATCAGAAACATATCAAATTTTTTTTTCTTTGAAGCAATGTGTTTCACATCACTTCAAAGAGGGGCAAAATGTATACGCATAAAAATGGTCATGTCTATAATCCGCAATTAATTAAATATTTATTATTTAATTAATTTTTCTAAAGTCCTCTACATATGATTAAATTTATTTAATTTAATTATATTGTTCATTCATCTTATTCTTCTTCCATAATTGAATAAATTTATGTTATTTAATTATTTTCATTCCATTAATTAATTAAATAAATACATTCTATTTATTTAAATTAATTATCACTGTTGAATTTAAATTAAATCTTCGATTTAATTAAGTTTAAATATTTCTTTTCTTATATTTTAAATTCTTCTTCTAATTAATTAAATGTTTCATTTAATTAATTTCATAAAAGTGATTTAATTAAATAAATCTTATTTAATTAAAAATATCTTATGCTTTCTTTCTAAATCAAAATTAGGTATTTTAACCTGATTGTGCAATCTTCTCATATCATAATTAAATATTTTATTTAATTATGAGATCTGCTTTTTTTAATAAAACATGATTAAAGCTCTTTTCTTATCACCAACTTTCTTCTGCTTTTAAAAGCTTAATTAAATATTTTATTTAATTAAGAAAAGTTGAATGTCCTCCACAAATAAATAATTGATTTTTTTAATTAATTATTTATCAGCTTTAAATCTTTCTTTTATTCTTTTAAAGAAAGATGATTTCTTATCTTCTCTTCTTTTTCCTTTTCATAATAAAATAGAAAAATCTGGTTTTAGGTTTCTTCTATTTTCTCTTCAATTTCATCTTTCTTCAACCGTTCGATCTGCCAGGAATTATCACAACCGTTAATCGAGACAACCAATCAGAAGTTTTTGAAAACTCTATAAATACAACCTCTCACAATTCATTTAGGGGGTTGATTCTTAAGCATCCTCACTCTGTCAAAATCATTCGGGAATCTTCCATCTTTCATCCATCATTCTCCTTTTTCGAATCTTCACTATATCGTTATGCTACTGAAGTGAGCAACCAACATTTCTCAAAATCTCGTTCTTTAGGAAGACAGTTTGTTGAACCTAGCCTACAATCTGAGAACACAAAGCTGGAATCGACAAAAACACTAAAGATAGAGGACAATAGGACGACAATGGAAGCAGGATACTGAGTTTGCACTTCTTTACTCTTTATATTTTGTTTTGATATAATGTCCTATTGGTGTGTTTGATTACTTGTTTAATTCATTTACACATTCTTACATTTTTCATACACACAATTATCTTTAATGGAGCACCAAATCTGGTGATAATATTGTCCATCAAGAAATTAGTTACTACCTTACTTGTAGCCTGCTTGGTTGGAACCACCTCCACCCATTTTGTAAAATAATTAGTGGCAAATAGTATCCATATATGTCCTCCACTTGACCTCTCTTGTATCTCTCCAATAAAATCGATTCCCCATTGATGAAAAGGGGCACCCGCTTGCAAAGGTCAAAGCGGCAAAGCACCTTGATACTTTAATTTTCCAGAAAACTTTTGGCAAGCCTCACATTTTCTCACATGTGTAAAGGAATCACAAAAAACCTTTGGCCAATAATACCCAGCCCTAAGAATCTTGTGTGTAGTTGTCTTTGCTGAGTAGTGACCTCCACAAACTCCTTCATGCATTTCACTTAGAACATGCTTGTCCTATGATTCATCCAGACATAATAATAATACGCCATCTCTATTTTTCCAAAACAAATCTCCATCAATGAAAACATACTTTGATGTATGTAACTTCAAAGTTCTCTTTTAGCTGTCACTTAGCCCATCTGGACACTTCATGTATTTAAGATAATGCATAACATCAGTATACCATGGAGTGTGCTCAATGCTTGCAATTGTAGCCCCTTCTTCCACATTGCAAATCTGATTTGCCTCAATATTGGTTTCCACCATCAGTATTGCCAAACCTTGGCCTCTAACTAGCTTAGTGATTTGTATTTCCATGTTGAACTCTTGAATCTTGTTGATCCATCTGCACCTTTTCCCTATGACTTCAAATTGTGTTAAAATATCTTTGACAGCAACGTGAGGGACATAAGCAATTACTCTTGCTCCAACAAGATATGGTCTGAATGCTTTTATAGCTTTTACCAACGCAAATGCTTGCTTTTCCATAATGTCATACTTTAATTCAGACCCTTGTAATGATTTACTAAAGAAAGACACGGG
Source organism: Sequoia sempervirens (assembly GCA_007258455.2). Taxonomy (NCBI): domain Eukaryota; kingdom Viridiplantae; phylum Streptophyta; class Pinopsida; order Cupressales; family Cupressaceae; genus Sequoia; species Sequoia sempervirens. Next base: position 21,364,490 of record VDFB02137365.1, on the reverse strand, counting down.
TTGTTCATAACCATCATCATTTTTTTGTAACATAACAGCAGTAATAGTATGCATTGAGGCAAAAGAAAAAATTTGAAAGGCTTTGCAAAATTTGGAGACTTAAGCACAGGAGCCTCTTTGATAGCCTTCTTGATGGACATAAAAGCATCCAAAGCTTCAGCATTCCAGTCCATTTTTTGTCCTTTCTTCAACATTTTAGATATGGGCTTAATGATCTCAGCAAAATTAGAAACAAATCTTCTGAAAAAATTAATTTGACCAAAGAACGATTGTATTGCCTTGACAGTTTTAGGAATAAGGATTTTATCAATAGCTTCAACTCTCTCAGGATCTATTTTAATTCCTTCTTTTGAAACAATATGACCCAAGAGTTTACCTTCTATGACTACAAAATGACACTTCTTTGGATTTAAACTAATACCATATTCAAGAGCTTTAATAAATACCTTTTCAAGATGTTGCACATGATCTTCAGCCTTCTTCGAGTAAGCAGTCAAGTCATCTTGATACACCACCATGATAACGTTAATCAAATCAACAAATGCAACATCCATGGCTCTTTGGAAAGTCACTCCAGCATTAGTGAGACCAAATGGCATTCTTATGTATACATATGTTCCCCAAGGAGTAGTGAATGCTATCTTGTATTGCTCAGATTCCCTGACTTTGACCTGATTGTATCCAGAAAATCCATCCATCATAGACAATAACTCACATCCTGTCACTTTATGCAATATGGCTTCCATATTTGGTAGAGGATAATTATCCTTAAGAGACGCCATGTTCAGATTTATAAAGTCAACACACAGTCCGATGTCACCATTCTTCTTTCTTACAGGAACTAGATTTGAAACCTAGGTTGAATGTCTAATTGGTTTAATGATTCCTCCCTCCCTAAGCTTAGTTAATTCCTCCTGCATCTTAGGCTCCAGTATTGGATTTATTGGTCTTTGCTTCTACCTAAAAGGCTTGGCATCTGGCTTTAGTGGTATTTCATGCTGAAATAAATCTTCCCTGTATGCTTTCAGATCTTCATATGACCAAGCAAAAACATGTTTGTACTTTCTTAGTAATTCTATCAGCATTCTTCTAATTGCAAGGTTGATCTTCTTTCCAATGTAAACCTTTCTTGGTGCTATGTCAGTCCCCAAGTTAATTTCTTCAACATCTTCCTTTCTAACTGGTGCTTGCTTCATTAGAGATCTATCATTTCCATCATATACCCTTTCCAATGCCACTAGACCTTGGGTAACTTATTTGTTTTGAGCTGTAAGATCTCCTTGCCAAGCACAGTTTGTTTGCCATCTACTTCCTCAACAAAAGCATTGAAATCAATCTCCTAAGCTTCATACTGATCCATGCAATGAAGAAATTTCAAAAGATCATCATCATCATTGAAAACTTTCCAGCTATAAATGCTATTAGGAATAGTAGGCCTCATCTTGAACTCAATCTGTGATACACCAGCCAGTGTGATATCATCTCTTTTCAATGCTACATTTCCTAAAAAATCAGCCATTATGTTTTTTGACCTATCAATCCACTCAATCAAAAAAGCATCAAATAATTCAATTGTGTCCCATACAACATTCCTATATTATTTTAATCTTTTGTGCTTTGAATCATATTTTGATTTAATCTGTGAAACAACCAACTCAGAATCGCCCAAAACAGCCAGCAACTTAATCTTGTGTTTCACAGCTATGTTCAAACCTGTCAGTAAAGCTTCATATTCTGACACATTGTTTGTACATTCGAATGCTAACAGAAAAGAGTATTTAAAATTAATACCTCCAAGTGAAACAAATACAATCCCAACTCCATTACCTTCTTGGCTGCAAGCTCCATCAAAATACATCTTTCAGACACCATTGCAATCAAGTGCAACATGTTTCTCAATTGGGTCACTATTCATTAATTCTGGCTGAGCTAGTTCAATCTTAAAACTCCCCAAGTCAACATCACAGAAACAATTGATATGATCTTGTGACACTTTTAACAAGTTGGTTCATTCTTGGCTCTCTGTATAACTTGACCTCTTGACCATTCACTAGTATAGTAGCATAAGATAAATCAAATTGAACATTCCCACCTATAGCTACAGTCCACTGTCTTGACAAAAGCATCCTGAATTGAGGAGTATCAATAACTGTTATGTCTATATTATATGTTGCTTGCGGATATGTAGCCAATTTGACCTCAACATCTTTTATAATACCAACTACAAGAACAAGTTGATTATCCATAGCATAACACTTCCCTTCATATGTATCAACCCACATGCCAAGCTGTTTCATTACTCCTAGTGGCATAATGTTTATAGCAGCATCAGAATCTATCATACAATTCCTCAGCAACTTATTATTTATTAGCAATATGGTAAAGAAGGGATCTACTTGTGGGGAGGTTGTTAAAACATCACCTAGACAGACCTCTGAATTATTTATCTTTTCCTGCCTATTGACTTCTTCAAAATTCATATGCTTTTCATTCCCATTTGTAATCAATTGAACAGCACTATCTCTATACTCCTTAATTTTCATCAATTCAAGTAGTGGAATAGACATTCTTACCTGGGATAATGCTTGGGTGAAATCAAAAGAGGAACCTTCTGTCTTGGCAGTCTTCCTCTATTCTAGCGCTTCTCCTTTGCTTTCCTCTTTTTCTTTTTTACTAGGCTGATCAGACTTTTGCATTTCCTTGTGCAATTCTGCAACTTTCTGCTCTTGGTCAGACTTCTTTTCAATTTTATCATGCTACTTGTCCTCTGACTTTTCTATAGTTTCTTGTGTTGTCTTTTGATCTTTTACAAAAATTCCCCCAAGAACTCTATCTAGTTCATTCACTTTTCTGTTTCTCAACCAATATTTACTCCTTGTGTCCTCAACTACTGCGACAGTTATTTTCTCCATTTCATCTTTAGTGAGTCTCCTTACATTGTACTGAATAGTCATTTCAGCAAGATGTGGCTCTATGTAGTCTTCATTAGAATCACAAAAGATATGTTGTTCAGCCATATGGACATTGTACTTCTGATTGGAAACGTCATACTCATAGCCCTCATCCTCTAAAGATGAATACCCTTCCTCAGCATGGTAAAAGGTATTTGAAGTCAAATAGATCTTGTGATCTTCTCCATTATTCTCCATTAGCATTCCCTCTTCTTGCATCTTCTGAGCTACAACACAATAGTCTGAGAATGTGGCTGATTGCAAACTTCACAAAAGTAACTATTACTCACCATGTAAGTCCCTTTCTTGCTCAATGGATCTGGAGTCTCTTTGCCTCTTGGCCTAGCTGCAATAGGCTTCCCATGTTTCCAATCTGTATTGTAAGGCATATCATGTAGCCTTGGCCTTTCATTTTTTTTTCATTTTTGTATGTATTCTCTTGTCTATACTGATAATTATTTTGCTGAGGAGGCCTCGGGTTGTCTCTTTTATTAGTTACACCAGTAGCCTTCCTGTTATTTTCAATTGTCAATACAACTTTCTATGCTTCAACCAAGTCTCTTGGAAATCTATTTCTCAATTCGTACCCTATTTTGGGATCAAATGCACTTAAATAAATACTCAATGTAGCAGAGTCTAACAACCTTGATCTAGGAGGGACTTTAGTATGCAACTTGTTGAATTTGCGGTTGAAATCATAAATTGAATCATTCTAATTTTTTTGAGTCCTCACCAATTCATGAAGAGTTGCATCTGGAGCATTTTGATTCCCATACTATTCTAAGAATTTGTCTTGAAATGCTTGGAGAGAATTAATTGAATATGCTAGCAAGCTGTTAAACCAATCCCTAGCATCTTCAATAAGTGACATCATAAACAGCCTCATGTGCAAATCTTCATATGGCATACCTATGTCCTGAATGGACACATTGAAATTCCTTAGATGTTCCTCAGCAGTGATTGCATTGCTCCCTACGAACTTGGGAATCATACCTCTCCAGCTACCATCCATAGGGTAAGGGCATGGATTGAAACCTGCCAAATCAAACTACTTGATCATCGTTGTGTATTGGTGAGGGGGAGGGATAGGTGGATACTGATACTGATGTAAAGGATTATTGAATTGTGCATTATGCTGAGGGATGTGATGCTGACCAGGAGGGGGATGCACAATCACATGTTGTTTGGGAATATGAGGTGGCTGATTTGGCTACCTGTAGTGATTCCCTACCTAATGGTGAGGAGAATTTTGTTGATTGGAGGGCCCTGTGCCATGATCACCCTGCTTGTGAGGTGGGACATACTTTGAACCACCAGCTGTCTGATCAATAATTTGAACTTTCTGCAATTTAGCTTCTAGCTCCCTTATTTTGTTCTCTTTTTGTTCCAATAGTGCCTTTGCTTCATCAGAAATTGAGAGCTCATGGTTCTGAATTCTGATTCGTTCAGCCTCTTGTTCAACTTCAAACTCAGCTTGTTTCCTAGCTTCAAACTCAGCCTGTTTCTGAAAATCGTGAGAAGAAAAAGGATTACTTTGATCTTCGGGAGTATAAAGTTTTGCACTTCAATCATCTCTCCATGTATCATAGCAATTATATGTTTCACCATGTGCTCTTGGTGCTTTACCTTTTTTTGTTATGCACATGTCCTCATTTATTCCTTTTCCCTTATCAGCTCTATCATCTTTATGTGTCCACTTACTGCCGCTAGCAGGAGCTCCAGTATGACCTCCCCTGTACTGAGATCTTCTTCCATTCATGATGAACAACTACAAAAATTATGTCAAAGTTTCCACTCACTTTTATCAAAATGAGAAAAATGTTAGATACTTCTAATTCCCAGTGGAGCTTGTGCAATAATTCTGACTCTATAAGTAAGGCTTTGATTTTGATTGTTTTCCCCAGTAGAGTCGCCAATTTGTTAGCTCTCAAAAATGTAGGTTGAATGCCTCAAGAGGCTGCCAATCTCTTGATACACTTTAAGGTAGCATACAAGGTCAAGAGAACTCAACCTTCTACTCTTTAGGCGCTGCAGACTTGGGTGGGTGTACCTTTCTGAGTAGTGCAGACTTAACTTGTGATTATCGTTCTGAAATGCTTTGTCCACAATGGCAGATGACAGCGAACAAATGAAACCAAAATTGATAGCTACCTTCTGATCTAAATCCTAGAATGCTTAATTAATAGATATAAAGAAACTGAAATGGATTCAAATAGTGAAATGCAGAGACTAGTGCCTTGTTGGGTAGGCGGAGTCAAATGAGATCAAGATGAACAACACTCTTTGGATGAGATACAAATTATCTGGCATATGATTTATTCATAACTTGTATGAACATGCAATATTGTGACTACTAAGTTCTACTTTAATGATCCAAAATGAATCTCTCTGATTACTGTGATCAATAAAAGGATTTAATCTTTACTTGAAAGAACCAATTGATTAATCAAACGAATACAGCAAATGTGTATTGATAAATCAAACATAAACTTGTTATGTCAACTTAAATAACCAGAAAAATCAATCATGGAGACAACTTAGCAGCATTTTTCATTTAATTCAATAGATAACTGACACCAGAAAAAAGCAACAACATCAACTGAATCTCATAAATACCTCCATTGTGAAAATCATGCAACAAAAGCCTCTGGTCTGATAATTTTACTCTAATGTATCTGCTTGTAGTGTATCAAAAAATCTAATCTCTGGTGGCATCAATTAACAACTACATCATGCTTATATATACATCAGCATGAGAAAAATATCAAAATAAAATATTATGTCGATCCAGCATGAAAATCGGGCTCCAATCAAGTCGGCCAACAACAGTCACCAATTCAAATTTATGTCGGCCATAGTGATGAATTTCTATTTTTTTACCAGCGAGGGAGTCAGCGGGACATATTGCAACCTATGCTAAAGGAAATTCAAACATTCATCATTCTGTTTGTATCTTGTTTTCATATTCACTATAGCAATATGTTGGTTATATCGAAGTCATGTAGTAATCTCTTGTTTCACTATAACCCCATGATATTGGTGAGATGTCATGAAGAATTCATTGGGCTACACCAAGGGTCTTTTACCATTCACAGGTTGCCAACACTCCCACCGAGATACACTTCCAATATACCTTCGCCAAGACAACATCCATTCGGGAAGAAGTCACGTAGACCACAACATGCTCGTAGAGATTATATCTCTATTATGTTCACCTCACTCGATGAGACACAAGGATATCTCATGCCAAAAAATCCATTTGTTTTGATCACTATTGTCATAGCTTACCACTCTCGGGGAGATGTCTCAAAGATTAGACCAAGCTTCACCGAATACATCATTTACTTTCAAGTCACTTTGATACTCCAATTGTTACATCGAAGTCTAGGAGTAGCTCCATGTCTTTCTTACATTTCGGTATAGCCAACCACAGTCGGTGAGACACTACGTCGAAAGCCATTTTTCATACTGAAAGCATACCTTTTACCCATTTGTTATGTCGCTGTAACCTTTTGCTTCTCTTGCCAAAGAGTGCCTATCATGTGTATCGCTATATCCTTTACCCCTCGGCAAGATGTTATAGAGGTATCACCGAGTTACATCGAAAGCCTCCCATATAGCCACATGTCAGTGTAACATAAAAATTCTTTCTTCGACGAAGATCTTTATGTCGCCATAACCTAGAACCCTCGGCAAGACACTATGTAGAGAACTCCTCACTTTGCCAATATGTGTATCATCCCCGATCGCCAAAACAAACTAGGGTCTCACCGACAACCACCTGTAAGTAAGATCAAGTCGCTATAACAAAAGATAACTCTTGCTGATAGGCAATATAGACTTATGCAAGTAGAAAACATTCAATGGGTTGAGGAGACAATAGGAAACCTACGCCAATATGAACCAGAATACAAAAATACATGACACAATGAATTCAAAGGGGAAATATGGAAAAATATGGAGAAAATATGCACGAAGAGAGGGAAATGCATCAAAGGTAGGACTCAATTAGAGGATTATGAGTAAAATCAACATGTGAAAATATCAAAATTTTACAATTCTAACAAAGGAAGAGAAGGATTCCAATTCATACCAAAAGGGATGAGATGACATAAATTCTTACCACCACAATAGAGGAGGCTACAATTCTTATCGCAATGATGGATACCAAAGAGATGAGAAAGGATATGACAAGAGAACTTTCAAAGGAACTTGTTTTAAATGTGGAGGAGGACATAGAGCACTTGAGTGTCACCAAGAAAGTAAGGAGATTGAAAATCATGCTAGAACTAGATATGCAGAGGAAGAACCAGTGAAATCACTGAGTTCTAGAGGAAGTCCTAAGAAGGGAGAATCATTATTCATGAGGACAACACTGTTCCAGGAAAAAGAAGTACCTAAGGAAGCACCCTAGAGGAAAATTTTGTTCTGGACTAGATGCAAAGAAGGAGGTAAGTGTTGCAAAGTTATCATTGATAGTGGTAGTACGGATAACCTAGTTTATGAGGAAATGGTGACAAAGTTGAATTTGGAAAGAAGAAAAAATTTGAACCCTTATAGGATAGCCTAGATTCAAGATGAGCACAAGATACTAGTAAGTGAACAATGTCTAGTGAAATTCAAAATAGGATCATATTATGATGAAGTGTTGTGTGATACCATGTCGATGGATGTATGCCATATTTTGTTGGGTAGACCTTGGTAGTGTGATAAGAAAGCTATGCATGATGGGAGAAATAATACTTATACCATAACGTCTAATGGAAAGAGAATCACCTTGAAACCTTTGGAAGATGAACCTGAAAGCAATGTATGTGGAACAACTAGAATCAATTTCATAGATGGAAGGAAATTTTTGCATGGATTGAGACATGTGAACATGTTTTTCTCTTTGATTCCAAAGAGGTGCAGATACCTAGAGGCAGGGAGGATAAGAAGAGAAGAAGGTTCACCAGAGAAGGAAGTCATTGAACTGATAATAGAGTACCAAGATCTTGCATCAAAAAATGTACCAGATGGATTAAACCACCAATCTGGAGTATCAGTCATCATATATATCTTATTCTGAGAGCCAATTTTCCAAACAAATTTGCACAACAAATGACATTAGGAGAGAATGTGGAGTTAAATAGATAGATATAGGAATTACTAAAGAAGGGATTGATCAGAGAAAGTATGAGTCCATGTGTGGTACCAATTGTACTTGCACCTAAGAAAGATGAAGAATGGAGGATATGTAAAGATTCGAGAGCTATCAATAAGATCATAGTGAAGTATGGATTCCCATTGCCTAGGATGGATGACATCATGGACAGTCTGACTGGGGGAAATTATTTCACCAAGATAGACCTAAAGAGTGGATACCATCAGATCAAGATTAGAGAAGGAGATGAATGGAATATTGCTTCAAGAAAAATGAGGGATTGTATGAGTGGTTGGTCATGCCATTTGAACTAACTAATCCACCTAGCACATTTATGAGGCTGATGAATGAAGTTTTGAAGAAATTCTTGGGCAAGTTTGTCATTGTTTATCTGGATGATATTCTAATTTTCAATAAGACTAGAAGGAAGAACATTTGGAGCACATCAGACAAGTATTTCAAAGGCTAAGGGAAGAGAAGTTGCTGATAAACATCAAGAAGTGTAGTTTCATGAAGGAAGAACTAGTATATCTAGGATTTGTGATATGTGCAGAAGGATTGAAGATGGACCCAGAGAAGGTTAGAGAAATAGTTAAGTGGCCTACACCTATGAACATTGGAGAAGTAAGATCATTTCATGGACTAGCAACTTTTTACCAGAAGTTCATCTTAGTGGTATTTTCACACCTATGATAGAGATAATGAGGGGTGACCAGAAGGAGTTCAAGTGGACATCAGGAGCACAAAATAGTTTTGAGTTGTTGAAGCAAAAGGTGACAAAACAACCTTTTTTGGCATTATCAGACTTTAATAAGGTATTCCAAGTAGATTGTGATGCTAGTGGAAGTGCAATAGGAGCTGTATTGAGTCAGGAAGGGAGACTAGTAGCCTACTTCAATGAGAAATTGAATGATGCTAGGAGAAGATATTCAGTTTATGATCATGAATTATATGCAATTACACAAGCCTTGAAGAAGTGGAGACATTACTTGTTGCCTAAGGAATTTGTGTTGTATATGGATCATCAAGCTTTACAATATTTGAATAGTCAAGGGAAGTTTAACCAGAGAAATATGAGATAGGTAGAGTTCTTGCAGAGTTACACATTTGCGTTGAAGCACCCAATTGGGAAGTCAAACAAGGTTGTGGATGCATTGAGAAGAAGAAGGATTTTGTTCACAGAGATGAGAATTTAAGTATTGGGTTTTGAAGAACTGAAGCATATGTATGAGGGGGACTTTGATTTTACAGAGGCATGAAAGGATTGCAAGGAACCTGTGGAGACTAATAGAAGCAAATGGTTGGATTATTTCATTCAGGAAGGTATGTTGTTTAGGAACAATCAGTTATGTATCCCTCGAAGTTCAATGAGATAGAATTTGATCAAGGAAAAGCATTGTGGAGGATTAGTAGGACATTTTGGAATTGATAATCCTTGACTGTAGCATTGGTGAGTGAGAACTATTTTTTGCCACAGTTGTATAAGGATGTCAGGAAGTATGTTCAAAGTTGCAGGATTTGTCAGGTTACAAAAGGAAACAGTCAAAACACTAGGAAGTACACACCATTGATAGTACCAGAGAGACCATGGGAGGACATTAGCATGGATTTTGTGTTGGGATTACATAAGATACTAAGGGGATTTGATTCTTTATTTGTGGTTATGGATAGATTTTCTAAGATGGTGCATTTCATACCTTGTAAGAAAACCAGTGATGCAGTACATGTTGCAGACCTATTTTTCAAGGATATTGTGAGATTGCATGAACTACCAAAGAGTATAGTATTAGACAGGGACACTAAGTTCATTGGATATTTCTAGAAAACATTGTGGAAAGAAGATGAAGAAAAATTTGAAGTATAGTTCAGCATTTCACCCACAGACAAATGGATAGACAAAAGTGGTAAATAGGAGCTTGGTGAACTTTTTGAGGTGTTTGACTAAAGGTAAGGTAGGAAATTGGTACTTGAAACTACCACAAGAAGAATTTGCATATAACAATTCAGTAAACTAGAGCATGAGGAAGACACCATTTGAAATTGTGACAAGACAACAACCTAGAGTAGCAGAATTAAGGGATATCAATATGGAGAATAAAATAAGTGTAGAGGTAGAAGAATTTGTAGGATTCATGGAAAAAATGCATACTCAAGTCAAGGAGCACCTAGAGAAGATGAACAATACCTACAAGGAGAAAGTAGATAAGATGAGGAGACATAAGGAGTTTGCAGTAGGGGAGGAAGTAATGGTATATCTGAGAAAAGAAAGATTTCTAGTTGGGACATACAATAAGTTGAATATGAAGAATTTTGGACCTTGTAAGATCATGATTAGTAATTTTGATTTTGGAAATGCATACGAAGTGGAACTACTGGAGGAATTCAACATATCACCTATATTCAACATTGCAGATCTATACCAATACCATGAAGGAAAGTCACCGGAGGACAAAGGAGTTGATTTTACAGACTAGATAACACAGCATCAAGAGGAAATTAAGGAAGTTTTAGATAGCAGAGTTGGTTGTAGTACCAAAGGAAGGCAATACAAAGAATATCTAGTCAGATAGAAAGGAAGACCGAAGGAAGATTCATCATGGATTTCTCAGGCTAAGGTGAACCGCATTGGTTTTCCTCTAGCCTCTAGAAAGTGAGAGGCTCACTTTTCTTCAACCTCGGGTGTCTGATGTAGGAGCATCCTAGGTTTCAAGCAATCTTGTGTCAACCAAAAAATATTTGCATTCATGTTTTCTTGCATTTTAGTAGTTAACTATCGAACCCAGTCTTAGTATTTCATATTGCATTATAGCATCAGAGCTCATGGAGTAGGATAAATGATCTTCATGGCTACATCTACATCATGTCCAAAATTTAAGTGTTTTGGAGATTCTAGTATGAAGTTATCGTTAACAGAATATCAACTGTATTTGGATAGAGAGCATTCACCAACTAGTCTTGACTTTTCAAGTGTGTGGACCTATCTCATGACTTGCAGAGCTCAGGAAACCATTTCATAAGGATGCACACTCATCGAGGAACCTTCATTCCAATCTACATCATGTTTTTCGAAGGATCAAAGTGGAATCTCATGTTTTGGCCAACCTTCACACGTTTCATCAACTTTGGGGTTTGAGACCTCTTGAGGGTGACACAAACCTTTTCTGGATCTGGAGATTAGTATATATAGGCATTATTTAGTTGCATTAGGAAATCAATCAAGTAGAAGGATATAAGTGATAGATAAGGGCTTTGACTCACATTGTATTTCTGGGCTTAACGCCATATCTTTATGTAATCTGTAAGCTGGAAGGCAGGGCATGTTGCCAGTGAATAATTGATCATTCTCTATATTTCCATCTATGATTGTTATTCAATTCTTTGAGTTTCTATTGTGTTTACTCTTGTTGCAAGGTTGGAAAGACCTATTCCCAAACCCTCCATCCTTGATTGCACCACACAACTTTGTACTTTTACCCATTGTCATATCAAAAAGATTTCTCTATATAATCTTTTTGTTTATTCTAGAAGGGTTTCAATCAAGGTCAAATTGGAAGAAGGATTAACTTGTAAATTTGCATAGAAGTGATCTAATTGTGTATATGAGAAGTTTTTTTTTTCTTTGATTAGGAGTATGACCTAATTGAGGTCATTTATACAAAGGTTTGATTGAATACTGTGTAACAATGTTGGTCTATAAGTGGATAAGATGGATTGAGATAAGTAGTGGATTGCATGGAAACAAAGCAACCCTCTATAATATAATTTTTCTTGTATTCAAAGTTTGGAGTTGGTGCTTCATCCATTGGAGTTGGTGCTTCAATGTTTTCAAAGTTGGTGCTTTGAAGGAGAGTTAGTACTCTCAGTGGGTTGGTGCTCACTAAATTTAATTAGGATTGGAGATTGGTCAGTGAGACTTTGGAGTTGGAGTGATAAGGAGTGGGTGCTCCATCATCTTTTTTTTTCCAATGAGGCATGATATTCAGCCAGTGAGGCTTGTTGTGTTGTTAGTGAGACACACAATTTGTATTCAACAAAGTTTTGGCTAGAAGGCCTAATAAAGCATTTATTGAGAGTGGTTTTTTCACCCTTTTCAAGGTTTTTCCACTCATAAATTTGGTGTCTCGTGTCTTCTTGATGATATGGTGTTTTGTGCAAGATTCAATATTTCTAATTTATATATGATGTTATAGTATGCATCTCCTTATTTTTTTCATGAAATACATATTTAAGGTTTTTGTGTGATCAAGAGTATTAAGGTTTTGAAGTTGATTTTATTTGACCATTAATTCAGCCCCCTTCTCAGTGATCTTGTACTCCAACAACCTTCAGGTTTCAAGAAAAAATAGAAACTTCTATCTTCAACCTCTTTTCAATATTGGAAATGGCCCTAATCAGTTTGAATTCTCTAGGATCCATTACGTCTTGTGCTTCTTTGAATGGCTCTTCATTTTCATCCTCTTCTTCACTTTCATCTCTTCTTCTAACATCATATCCTCTTGCAATGCTTGAACTTGTCTCTTGAGCACTCTAAAACCCTCTTCTATTACCCCAACATTTCTCCCACCATAGTTTCTTTGTGGAGGCATATTTTCTCATAGACCCACAACCACAAGTTTTTGTACAAAATATCTCACGTTCGACGATCTATCTACACACTTAGGAACTCTTGCTCTAAACCCACTTGATGAAGGGCGTTCCCTCACTTGATGAAGGGTACTCCCCTTACAATTTAAAACTCACAACAACAGCAGAGAATTGCACTAGAAAAATGCAAGGAAGAAAATATTTTCTATTATCATTGAAATGAAAATGAAATTACAACATTACAATTGCCATCACATGGAATTTCTGATTACATAATTCTACAAATTTGTAAATCAGAGCCACCATCTATGTTGTTCTACCCTCCCCTTTGTAACCCCATTAACATCCTTTATTTGGAATGTGTAACTTTCCTAGAATCTTCTAGAAAGTGTAACTTCCTCAAGAATATATTTTAAAATTTTATTCATTTTGGTAGTACAATATCATGGGGTCATAATTTTTGATCCGACCATTAGATTTTCAATTATAATATATTTTCAAAAATCTTTCAAAAAGGTGCATCTCCAAAAATTAGTACATTAAGGTAGACTACTTTTTTTCTGCCAATTTTCAAGCCCATTCAGAGCCTCTAAGTGCTTCAAAATTGACTTCAAATATTTTAACAGTGTTGGAAATATGACGCAATAACCCACTCAAGAAGTTGTAGTCTTCAATGGATCACCAAGAAGAAAACCATCCACATGAATAAAGAAGTAGTGCACTGTGAGCAAGAAGAGAACTTGATCAAATGATGATCTATGATCAATTGATCTAGAATGATTTACAAATGTACAAGATCCTTCCTTATATAGGCAAGGAGAGAGGTAGTTGGATAACCACCTTAGTTACAACCATTAAATGCCTAATGCACAATTATAAATACATAAGAGAAATATTAAATGCCTAGATAACTACATACCTATTAATGAGATATAGTCCTGTTAAATACCAGTTTCTAGAATGCCACCTAGGAAACTAACTCCTAAGTAAACTTATTAATGATGTGAATAGGTCCTCACTAATATCTAGTTAGGAAATATTCCCATTCACACTAACACCTCTCCATAATTTTGCAACTTGGGAGTGTAGTAATGATGCAAATGATGCAATTTCTTACAAATAGAGAAAAGGAGAAAAACTCATGGGACAATACCCTTCCCAAAAAAGAGATATAATGAAAAATCTATGCTAATCATGTACAAGTAATGGAAGTGATGATGGAGGTCTCAACATAAACACACCCCTAGAACTAAATCCATCACTAGAATACAATACAATGATCCCTCCATCGAAGGAATAGATGGAGACTAGATTGCCCCCTGAATAAAGAGTCCTCAAAGCCACTAAATGAAGTTTGAAGCTGAAAGAGTGTCCAATGACTTGAAAAACCACATGTCTCCCTCTAGGAAGAAACAAATCCAATGGTGAATGCTAAAGAAACTCCAACTCCATGATGAAGTGGGAAGGAAGAAGCCTCATATATGAAATCTCTGAAAAGGAATCAAGTGCCTCCAAGAATGTCTCACCAAAATTAGGATCCCCAATCAAGGTTGAAACAATGGAATGTGGAGACTCAAGAAACCTCTCCAAAGTAGAGTCTACATAGAGGAGAGATATCCCCTCAAGAATTTCCTCCAAACCTATGAAGTAGCCAAGTCTGCAATACCTAACACAAATCCATCTTGTAATCCCAAGTCTAGAAAACTAAATATTTCCTAGAAGATTGAATGAGATGATGATGGAGCCACACAAAGAAGAGAAAAATTGAACCAACCACCACAAAATTTAGGTGAATTACTATCCTCCCTAGAACCTGGGGACGAAGGAATATAAGGATCATCATCATGATAAAAGTGGGAGAAGGTATATACCTTGAACTAATGATCAGCCTAGCCTATAGCAATAAGCTCTCTTGTCGTCTTTTGAATGAGTATTGAATAAGATGTGAACACAATTGTATTGCCATCCTAAGAAACCTGATAAGTTGAGAGTAGATTATGGGTCATCTCAGGTATATATGCTACATCATGAATAATTCCCTGAGCCCAAATTAACATCACATGTACCAACTACATGAACCATAACAACATTAGCAATCAACATTCTATCAAACTCAAGTTCTCTAAATGATCCTGGTATGATGTAATCATAAGGATAGCAATGTGCCTTGATGCACCTGAATCAATAATCCATCTCTCACATCTATCAACAAATGTAGTAATAAATGCTTGACCCATACCTCTGTAAGAGATAGTTACTTTATCATTTATAGGTGGTGTCTCCTCATGTGTGGTAGAAGAAGAATGTGAACAAGAAGAAGGAACTGAAATATTGTGATCCTTGAGAAGTTTCAACTCATGAATCTCCTTCTTAAAGAATACATGTTCACTATGCCCTCTCACCTAGATAAAGGTACATGTGGGCTTTTCCTTCTTAGATTTTCCCTCTTTTGAAGAGGTGTTGGAAGTCTCACTAGATCTTGTCTTAGCTTTACCTTTCTACCCTTTCCCCTTAGGTGGTGTGGAAAGTAATGCATGATACTTTGAAGTGACATCATTTTGACTAAGCTTGGATTGATCCCTAGTCAATCTCTCACAAAAAACCTCAAATGATGGCATCAAAAAATTATCACCTAGTCCATCCATAGTTGAATAGAAAGAAGTAGAAAATTAGGAAAATGCACCTTTCAACTTTGACAAGATCAAGAATATGAACTCTATCAATTTTATCCTTCCCATATCCTGCTAACTAGGTACATAAAGACTTGAACTTCACCAAATAGTCTTCAATTATAAGATATGCATTAGTGGAAAGGGCTGCCAACTCAACTTCTAATTGCAATGATCTAACATCACTGACTGAATCAAAGAGATCCTTATATTTTTTCCATACCTATTTAGGTGTAGTACACTCCTCAATGTGGAAGAATAAAGAATCAGAGATATGCAATGCAATCAAGCCCATTGCCTCATCACATTTGTTCTAATGAGAAAATTTTTCATATTCTCTTAGTGAACTCTGGTTGTTCCTCTACCAAGGTAGACCACAATCCCCTAGACCAAAGAAGCCTATGCATCTTCACCTTCCATGTAAGATAATTGTGAGGAGTAAGAAGCTCAAATCCTAATTTTGTCATGTGTGCCAAAAAAAATCTACCAAGAGGGAAATATATTTGATAGAAATGTTGTGAAACCTCCAATATATGATATGCCAATGAAAATAAAGCCTCCAATGCACAAAAAACTTCTCCAAATTATAGTATGTCCAAGATATCAAGAAAATTCCATAAAATGAAAAAACTTGATAGAATATACCTGGGGATGAATCTGAAACAAGTGGATGGACTAAATGATAAAACTCTGAATCACCTTCGCAATGTCACTGAAATCTCAAAAATCTGACAAAATGGTGAAAATATATGAGCTTGGGAGTTCAAATGGAAGCATTAGTCCTTCAAATAGCTATAATTCATACCCACAAAAAATCTAGAAAAATACTCTACATGGCTACAAAGTACACAAAACCAGCTTTCCGACAATATCTTGTTTGCAAAAATTTTGATATCTTGGTGAAAAGTTACACTTTGTTGAAAAAAACTACCTTATTGAGGGGTGCAGGCTAAGTAAGCACAAAAAATGGTCACCTAGGAAAAAACAAATTCAACCCTATGGTCCCCTTGGGCACCAATAGGACTGCAGGGCTAATCGGTTGCCAAAAAAATTTGCACTACCTTGATAAGCGGCGTCGGGGCTATGATTCAACAGAGCTTGAGGAGGCGCCACCCAATCAGGAAGAGCACCTAGTCACAATATAATTGTGGGCCAACAATAGAGGGTTTAGCAGTCGGATGAGTAGTGAACTCCGACAGATGGAAATCTTGAACTCGATAGATGGTGGGTAGAAAATAGTCACCTGGATAATAAATGCTATCAAAACCTACAAACCTTGCCAAAGTACCCTGTGAGCTATAAATGTTGATATGGACCCAGCAATTCCTCCTGCAAACACTGACAAATACTTACAAAATATTGATAGAAGGAATATGCGAGCTTCGAGTGGCCAAATACACACTATGTTTTGAGATTTAATATTGCCAAATGGTAAGGGTATGTGCAAGATCATCATGGAAAAAATAGGCCCTTAAGTGGCGAAAAATTCAAAAAAATCAAAGTTAGGCAACTTGATGTAAAAATTTGAATAAGTTATCTATATTATTTCAAAAATATGTAAGAATAGAATCTATAGAAAATTGAATGTATTTTCTAAACTACTAGGTTTATTTAAAAAAAAACCTATTTGGTGAAAATTTAAAATTTCAATGTAGTAGTACTTAAATTTCAAGGAAAAAATAAAGTAGGTGTCTATCGACCACCCTAACCACAATAAAATGATAATATTATTTTATAAGATTTTATATATAAGTAGAGGACTCATGTCTCGATGTGATGCATATTTTTGTAATTTTTTCCAAGTAAATAATTAATTATGAATTTTTTATTACAACTCTTAAAAATATAAAACCTTGTATGTCTACCCACCTTAACTTGGTCAAAACTTCATGAAATTCATTTTTTTAATCCTATAGTATGCGAAGCATAGAATGTGACACATGTTTGGATTCAAAAATGTGATACCTTTTGAAAAGCTATAGATGTTTTTCAATCAACCTATCAATCAAGACTTTAGTCGTAATTCAAATAGAAAATGAATAATAATTATTTATTAAATTCAAAGTAAAGCATAATTTATATTGGTGGAAAGTTGAGAATCTCCTTTAAAAACCCTTTTCGTTTCATCAATTTTGGGTAAAAAAAGTCGTTAGCCACATACCCTACACATACACATCATATCGCCACTTTTTGGCCCATCATGATCCTGCACATACCCGTAACTAAATCTCATATAAATAGGTGATCAAATATTTCAACCTACTTTAAAAAATATGAAGGTCAACTATATCATTTATTCACCCACTTTATTCAAAAGTATGTCGACCAATAATTAAAGGATCAACCACCGATTTTTAAATAGTCTATTGAAAAATATTAAATATTGCCACAAACTTTAATAAAAATGCCAACTATTAATTAAGTATTATGCCCCAAACTATAATATGTGCCAATAGAAATTAATCTAAGCCCCAAATAATATATTTTTTCTGCAACTATAGAAAAAAAGCCTAAGCAATGATTTTTTTTTTAACCTACAAAATGATATGATACCGACCAAGGGGAATTTTTGTTTTTTGCAATGAGGGGGGGGAGATTTTTTCTTCTCCAACTTGTATGATCCGTACCTTTTCCTATTGATATAGCCATAGAAAACCTCTGATGGCCTCTAGATGAAGAAGTCAAATCTCGACAAATGGGTAGGCGATCCTTAGGTTTTTAGACCTTTTGAACACAACGACAGAGTCAAATTTGACCCAAAGTGCCTCAAAAATTAGTTGTCTCTTGAATGAGAACAACTAGCCCTTCAAGAAAACCCTTCAACCTGCAATGATCTCCTCAGCTCAACTTCTCGATATGAGATGGATCTCCTATGGCCTAAGCTTTGATACCATGTTGGAAATATGAAGCAATAACCCACTTGAAGTTGCAGTCTTCAATGGATCACCAAGAAGAAAACCATCCACATGAATAAAGAAGTAGCACACTATGAGCAAGAAGAGAACTTGATCGAATACAAGAGCCTTCCTTATATAGGCAACGAGAGAGGTAGTTGGATAACCACCTAAGTTACAATCATTAAATGCCTAACGTATAATTATAAATGCATGAGAGAAATATTAAATGCCTAGATAACTACATTCCTATTAATGAGATATGGTCCCACTAAATACTAGTTTCTAGAATGCCACCTAGGAAACTAACTCCTAAGTAAACTTATTAATGATGTGAATAGGTCCTCACTAATATCTAGTTAGGAAATATCCCCATTCACACTAACAAACAAAATTTTTAGAAATTGAAATTTTAATATCTCTCAAATGACAAATGATATTGAAGTAATTTCTTTGGAATTGGCTTCAATTTACCATTCTGGAGGTTGTGTAAGATTTTGTGCCCATACATGCATAAATACAGACTTACTAAAAATAGTAAGTTTCCCAATTTAGCCCTTATTGAAAAGAAACAATTTTAAATTTTGGTTGATGCAAGATTGCTCTTACACCCTGGATGCTCCTGCATCATCTTCACATTCCCTCTCTTAGCACAATTCCAACACTTTACTCTTCTCTTCCCGAGGGTTTTAGAACGTCATTTAGACTTGTCTCTCTTCTTGTCCCCTTTAGGCCCTCCTTTTTTCTTTGGACCTTCCTCACACATGCAAGGCATCTTGGGAGCACTCATTCATGGAATTTCTCCTCATCTCTTCTAAAAGAAGTATTGCAATGAGACTATCCATCTTCGGTTTCATACCACTACCACTTATAGCAATAATTAGATTTTCTCAAGATTTGGGTAAAGAACAAAGTATCAAAATATATTTATCTTCCTCTTCTATCTTAACATCTACTAATGCAAGCTGACTTATAATCATATTAAAAGCATTTAAAAATGTTTTGCAATAGAATCACCATCCTTCATTTTCAAAGAATAAGAATGTCTTTTCAGATATAACTTATTAGTTAGACTTTTGGTTTGGTAAATATGACCTATCCTCAATCCACAAATTATATGTAATATCTATTCTTCTGAAACATTCAAGAGGATGAAATCTGCAAGACATAACCAAATGGTTCCCTATTTCTTCTTGTCCATTTTCTTCCAATCTTCATCAGATGTTGATTTTGGTTTCTTCTCATTTAAACTGTCAACCACTGATCTCTCTCTTCAAGGAGATCTTTCATCTTCAACTTCCACATCTCATAGCCAGTGCCATTGAACTCCTTAATATCTAAACAAGAGGTATAATCCATGGTTTACAATCTTCTTTACAAATCTACAAAACCCACAATGCACAAGCTCCCACTGCAACCAAAAAACCTTCAACACTCAAAAGAAAGGTGTCCATCTCTTAATAGAACTGTTAGCTCTAATACCAAATTTTGGAAATCAAGGTATAACTTGCAACAGTATGAACTTATTAAAGTGATTTCAAATCTAAAATTATGTTTACAAGATTGCCATAAAATGATTAAGTGATTAACAATTGCAACAATGAAAGAAAAATCCATAATACGACAAGTCATCAACATGAGTGACATAAGATATACGTGGAGAAGCCCTTGTGGGAAAAAAACTCCACACCTAAAGAGATCCAATATTTGTATTAATATTCAAGTACATCAATACAACAATCCTCTCTGTAATCTAGAAACACCTCGTCACTTTGACAACCTACAAAGAATTCATACTAAACCACCATCTCAAGGCTCTAATATATATAGAAGTTTTTGGGAGAGAATACCACAAATGGTAACCCAAAACAACAAGAAAGACCACTTGGAAAACCTCATGTATCCCTTAGTGGATGGCCCATAACATGGAATAAAATATTAAATTATCACATGACCTTTACATGGGCGCCTAACTGAGGCAGGAGCATCCAGTGGTGTATGGGCAATCTTGCATCACCCAAAAATAGTTAAATTTCAAGTTTCTTAGTTTTTAGATATTTTTACATTTTTGGATACCCTTTTTTTCATAATAAAATTCTCAATTTACGGTTTCTATTTTCTATTCCCGGGTTGAAAGATATTGCAGTTTTAGTTTCCTAAATTTGCACCTGAAAATCTTCTGAGTTAGATTTGAGGCACTTAGAGTTTCCGGAACGGCCCCAAAACTTGCCAAAATTGGCATAGTTAATTTCAAGCATTTTATTGACTTCGAGACCTTTCCAATGGTTTAAACGGTTCACGAATCGGAGTCCTGGATCAAAAGTTATGGCCCCAAGAAGTTGGCGCACTTTCTAGAAGATACAATTACAAATGTTCTTTTGAAATTTGAACTTCAAGTTGTAATTTTTTGGTGCCAAACCACCTAAACTCAAATTTGAATATTGTTTTGGCTCCAAACTAAAGAGGAGCTCTATTTATGGGCGAGTTTCTAGTTTTTGGGTAACTTTTTGGGGACAAGCTCGCATATTGCGAAAGGGTGATTCTGTAGTTTTCTGTAACTTGCATGTGTTGTAGAACTTGGGGATGTGAGATCCTCAGCATGTAAGAAGCTCCATTTTTTGAATAATAAAATTATTATTTTGTTTGTGGGTTATTTTCTATGTCTCGGGCTGTGCCCTCATCAAGTGGTATTAGAGCAAGGTTTTCTTGAGCATATGGACATATCGCCGATCGTGAGGCAGTTCGCACCAGGACCGTGGTTGTGGGTTGAGGTCAAGAAAGATGCCTCCAAGAGTGATTCCTGGTAGGCGGGGTGGTGTCAAAGGTGGTCAAGGCAGCAAAAATGCTGGTGGAAGAGATGCACTGGCAGCCCTCCAGAGACAGATTGATGCGTTACAAGAGAAGTTGAGAAGAGGGTTAAACCCGAGGGAGGAAAGTGAGGATGAAGGAGAGGAAGAAGGTTCAAATGTAGAAGAGGAAGAAGAAGCAATTGATCAAGACCAAATGCGGCTAATAAAGGCCATTTCGAAGATTCAGAAAAGACCTAGAGTAGAAGTCCCCAGTTATTCCAGAAGTCTGAACCCGGAAGAGTTGATCGACTGGATCAATGAGCTAGAAGAATATTTTGAGTATGAGGAAATAGAGGACCCAGATCGGGTTGAGTTTGTGAAAATGAAGCTGAAGGGCCATGCCAGTATTTGGTGGAAAGAGGTCTAGTTGGAAAGAAATCGAAGAGGAAAAGGAAATATCACCAGATGGGATCGCATGGTAGAGAAACTGAAGAAGCAGTTCATACCAGTGGACTACGAGTTAGATCTGTTGAAGAAATTGCAAGGGTTGAAGCAAGGAAGCAGATCTATGAAAGAATATACTGAAGATTTTCACAAGATAATCATCAGAACGGGTCACATAGAGGCAAATAAGGAGAAGGTAGCCCGATATCTTAATGGGTTATGACCGAGCATTCAGGAGGAGTTAAGCCTAGTCAGAATGACCACCATTGAGGATGTGTATCAGTTTGCTCTGAAAGTGGAAGAGAAGCTGAACAAAAGATTTGATGGCAAGCAAAAAGGATGAGGAGGTCAAAGTGGAAGGGGCGTGGAAGACCTTCAAGAAGCCGAAATGATGATGAAAAGAAAAATGAAGATGTGGGTACCAGCCGAAGCCAAAGGAATGACAACTTCTACTACCCTCGTGATCAAAACAATGGTGATCAAAGAGGTAGAGGATGAGGGAGATATGGACAAGGATCTGGAAGAGGTGGTTTCAAAAGAATGTTTTCCAATGTGGTGAATAAGGGCATCGAGCCTATGAATGTCCACAACACCAAGGAATGGCAGAAAAAATTCTAGAAGTTCGTGGAAGGGTTACGATGCAGATGAGGAGCAATCTAAACATTCGGATGATGCCGAAAGGAGAAGCCCTGATTAGGAGAGCCCTGGTGACTAAGGAAAAGGAACCGTAACAAAGGAAGAATCTATTTCGCACAAGGTGCAAGTGTGAAGGAAAATATTGTGATGTCATTATTGATGGTGGGAGCACGATAATCTTGTGAGAGGAGATAGTCACAAAGTTGAAGTTGAAGAGGGAAAGGCACTCGCATCCATATCGGATTGCGGTTGCAGAAATACCATAAAGTTTTGGTCAATGAGCAGTGCCTAGTAAAGTTCAAGATCGGGAGCTACCATGATGAGGTACTTTGTGATATCATCCATGGATGCATGTCACATGTTGTTGGGGAGTCGTGGTAGTTTGATAGGTGAGCTATACATGATGGCCATGCAAACACTTATTCCTACAAAGGATGGAGTTCGTCACAAGTTGAAACCCCTAAAGGAGACCGAAGAAAAGGTATGCAGTAGTGCTAGAATTTGTTATGTAGATGGAAGAAAATTTTTAGAAGGTATGAAGCATGAGCATGTGTGTTATGCATTGATTCCTAGAGTGAGTAAGGAGGATAGTGAGAAGGTTCCAGAAGAAGTTTCTAGGATGTTGGATGAGTTTCAGGATATTGTTTCTGGTAATGTACCTGAGGGTTTACCACCAATAAGGAAGATCAGTCATCAGATTGACTTGATTCTTGGAGCTAGTTTGCTAAATAAGGTAGTTCATAGAATGACTCCACAGAAAATGAGGAGTTGAACAGACAAGTTTAAGAGTTGTTGAGAAAGGGTTTGATATGGGAGAGTTTGAGTCCATGTGCAGTACCTGCAGTACTAGCACCAAAGAAGGATGGGAGTGGAGGATGTGTACAGATTCCCAGCCATAAACAAGATAACAATCAAGTACAGATTTCCCCGCCAAGGATGGATGACCTGATGGACTGTTTGAGTGGAGCTCAGTACTTCACAAAGATTGATCTAAAGAGTGGATATCACCAGATCCGATTCAAGAGGGAGATGAATGGAAGACTGCCTTCAAGACCAAAGAGGGCCAGTACGAGTGGTTAGTCATGCCTTTTGGGCTAACCAATGCAAAGCACATTCATGCGGCTCATGAACGAGGTACTAAAAGAATTTCTGGGAAGTTTTGTTATTGTGTATTTAGATGATATTTTATTTTCAGTAAGATGTTGGATGAGCATCGATGCATATTCGGAGAGCCTTTGAGAAGTTAAGAGAAGAGAAACTGTTGATTAATATGAAGAAGTGCAGTTTTGTGAAGAGGGAGTTAGTGTACTTGGGGTTTGTTGTCTCAGCAGAAGGTCTCAAGATGGACCCAGAGAAGGTGAAGGCTATTCTGGAATGGCCTACCCCAAGAACTACTACCGAGGTGAGATCTTTCCATGGTTTGGCTAGTTTTATAGAAAGTTCATTAGAAACTTCAGTAGTATTTGTGGACCCCTGACTAAAACAATGAGAGGGGATAGAAAAGAATTCAAGTGGAGCAATGGAGCTGAAAAAAAAATTAAACTGTTGAAGCAGAAGGTGACAGAGCAACCTATTCTAGCCCTCCCAGAATTTCAACAAGGTGTTTCAGGTGGATTGTGATGCCAGTGGTTGTGCCATTAGAGCAGTGTTGAGCCAATAAAGGTAAGCCCATTGCCTATTTCAGTGAAAAGTTAAATGATGCCAAGAGAAAGTATTTTGTATATGATCAAGAATTTTATACAATAGTTCAAGCATTAAAGAAATGGAGACATTATTTGTTGTTGAAGGAATTTGTTCTATATACTGATCATCAGGCCTTGCAGTACCTAAATAGTCAGGGAAAATTAAATCAGAGGCATATGAAATGGGTAGAGTTTTTGCAGAGTTATGCCTTTGTTTTGAAACATAGGAGTGGGAAGTCAAATAGGGTTGCAGATGCCTTAAGTAGGAGGCATACATTGATGACAAAGATGCAAATTGAAATAGTTGGGTTCAATGAACTTAAGACACTGTACGCAGAAGATCTTGATTTCGTAGAGGCTTGGAAAGCTTGCAAGGAACCTGTTACAATGGACAGGACAAGGTGGTTGGATTTCATAATTTAGGATGGCATGTTATTTAAGGGAAGTCAATTATGTATCATGAGGAGTTCCATGAGGGAGAACCTGATAAAGGAGAAGCATAGTGGAGGAATGGCAGGACATTTTGGTCAGGATAAGATCA
This sequence comes from Sequoia sempervirens, assembly GCA_007258455.2. Classification (NCBI taxonomy): domain Eukaryota; kingdom Viridiplantae; phylum Streptophyta; class Pinopsida; order Cupressales; family Cupressaceae; genus Sequoia; species Sequoia sempervirens. The sequence continues at coordinate 21,340,157 of VDFB02137365.1, read as the reverse complement.
TTGCCATTATCAGTGAACATTATTATTGGTCTCAGTTGTCACAAGATGTGAAGAAGTTTGTACAAAGCTATAGAGTATGTTAGATGGCTAAAGGAGTGAGCCAAAATACAGGCTTATATCAGCCCTTACCTGTACCAAAGAGGCCATGGGAGGATATAAGTATGGACTTTGTTCTTAGTTTGCCAAGGACACAATGAGGGAATGATTCAATCTTTATGGTGGTTGATAGGTTTTCGAAGATGACACATTTCATTCCATGTCAGAAGACCCATGATGCAGTCCACATTGCTGACTTGTTCTTCAAAGGGGTGGTGAGGCTACATGGTCTGCCAAAGAGTATTGTTTCAGATCATGACACCAAATTTGTGGGGTACTTTTGGAGGACCTTGTGGAAGAAGCTGAAGACAGAGTTGAAGTTCAGTTCTGCACACCATCCACAAACAGATGGGCAGATAGAGGTTGTTAATTGGAGTCTAGGTAACCTACTGAGATGTTTGGTAGGAGATAAACCCAAGGGATGGGACTCGATCTTACCCCAGGCAAAATTTTCTTACAACAATTCTATCAACAGAAGCACTGGTAGATTACCATTCTAGATTGTGTATGGAGGTAGCCCTAGAACAACTCCAGAATTGAGGAAGATGGACCAAGAGAAGAGAATAAGTGCTGAAGCTGAAGATTTTGCAGAGCACATCAAGAATATACATGAGAAGGTATGAGAACACATTAATAAGATGAATATGCAATATAAGGCTAAGGCAGATCAGAAAAGGAGGAATAAGGAGTTTCAGATTAGCGATAAAGTAATGGTCCACTTGAGGCAAGAAAGGTTTCCCGTGGAAACCTATAACAAATTGAAGATGAATAAATTCGGTCCCTATAAGATTTTGAAGAAGCATGATTCAGGGAATGCATATGATGTAGAGTTGTCTAATGGAATCAACATTTCTCCTGTGTTCAACATTTCAAATTTGACAGAGTATCATGAAGGTGGAACGGAGGAAGCACCAACAATAAGGCAATATGGCATTCCAGCACTTACTTTAGAAAGGGAAGAAATTGAAACAATCTTGGATAGTCGTGTGGGAAAGAGTACCAGAAATAGGCAGTATGAAGAATATCTAATGAAATGGAGAGGAAGGCCTATGGAAGATTCATCCTAGCTATCTAAAGTAGCAGTTGACCGGTTGGGTTTTCCTCAACCATCTAAGATGTGACAGGTCACTTCTCAAATTACCCTGGGTGTCTGATGCAGGAGCATCCAGTGGTGTAAGGGCAATCTTGCATCACCCAAAAATAGTTAAATTTCAAGTTTCTCGGTTTTTAGATATTTTTATATTTTTGGATACCCTTTTCGTTATAATGAAATTTCCAATTTACGGTTTCTATTTTCTATTCCTGGGTTGAAAGATATTGCAGTTTTAGTTTCCCAAATTTGCACCTGAAAATCTTCTGAGTTAGATTTGAGGCACTTAGAGTTTCTGGAACGGCCCCAAAACTTGTCAAAATCGGAGTAGAAAATTTCAAGCGTGTAATTGACTTTGAGACATTTCCAATGGTTTAAACGATTCGCGAATCGGAGTCTTGGATCAAAAGTTATGGCCCCGGGAAGTTGGCACACTTTCTAGAAGATACAATTACAAATGTTCTTTTGAAATTTGAACTTCAAGTTGTAATTTTTCGGTGCCAAACCGCCTAAACTCAAATTTGAATGTTGTTTTGGCTCCAAACTAAAGATGAGCTCTATTTATGGGCAGGTTTCTAATTTTTGGGTAACTTTTTGGGGACAAGCTTGCATATTGCAAAAGGGTGATTATGTAGCTTTCTGTAACTTGCATGAGTTGTAGAACTTGAGGATGTGAGATCCTCTGCATGTAAGAAGCTCCATTTTCTGAATAATAAAATTATTCTCTTGTTTATGGGTTATTTTCTATGTCTTGGGTTGCGCCCTCATCACTAACCCACATCCAATAGGAATTGGTCAAACCCAAGTGCTCCATCACTCTCCAACGGCTCCAACAACTACATGCATGAACATGCACGAACATGCAAACCTGGGTGCCCAACCATGCAAGATCATGTAAAATATGTAAATAACATGCAAGGGAATGCACACTAAAGTGGTACCCACTCACAAAGTTGGACACCCAAGAAGAATATGCCTCTAAGATGCTTTATAACCGCCATCGTAATGGTCCACCTCTTTGAATGCAATTACAATTTGTCATAAGAAAATAAATAATAAATAATCATATCTCAAAATATCAAATTCTTATATTTTAATTGTCTTGAGTCTCTAATTTAAAATCTAATTTAATTTTTTAATTTATAAATATAATTACTGCACCACACTTCTCAAAATCAATAAGAATCCAATATAAAGTATACCCTAATCTCTCCCAATTTCTTTTTGTTCATTCACAATCTCAATCAATTAACGCAAATTCACTAGTCATACTCAACTCCAACAATTTCCCAAAGATTTTAAGCTCCGTTGGATCTATTTCTTGAATAATTATTTTATAAGCTAGGGGTTCACTAGAGGGGCTCAAATAAACTTTTGTTAAGTACCTTGTACAAGAGATATGTAAGGAATTTTGTTTTTATCCCTGCAAAAGTTAATAACTGATGTTTCTGGAAATTATTACGAATGGAAGTAGAATCTAGCAGTGCCATAACCATGAAGACAAAAATACATGTTAACCATAGCCATACACGTCTGCAAAAACAGAAAGTGAGACTACTGATCCTTTCTCTCTTCCACTACAGACGTGTCCACCATGAGAACCACTTGCCCACATTTGGACCTTCAGCTTAGGAATGGTAGTTGGAATTATTATTTTTCTCTATTTGCTTATTTAAATTATTCAGGTACGGTCACTATTAAACTAATTTAAATCTTTGAATCATTGAGAAATGGTCATTAAACAAACCAATAAACTAGCTTCAAAATTTCCGCACACTAAGATTCCACTGAAAAAATAAAACTCTGTAGTCAATTCTATCAATTTTGGTGTCGGGCTGTACAGTTAAATTTTTCCACGAGGGAGAATTATTTCCACAAGTATTTATTGATTCCAGTGAATAATGCTGTCCTCCTCTGTATGAAAGATACATTTGTGTATGAAATATCGCGTTGTATGTATTATGATTGAGAGACTTTCTAGATGGAATTGATGTGGCAAGTTGTGCGATGAGTTACATCTTCAAACTTTAACTGTAAATATATATAAGAAGTCAGTTCACATTTCTGAAAACAAAACGAAGGGTCTATGATATTCCATGCAACAAGTACTGCCTGCAAAGATTGTGTACAACTACTGACACCTCTTGGCTATGAAAATTATCTTATTTTATGAGAAAATTAATCTTCTTTATATAATAAAACACTTTCAAATAGCATCATTCATATTTTGTATTAATAAATTCATTATAAATGATTATTTTTAATTGAAGTCTCTAATGGTATAGTGTGATGGTTAAATTGTGGTGTTGTGGTTCCGTCATCAAGATTCAAACCTGTATTTAAAGTGTTATTATTATATGTTCATGTTAAAGATAAGATCCCCTCACCCATTCATAACTACTCCCATAAAAAAATTACTCCAATTTTTAAAACAACTACTGAAATTGAATGTTCCGCATGTTCATATATGTCTTTTAACATTTAAATTGTTTCTTACTTGGCATGTTATTGTTTCCTTAATTAATATTTCTTGATCATGAAAGACCATTTCTAATTAACTTCAATAAAATATCCATCGTCAAAAATATGGAGTTACTAAAATATAAAAATGTGGAGTTAGTAAAATATAAAGAAGTCCGTCGTCTGGCAGAAACATTATTAAAAAGTTTTTTTAGAAGATAACCATTAGCCTAATGCGTACTATTACCTCGAATTGAAGACTTCTTACAATTCACGGCGAATGGGTTTTGGGTAAATCATCAATGTTCGTCACGTGCCCATAGTTCCCCGAGTAAATTTTTATACGTTTATCGCTCCCCCGAGCTCCGCTTTATATAAAGAGGCTTACTGTCAAAGAGAGAGGAGCAAGCAATGAGCTCATAATCACAATGGGCAGGGCTCCTTGCTGTTCCAAAAACCCCGAGCTCAGCCGCGGGGCATGGACTGCCCAAGAAGATTTCATTTTGAGTGAATACATCAAAACTCATGGAGAGGGCAGATGGCGATCGATCCCCCAAAAAGCAGGTGAAATAATAATTCTCCATTCATTCTGAGCGGACTCCTCGATTACAGAGCAATTTAATTTCAGGTCTCAGTCTATTCATTACGATGTTTGTTTAATGCCTCATGCAGGTCTCAAGCGGTGCGGAAAGAGTTGTAGATTGCGTTGGTTGAACTATCTCCGTCCTGATATCAAGCGGGGACACATTTCACCTGATGAAGACGATCTCATTGTTAGATTACACGGACTCCTCGGCAATAGGTAGGCAATTTCATAGTTTCTATAACTCAAAATTCGTACTAATTTAAGTTTCGTTACATGATAAGATTTGTGTATTAATGGGCAATATAAACTGAGAAAGTCCAGAGAAAAACAGTTTTTAGTTAGTTAATTACTTAACTATGCTATTGGCTCAAATTTTTATTTTTGACTGAATTGTTAGTATCAGTCATCTTGTTGGGCGGGGGCCCTAGCTTGGTTGGCTAAGTAATTCCGTTGCGGCTCTGCTGGTCACAAGTTCTAGTCTCCCCCCGTCCTGTGGTACCGGAGGGCGTGTCGCGCCAGCGCCGCCGGTCACGTTAAAAAGTTTACCAGGCGCACTGCAGTTTATAGGGGGTCGTGCTACCCGATTCCTGCAGTCTAAAAAAAAAAAAAAAAAAAAGTATCAGTCATCTTGTTTGTTTGGATGGAGAGAAAAGTGATAATAAGAAAAATATTGTATTAGGATAGAAGATGGTTCCACTTATTTAAACTGGAGAATCAACATGAAGGCAATTTAATTCTATTATGTTGATCTATTTAACATTTGCAATTAAAATATTTAATAGTATCAAGTTTCCCCAATCTATATTGTTGATGAAAATTGTTTTTTAATTCCATTGTATGAAATTTTACATCGACATTTTGAATCCCAATCGTAATCTTCCATGATGTATTGTTGTGCTTATATTTACAGAATCATTGTTATCTTTCAGGTGGTCACTTATTGCTGGACGGCTACCAAGTCGAACAGACAACGAAATAAAGAATTACTGGAACACTCATCTCAGCAGGAAGAGGCAGTCACTGGCAGAGAAGGAAACTCTTCTCAACCGCCCTAGGCAGCCCAAACCTGCTTCTCCTGCAGGTGATCGTGTGTTCAAATCCACTCCAGTTAAAGCAACGGCAGTCAGGATACCGAAGGGCTGCAGCAAATATGGTGGTTCTGGAATTTTGAATCAGCAAGACATGAACTACTCTGATGATGGAATTGCACACACTGTGCAGATCTCCTGTGATTCATTGATCAAGGAGGACAACAATTCTAATAGCATCGATTTTCCAATGGCGAAGGATATTAATAAATCCCAATCTCCATCAGTGGAAAATAATGGGCAGTATTCTTCTTGTTACAGACCCAGTTCAGTGGACTATGAAATCCCGCATTCTGAGCCTTGTGCAGATAGTGGGGTCACTACTTTCCAGAGTTTATTATACATGAACGGGCTCTCTTCTCCAGAGTTTGATGTTTGCAACAGTACTGAGATAGACCACAATATACAACAGGTGGACAGTTTTACAGCTAGTGATGAGCAAGCAAATGGAGAAATATGGAACACCACGCAGCAGAAAGGCGATTGGGTTGAGGAGCTCCAATATCAACAGAAGTCAAGTCTACAGTGGCTAAGCCTACTGCTGTTGGAATCCGAGGAAGACTGAGTGGAATTATATAACAAAGACTCTACACAGTTTTCATGAAAACCATCTTGAACTCCACTGGTTTTTAAGTTTTTTTACCTCTTATATGTTAGGACACTGTATTGTTCATATTCCATGCCATTGTACTTACTATTCACAATAGTACCTTCCACGAGTATATGCCATTTAGCTGCCCTTTGGTAGAACAGTTGGCGAGTGATAGAAACGTTATTGCAGTACCATGAAGTTATAGAGGAATATACTCACACACTTAACCTATATAATAAATTTAGGCAATACGTTGCTTTCGTTTGAAATATAGAACGGTAGCTTAGAATGATCTACCGTTGAGTGGCAAGCTTCTGGCATGTGTTGACCAGCCGTTGATATTATGATATCAGTACAATGTGCTGTTCAAATTTTTTTATTGGAATTTTGTACCATTGAGATGGCGAGTGACAAGACCATAAAATAGTACAAAAAGCAACGTCCAATCATAAGGAGTAACGTAACTGCCTCTTGATGGAGACCCCTGTGCTGGGCTTTTCCCCATGCGTTCATTACAAACCGTTCCATAGGATAGGATTATATAGCCACTTTCGATCCCACAAATTTACTAGGTAACTATTACATTATTTTTTTATTTATTTTTTTTTTTTCTTCTTTGTGTACGGTCTATTACAGATTTTATTGTCTCATTGAACATTTCCATATTGTGTTTTTTACAGTACGATTCTCAGGGCTTATAGCCTGTCTGGTCTCATAGGCATCCTTTCAAAAAACTCATCGAATATTTTTATGTTTGTTTTTTTGAATTTTATACTCTGATTCTAGGATCTCATAGACTGTCTGATTTCATACACTGTGATATTGCTATCATGATTTCATAACCACTGTTAAAAACTTTACTTTCATTTCGTTGCAGCGATTTCTGCTCCTCTAAAACTCCTATGATTAGACTGTACTTTGTATATTGCTGGCAGCTGTTCAGTTGTGTTGCTTGAATGAATAAATGTTTTTAATTACGTCCACAAGACCAGCTAGTCTATGGGACCCAAGAAATAGAACTGAAACCACTTTTGCAAAACAATAAAACAATCACTGACCCCACCAATTATTCCTTGTTTTCTAACTCTTTGTTGATTTTGTTTCTTTTGCTGTGTATTTTGATTAGGTAACTTGTTGTTTTAGCAATCTTCTCCTATTCAAACAAGGCTGTTAACAATTTGACTTTTAACAAATCCAAGTAACTGTACTGATGTCTTCGTAAGCCTTACACTGCATAATGTAGTGCCACTCTATCTCCACTAAACCCGAAAAGCAAAAACAACAAATCTTATATGCCCACACCTCCTTGGATATTTTTCGTCTTTCTGTTTCACACCTCAAACAATGAGAGCTAGTTCTTAACTAAGCTATTAGCATTTTAGCCTTCCACTTTATATTTGCTCCCACGTAGTATTTTTGCTCGTCATCATAAGTGGGGTTAAAATGCAAAACATAGTGTTCTCTTTTTCAACCAAGTTGTTTCGACCACATGATATAGTTGACTTTATCTTTTACATACCTTTTGATTTCTACATTTGTGTTTGGACACTCTTGCATGTTTATGCCCCATTTTCCCATCCACTTGATATTTTGCCTCATCCACGTGCTTTTCCTTCTAGTTAAGCTCTCTTCCACCACAATTTTGGGCCATCGATGTTCCCCCATATTCTCAATTCTCTTTAAATAGCCTAATAAACAAATTAATGCTACCATTTCCATTGGAAAAACCTTGCCCCTAGCTAAAACAATCTCATATGGGAGTATACTTTTTATTTTGAAATTGCTTGTGATTAGGTGCTTTTGTAATCTTTTTATTTGCCTCCATTTTAAAGCTTATGTGTTGTAGCCCCAAACTTCACAACCATATAAGACCATAAGTGTAACAAGCAGTCCAAATAAATTCTTCTTTATTTTCCAATCCCATAGCTCAGTTGATCTACATCTATTTTGAAGCAAGTAAAGAGCTTCCCAATCTGTTGTGCAGTTTTTGCACACATGCCCAGCTGAAAGCAGGGACCCTCTTTCGCTTCGTCTTTCGCTTCGGTTTTGGTTTCTTGGCCCTTTCTTTTGAGGTTTTGTCTTATTTAGGCATGTGCTTAAAAGGTTTATTTTGATTGCCTAAGTGTCTCCCCTAGGTTATTTATTGAAAATCTTAAGTTCTGGACAAATTTCGGGCTTTTGCTCGGATTCGGGATTTTCCGCCTTGGTCGGATTTTCCCGGATCCCGCTTGGATTTCGGTTGGACCCTTGTTGTTCGAGGATTTTCGGTATTCACGGATTTCCGCATGGGCCGGATTTTTCTGGATTCCGCCCTATCATCGGCTTCCTGGGTTTTCTGACTATCCTATCAATTGCATTAATGGCTCCATGTGTGCTCTGAAGGGTGTATTTAACTTGATTTATGAGATCTTTTGTGTCACTATGCTCACTATTTGCCACTGTCCGAGTTGAGAACTACATCCTTAGATTTTGTTCTTTGAACTTTTGGTTGGATTTGGGCATTTGGGGTTTGAACTGATCGATTAAGTGGCGATTCCTTGTGCGTTCTCACCTCTGTTCTTTGTGGGCGTCATTGGGTTTCACAATTGTTGTTTCTGAGATTGATCCCTGCGTCACAATCGTATGTTTTATTTGCCCTGCCTTTGATTGAGAATTATGAATGGCACGTTGATATTATGAGCCTATGGGATTCAAATTCCTACGTATTTGATCATGTCATGCTAGGGTTATTCAGTATTGCGTTATTTGTCATCTCATGGGTAAGTTTTGAACTCACTTGTCTATTCACATTTTAATGAATCTTGCCTAAGAGTAATTAGTAAACCTTAGTAGTGACTTAGCAGTTGAAATAGCTGAGTTCTGAGCTTTCCTGTGCACTAATGGCAGATGAATAGGGTTTCAAACTGAGGGCAACGTCATTCCATGTTATTTTGTCTTAAAACGGGCTTGAAACACAAAGAAAATCTATGAAAGGTCCATCCCTAGCTGGTCCCGAGTTAAAACATGTCAAAATTCTGCATTGGTTTGGTGTCTAGGTGAAGTCGTGACTCTCTGTCCCTTCCAAATTTTCTTCGCTGTGACCCTTCAAAGTCGAGGGGATGTCATACCAATCACCCTGTATTCCGCTGATAAATCTTCCTAAGTTCATATTTGATCGCTGTGACAGTATCGTTTCTCACACCGATAAAGTCTTTTATGTAAGTTGGCAAGACAAGGAAGATTCGCCAAGACCTCACCCCGTAGGAAAATCTCTCATCGACATACATTTTCATACGCCTTCAGCAAGACAAGCCTTAGTCGGTAAGAGGTCATAGCGGGATCGATTGGTTATACTGATATTCATTTGCTTCGCTAAGACATTCGAGCTTCGTTGAGACCTTTCGGCGGATCATAACTCTTGCCAAGACCTACGCTTTCAGCGTGACTACCGGTGATCGCCAAGACTTCTTGGCGAGGCCTTTCTTTCTTGGCGAGCCCATATCTCCTTTCACTGAGACCACACGTTGTCGGCAAGAGGTTATGCCGATGGGACTTCCTGTTGTCAGCAAAACATTGCACAGTCGGTGAGACCTCTGGCTGAATTCAAAAGCTTATCGCTAGTCGACAAGACACTGCAGCTTCGCTGAGACCTCATATCGAAAAACTTTAGTCTAGTCAAAGTGTTTGCTGGGACTCCGAAAGTCGATGAGACAAGAAAGATCTACTAAGACCTTACCCCGACTCCCCTTTGGTCATACTGATATGTTCACTATACCGTCGTTTGGCAAGACATGCCCCACTCGATGTGACTTCTTTCCGAATGAATTTGTTTGGCCAAAGTGAAACCTTCGTTCCTGGAATCAGATTGGTTCAGAATTTTTCCCTATCTGTGGACTTCCGTCGAGTCCGATTTCTCTGAAATCCGCCGTCTCTCTGATTTTCTAAAGTCGGCAATCTGTCTTGTTCTTCGCGGAAATCCGTCCCTCACGGATTTTCCCGAGATCTAATGAAACTTAAAGGAACGTGAGATAATTGGATTTGTTTATGATTTGTGATACATTTAATGATTATTTCATGTCATATTTTGATCTCCCACATGTGATTTGTTGATTGATCATAATTAGGTTTAATGGTTAAGTAGGTGTTTCCTGGTTACTCCGTTGGAATCCGATCGGTCTGGAATTTCTTGAAATTCCTCTCTGGCTCAAATTTCGCGGATGGTCTTGAAACCTAAAATTTGTTGTGGTCATTTTATATGAGATTTAATAACACTCTGGCTATATGAGGTACATTCTAACGGTGTTTTGATGGATTAACCTTCCCTTTCCTGTAGTTTTATTATGATTTCCATGTTGAGTGCAGGCTGAATCGAGCAAGGCAGCAGCTAGGTCTTCATTGTCTGATGCAAAGAGGATTAAGCTGGACATTAAGAGAAAAGTCCCTAAGAGTAAAATCACTTTTGTCTGGTCAGAAGTGACTGATACAAATGTTGGCCTTTGGGATTATGAAGAATTTAAAGAAAGAATGGCAGCCGAGGATCCTCCTTTGGTGACTAAAAGAATGATGGAATCAGGCTTGTCTCATGTAGCTGGTTTCCCTTCTATGGTGCAATGTTATGAGCTGGTCCTAGAGTGTGTGAGGCACTATGATAGTGATACACAGAGGATAATTGGTCCTCAAGGGAGAGTTGCAAATCTCAACCCGGTTTTCATTGCCCAAACCTTTGATATGCCAGACAGGTCTCATGTAGTGGGATTCACCATTGAGGTAGCTCAGGAGTTCTACGATGATCAGACTGTGAAGTCACAGTAGCTTATCAATTCCTGGCTAGAGAAGCCCAAGTCTCACTACTCCAAATTGCCCAAGCAGCTGTTCTGAGCAAAATTCAAGAAAGAGTACTATGATGCCATCACATTTCTTAGCAGGGTGGTTGGATTGAAGAGTGTTGGTACATTTGAGAATTGGATGTGCCATGCGATTGTAAAGATGGAACAAGAGAAAATTAACTACCATTGGGAAGGGGTCATTAGCCAAGTAATTCACAAGCAGTTGACCAATGTGTTGCAAACAAGGACCTTTACAATGGCTTCCTATTTGGTCTATGCACTTGCAAGATTCCATCCCTACAAAGGATTAGATACAAAGGGAATTTTTAGACAAGATATTATCTATGAGGTTTACCCTCAATTGTATTTAGGGAGCTCGGACTATCGGAGGGCAAATGATGCATTTACCATGCATATCACCAGAATGCTTCAGGAAGCAGAGCATGTCAGAATTTCAAACCTAGCTAAGGAACTCATCAAGAGATATGGGGCATGGTTCATTCAGTTCCCAACCTTCTCCTACATTCGGGTTGATGGCTGCCAGAGAGCCCCATATCAACTTCCAAGGTATCCCACTGATCACATTATCTTGTTGGAAGTAACTAGGCAGATTTGTGACTTTAATGCTATCGTCAAGAAGGACAAACACAAGACAAGATTTGGTGGATATTTTCCCCTGAGGATAGGCACTGGAGAGGTTTATCTGTCCATTAGTTCCGCCCAAGCTTTAGAGGAAGAATTGAGTGCCCTCAGTTTATCTTTTCATTCTAGGAGATCAAGGTTTGATATTATAGGAGAAGCTCAGAAGAAGGCCAGCAAAGAGTATTGCCATCAGGTTAATTTGGAGGACTACTGGGCCAACTGCAGTGATGAATTTGAGGTCAGAAAGAAGAAGTTCTCTCGGCTTCCAGTTGAGTTAGTTCGGTTGTACAATGTAAAGGCAGTTCCTGATCAATTGGAGGATGATGGAAAATTGATCCAGGATCATGCCTATGAGGCCATAAAGGACAGGCCAATTGATGATGTGGCTGGAAAGGATTACAATATTTAGACCTTCAATCTAGGGCTTACATCAGTCAAGCAAGACATTGAGGATTATGAGGGATCTAGTGCAGTTATTGTGGGTAGACTGAGGAAGGAGATGAAGACCAAGTAGGAGCTGAAGAGAGAAAATTAAAATCTCAGGAAATGCTTGGAAGACTTAATGAAACCACTGCAGTCCATTAACCCTTCTTCCTCTGCTACAAATCCTCTACCTCAAGAGACCATCACCGAGCTAGAAAAGATGAAGGCTTACACCCTTGCCACTATGAATTGGTTGAAAGGAGTGCAAATAAAGGGTGATGAAGCTATTAAGGAAATCTTGTCAGTAGGAAAGGATGCTATCATGGCAACTGAGTGGTTGAAGGCTGTGTTGGCACAGGATAAAGAAGATACGGATCTCCTTCTATAGAAAACCAGAACTATAATGGAGTACACCCGGGACAGGTTGGTCAGTGATGGGATCCTTCCTTCTTCTGGAGCTGCTGAACCATGGGAGTGGTATGAGGCATTGTAGATTAGGCAGAAAGTATTAAAGAAGATTTATAAACAAATAAGGCAGATTGATGATACCCTAACTGGTGTTTATAATGGCTCCATCACTTTCTTTGAAATTATGACAGGAAGAAGGAAGATCGCGCCCAAATATTTGAATCTGGAACAATTGAGAAAGTGGTGGCATGATGTTTATGCACCACTTGATGATGGGTCTATTTCTGAGTACCAGTTGGATGATGTGGCCACCTACCTTGCAATTATTGACAAATACCTAACGTATAAGGTAGATTGGGATAAGTCGGTCAAGCAGTCAAGAGAAGAGATTGTGTCCATTGAGAATCGACTTAGGGTTCTGCCCCTACTACTAGTGGCCGACTTGGATGGGGCATTCTTGAAAGTACATGAAGAGCCAGATCAGAATAGGGATAATAGGGAAGGGAGCTAATGATAGGCTGTGGCACGATTTGTGCTTCCCTATTATCTTCCTGCGCATTGGTCCGAACTGCATTGCGGATCCCAGACCAACTTGGATGGAACGTGCATTTAATGCTTATTTGACTGGCCATGGGTTTCTCTTGACCGAGTTGTTGTTCCATTAATGTCGTGAAGCTCTTGCTTGGCCGACAGGTTTTCTAGGGGAATTCTATATATTTGGAATTTCACCTCATTTGTAAAGGGTTAGATAGTTAGAATTTGTAATTAGAAGATAGAAGTAGAATAGAAAAGAAATAGTTAGAAGTAAAGCAAGTTAGCAAGTAGTTGTTCTCAAGCAAATATTGTAACAAAAAACTGGAATTGTTGCTACAGTGGATAATTCGAATGCAAGTAATGACATTGTGATTTGGTGCCATACTTGTGTTCTTTTGTCTTGCATGGTTCTTGTTATTCCATCTTTAAAATTGCTTTGAGGAGGTTAACATTTAGATTAGATTTAATTCAGTAATATTTGCGATTTGATACTTGAATGTTGCAGCAATCATTCAGTCCATACTTTTCACAACCAACTGATTGTTAGTTGTTTTGCAAAGTTAGTCTGGGCTTCATATTCAGTGTACTTAGTTCGATTGTGAGGATTTGTTCATTTCAATTGCAATAGGGTTGTTGAATGAATGTTCATGATTTGAAAATCTTAACACCTCAGAAGATTGCACTATTTTATGTAAGATTGCAGATTTATCTGGGTCAAATAAAGATTAGTTTTGAGGGATTGGTCCATTTGAGTGTTGGTTACTTTTATTTCTAATCTTAGGAGTAGTATTAGATTTAGAAATCTCTTTGAAACCCTTATCCTTTTTTATTTTTTCTTTGATTATTGGGTTCGATCTTGGATTAAAATATCATTAGATTGTTAGATTTGATAAAATTAATTCAGTATTTTGCTTGTAGTAAGGTCCCATTGTGATTACCAGCATTCTCACATTTTATCACTGAGTTGTTTATGCATTGTCAAGACCTGACATTAGAGACCTTGGGGTTATCTCTTGAGGCTTCCTGATAGAGATTTACCTTTCAAGAGAGATAGGATATTACATTTTGTCTGAGTTGTTGTGCAGAAAACACCATCAACACAACCCCCTTGTATTATTTTCTTCCTACAAGTCTCCCAACTGAGAGTGTTGCAAAAATCGAGACCCAAATACTTGTATTCATTTACCACTTACAAAGAGTTTCTGTAAAACTCAAAATTTATTTGCTTCTTAGCTCTTTTCAATGTAAATATCATGACCTTGGTTTTGTTGATGTTCACTTGCATCCCTAGATCATGGCAAAATAGCTCTAGAGATTTTAGATGTTCTTGTAGACTATTTTCCAAATTTTCCATCAAGGTAAGGTCATCTGCGTACAACAACAACTTGACCACATAAGTGGCTAGGAAAACTCCATCACCTCTCTGCTTGTCTAACCACTCTTCTAGCTTGTCTATGTATAGCTAAAACAAAGTGGGAGACAAAGGGTAGCCCTACTTGACACTAATGTAACTCCCAAAACATTTTGAAAGACCTGCCTTTGTTCTGATTTTGGCCCAAACCAAACCTGATCATAAAGTCTATGGATAATAGCCCTATACTTTTTCAGAATTCCAAGCTATTCCATTATGTCTCAAATTTTGCTTCTAGGTATCGTGTCAAAAGCCTTTTTAAAGTCAACAAAATAGCAAAAACCCTCATTACCTTGTTAATCCCAAAATTTTGCAACCATGTGTCTGAGAGTGATGCAATGTCAATTGTAGAATGATTTGGTCTAAAACTAGCTTGTCCTTTCACCCTTTTACCTACCTTCTCATTCCAACAACTGATTCTTCGTTCCACCATGCTCCCAAAGAGCTTTCCCAAAAAGAGGTTAATCATTATGATGCTTGTACTGTGTTGTTTGTACTGTCATTAAATTATGTTCTTGTTACTTTTACTTTTAGTAAAGTAGGCTTGTTTGGCTATTTTGTTCCTTGTATAATTGCTATGTATAGCTCCTCTTCTTGCATTCTTTTCATTGTTATTGGATATTCTTTTGTTCAATATAGAAAAGAACTTAACAAAAATTGACACTTGGTTTTTATTTTTATTTCTAAATAAATGATATTATTATGTTCAGAGCAAAATTTCATCATGATTGGGTATATAAAACCAATCAACTTAAATTTGACAACTATTAAATACATGTCAAACAATAAAGATTTAATTATAAACATAACATTAATGATTTCATTTAATTATAAATATAATATTAATTTGAAATGTATGATGGGGCCATGAAAAAATAATGTGCTTAATAAACCAATGGCATAACACATGCATTTATAAGGTACTAATGAACACCCATGATTTTATTTCAACCCTCAATTTTTTTTATGTTTGACATCCCTTGCATCCATTAGTATAATTAAAATACCTCCCTATTTTCATTGTACCTATTTTTGAGTTAAATTTTCTATCCCCATATCATTTCTACCTTAGAAACTAAAGGCACTTTCTATTGAACAAGACAATTGAGAGGGGGGTGAATCAGTTATAGCCAATTTTTCATTTACAACATTCACCAGAGATTAATTCAATTACCATTCACAAATTCTTTACTCTGCTAATATGATTAATCATTAAATGCAATTGAAAAAATTGAAAGAAGCAAAAATAGCAACACCATATTTATGTGGAAAACCCAAAAGGGAAAAACCATGGTGAGGATTAGCTCATAATATAAAGAATATCATAATTGAATACAAAGGCTCACTACCAGAAAGGCTCACTACTAAAACATGAATCACAGTCTGGATCAAGACTCATTTTCCAACAAGGGTTAACCACTCGTAGGGCTCACTATCACATAGATACAAAGAAGATAGAAGAGATTCATTACATAGAGAATACAATCTCAATGCAATAGGGATTTCCACCACAATTCGCTCACACACTTGCAGATATGCTTGAATGATAGAGTACACCTTCAGCTCACTACTTCCAAAAACTCTCAATTAGATTTTGCACTGATTTTCTCAACCACACACTATATTTTGCATCTATCTCGCATCAATCTTGCTCTATTTTTTTGCACATCTATCACCAATATCTCATCTTGTATTTATACCATCTTCAACTTTGAAACATGTATCCAAATTTAGCCACACACACCATTTGTATTTACAAATTCAAATTAGGTTAGCGCCAAAACATTCTAGGGTGGAATTAGAATGAGGGCAACCCAAACACATGCTTAATGAGGACCCAAATAAGTCCCAACACGCTTCATGAAATTTGCAAATAGTTTTCAGCACAAGGTCAACCAAACCAGTATCAAACACAATTTAACAATTAAGCACGTGCAACCTTAACATAATCCAATCTTCCTAAATAGAAAAATTATCTTCAACATGATCATTTTGAATTTTATTTCCAGAACTGAAAGTCATAAGACTCGAACAAGAAGAAATTTGGAGCAACTACATTTCTCTCGAACCTCAGCTAGAGACACTAAAAAACATAGTTCACAACTGGTGAACATAACTCGCACTGTACATCGATCTAGAACCCCAAAATATAGATATAGCAACTTCCAACAATCATGATCAACATATCTAAATCACATGAACATAGGAGAAAATTTTAGTGCAAAACTCAGAGCAACCACTAAATACCTGCAACCTTTCTTCATTACAATTTTCTCAATATCCTCAACATATACTGTCAATAACTTGCATCCATGAAATCAATGACAATAGCAAGTAGTTGATAACCAATTAACTAGTTGATAACCAGTTAACTAGTTGACATCAATGAAAACAACTTCATTCTTGCATCAACATCTTCATACTTGCAAAAATCTCCCCCTTTGTCATTGATGACAACACATGATTTGAAAAAACATCAAAGACAACACAATAGCTTTGAACACACTTTCTCATGATTTTACTTTCTCGCCCTTAATAGATAAGCTTTTTCACATGATACTCTTCTCCCCCTTTGACATCAATGACAAAGGAAAAGATATTTTCATTGATTTCCCCTTTGACATTAAGAACACTATCAGTACTAAATACTCCCCAACACAAAAGATACTACCTACTCCCCCTAAGAAGTAGCCTCCAAACATCAGTCCAAAAAATAGATAGATACATAGACCCACCAGACTGAGACATCTCCATATGCATCTAGTTCAAGAAAGGAGGGGAAATAACCCCTAACTTCTCCTAGAGATACTCAAAAGCATCTTTAGGAAGAGCCTTCATAAATATATCATCAATTTGATCCTTTGTCAACACATACTCAAGCCTTACTTCATTCTCCACAACCTTCTCTCTCAAAAATTGATACCTAATAGATATATTATTTGTCCTTGAGTGCATCACTGGATTCTTTGAAATGTTAATTGCACTTGTATTATCATAGAAGATAGAAATGGGATCATCATTCATTATTTTGATATCTTTCAATGTTTGTTTCATCCATAAAACTTGTGTACAACAAGATGCAACAACAATATACTTATCTTTAGCAATAGATAAAGAAATTGAATCTTGCTTTTTACTCAACAATGACACCAATCTACAACCAAGAAAGAATGCACCACCACTTGTACTTTTTTTGTCATCAACACAATGTTTCCAATCTGCATCTATATAAGCACTAAGTGTAAAGTTAGTATCCCTAGGATACCACAAGTCATAATCTAGAGTGTCATTCAAATATTTGAATATCCTCTTAACAACAGCATGTGTTTCTGTAGGATCTTCTTGAAATCTAGTCATGAGACAAACTACATGCATGATATCTGGTCTAGTAGCAGTTAATTACAAAAGTCCTCCAATTATAGATTTGTACTTGCTCTGATCAGCCTTAGGTAAATCATCATCTTTACTCAATTTGCATCCAGTCACCATAGGAGTGCATACTGGTTTGGAACCATCCATCCCAAACCTCTTCAACATTTTCTCTTACATATTTTGATTGTGAAATAAAAATTTCTTTTTTTGTTTGATTAATTTGCAACCCAAGAAAGAAATTCATCTCTCCAAACATGGACATCTCAAATTCTTTTTCATCTCTTCAACAAACATCTTGCACATTGTTTCATTTACTCCAAAGATAATGTCATCAACATATACAACTACTATCAAGATTTTGTCATTTTCAATTTTAAAATATAGATTACTATCTCTTGTACCTTTGTTGAATCAAATATGCTCTAGGAGTTTTCTTTAATCCATATAAAGCTTTCTTCAATCTACAGACCACATTTGGTTGATCGGATAATTGAAATCCTTCTGGTTGTTCCATGTACACTTCTTCTTCCAATTCACCATTCAATAATGTAGACTTAACATCTATCTAATAAATTTTAAAATCTTTATAAGTAGCAAATGCTAAAAAAATTCTAATAGCTTCCATCCTAGCCACCAGAGTAAAATTTTCTTGAAAATCTATACCTTCCACTTATGAGTATAACCCTTACATACAAGCCTTGCTTTATTTCTGACCACTTCTCCATTCTCATTCAACTTGTTTTTGAATACCCATTTTAATCCAATTATGTTTTTGTTTGTCAATCTAGGGACCAATTCCCAAGTTTGATTCTTCTCAATCAGCATAAGTTCTTCTTCCATAGCTTTCATCCAATTCTCATCATTACATGCTTCACTTACTGTCTTCGGTTCCACTTCAGAAAGTAGACATAAGTTTATCTCACTAGTAGCAACAACTCTGCTTCTTATCAATACTCATTTCCTCTTGTCTCCAATGATCTGATCTTTTGAATTATTCTTTTTCACATACTTAGGTGTCTTTGGGGACACCACCAAATCTTCCTCTTCTTCATTCTACTTTTCCTGTTCTTCAACAACTTTTTCAACTTCTCAGGTTCATATGATACATATCCATCAAATTCAATTGAATTCTTCAATGCTTCATCCACCTTGACATTTATGATTTCTACAATCTTTCTCAGCCTTTTATTGAAAAATTTGTAATTTTTTCTTTTAGTAGAGTATCCAAGAAAGATTCCTTCATCACATCTAGCATCAAACTTCCCTAAATTTTCTTCATCCTTTCTGATATAATATTTGCTTCCAAATACCATGAAATACTTGACCGTGGGAATTCTTCCACAACATAGCTCATAGGGGGTCTTTGTATTGTTAGCCTCTATTTGCACTCAATTGAACACATAAACAACAGTATGAATAGCTTCTCTCCAATAAAATTCTGGTAAGCCTACCTCAGTAATCATTGATCTAGCAGCTTCCTAAATTGTTCTATTTTTCCTTTCAACAACTTCATTCTGTTGAGGATTTCTAGGAGCAGATAATTGTCTTTTTATTCCATGAACTTCACAAAACATGTTAAACTCATTCAAAGTAAATTCACCGCCTCTATCCTGGACCTTAAACATTTTATTCTCAAGTTTTCTTCATTTTCAACAATATCCTTAAATGCCTTGAATCTTTCTAATGCATCATATTTCTCCCTAAGAAAAGTAACCCATGTGTATCTAGAGTAATCATCAATCAAAAGAATAAAGTACCTTTTACCTTGTAGACTTCTCACTCTTGTAGGACCATAGAGATTTGTGTGAATCAAATCCAGTAGTTCGGCAGTAGATTGTTCCTTTGACCCGAAGTTGTTTTTAGCTTGCTTCCCAAACTAACAATTCTTGCAAATAACATTAATAGGTTTTTAATCCTTAGTGGATCTCTTACAACATCCACAACACTGATTCTTGCCAAGTTATCAAAATTCATATGACACATCCTCTAGTGCCATAACCAACTATCATTAATCTGAGTCAAAATTTATATGACACATCCTCTGGTGCCATAACAAACTATCATTAATCTGAGTCATAAAGCAATGTCCATTAGCACCCTTAAGTTGATAAATGAATCATTCAGACTTCTTACCAGCAACAATCACTATTCTGGATCCTTTCTTTGTTTCACATCTTTCATCCTCAAATACAAGATTATATCCTTTACTACACATTTTTCCAACACTTAAAAGATTATGCCTTAAACCCTTAACATAGTAGACATCATCAGTATTATGCTTGCCATCAAAACTGACTA
This sequence comes from Sequoia sempervirens, assembly GCA_007258455.2. Taxonomy (NCBI): domain Eukaryota; kingdom Viridiplantae; phylum Streptophyta; class Pinopsida; order Cupressales; family Cupressaceae; genus Sequoia; species Sequoia sempervirens. The sequence continues at coordinate 21,320,352 of VDFB02137365.1, read as the reverse complement.
AACCTATTCCACAAATCTTTTCACCAATATAATCTCCGAATTTAACTAAGCCACCATCATAATTTTCAAATTTAACAAACTTACTCTTATCACTAGTCATGTGATGTGAACAACCACTATCAACAACCCAATAGTTCTTTTCTTGTTTAGCATGAAGAGCAGAAAATCACCGTACCTGCACTCTTTTTCAAAGCATTTTCCTTCACCTGTCTTTCAGTATTAGCAAAAGTAGATTCATATTTAATAGCCAATAATAGGCATTCATTGTCATCAAAATCTCCATAATCAGATTCTTCATCAGAAATATCGGCATCTTCATTCACATAATATGCTCTGTTGATCTTCCTACCTTTGTTTTATTTGCTTAATCTATGTTTTTTATTCTTCTTAGCTCTTTTTGGACATCTCGAAGCATAATGACCAATTCCTCCACAACTAAAGCATTTAAAAGGTAACTTACCTTCATACTTACTGGAGCCCTTTTTCATCCTTCTCAAAAAGTTAGCTTCCACTGAACATCGAGGTTCTCTTCATCTGAATCTTCACTACATGTAGCTTTAAAATTAGTTTTTGATTTAGATCCATTTCTCAAATTTGGTTTTCTCATTTCATATGATGTCATAGTACCCAACAACTGATCTTTACTGTAAGTCTTGTAATCCACATATTCTTCAATAGCAGACACCTTTTCACTATATGAATCAGGGAGAGTTTTGAGAATCTTCTTCACTATTCTAGTTTCATCCATTGTTGCACCAAGTCCTCGCATTTCACCTAATAGCTCATCCACACTCTATACATAGGATTTAATGTTCTCATCTTCAGACATATTCAGGATTTCAAATTGTGCTTCCAAGTTCTATAACTCTGCTTCTTTGACCCTTTTTTTTTTTCTAGCATGAGTTGTTTTCAATGTGTCCTAGATCTCTTTAGCAGTATTTAGATTTGCAACTTTAATTAACTCAGATTGTGAAAGACTATTCTTCAAAATGTACTTTTCCTTATTATTTGCTTCATATGCCTTGATTTCATCAACTCTTCTTGGACCATTAGAAAAGGTAGTATATGCAGTCTAATAAGCTTTCTCAACATCATATCCACAATATTCCAAATATTCTTCCATCTTTATTTTTTAGATTCCATAGTTAGTCCCATCAAACCTAGGACACTCAGTAGTGATCACGCTTTCCATCCCGGGCATTCCTTAAGTAGTTAAGCTCTTCTCCAAGGAACCAAGCTCTGATACCAACTGTTGAACAAGACAACTGAGAGGGGGGCTGAATCAGTTGTAGCCAATTTTTCTTTTACAACATTCACCAAAGATTAATTTTCAATTACCATTCACAAATTATTTACTCTACTAATATGATTAATTATTAAATGCAATTGCAAAAACTGAAAGAAGTAAAAACAACACCATATTTATGTGGAAAACCCAATAGGGGAAAAACCACGATGAATATTAGCTCACAATATAGAGAATATCAAAACCGAAGACAAAGGCTCACTGCTAGAGAGGTTCACTACCAAAATAGGAGTTAATTTTGAGATCAAGACTCATTTTCCAACAACGATTAATGACTTGGAGGGCTCACTACCACATAGATACAAAGAAGATAGAAGAGATTCATTACAGAGAGAAGAAAATCTCAATGCAACAAAGATTTTCACCACAATTCACTCACACACTTGCAGACATTCTTGAATGATAGAGTACACCTTCAACTCACTGCTTCTGAAAACTTTCAATTAAATTTCACACTAATCTACTCAACCCCACACTGTATTTTGCATCTATCTTGCATCAATATTTCTCTATTTCTTTGCAAATCTATCACCAATATCTCATCATGTATTTATGCCATCTTCAACTTTGAAACATATCCAAATTTGACCACACACATCATTTATATTTACAAATTCAAATTAGGTCAGTGCCAAAACATTTTAGGGTGGAATTAGAATGAAGGCAACCCAAACACATGCTTAATGAGGACCCAAATAAGTCCCAATGATGCAGGGGCATCCAAAAGTCTTCAGAAAATTGAGGCAATTGACATTGAAGTTGTAGGTTGACAACAGTGAAGTTTTGTACGTTGGCTAGATCCATATGTTGATAATCAAAGGTTGTGGATTAAAGGGTTTTTCATAGAGTGTGCCTAGTTTATCCACCAAAAGTTTCAAAGGTCCACATGAAGGATCAATCGAGTTGTGGAGATCTATGTGTTGACAGTCATTCAACTATTCCAATTGGTGTTCTTGAGGGAAGATGATGTGATTCTAGTACGTGGAGTTGTTGTGGAAATTTTTGTGGTGATTTGTGATGATCATGGTTGTTTCTAGATCGTGTGTATTTGTTCCACATTGATCTATGTGCCCGTGATTGGTGATTTTCCTTTGTGAGGTCTTGTTTACCTTATTCTTGGCCGATAGGGTATTATGACTTGTTGTGGATCTTCAAGGAACAATCTAAAAGATGTTTGTGTGATCAAGGATGTTGATTTGGGTCTTGGATTTGTTGTGGCTGACCTAGGTTGATTCACATGATAAATTGTTATTGTTTGGGGGCCGACCTATCTGAGTTGGCAAGTTATATTTCTAGCCGTTATAATTGGGCCAACATGTTGAGTGTTGGATGATTCGTGGATGATATAAATAGAGGAGAAATGATTGTTACAAGTGATGAGAGGAAGATAGATTGACAAGGTGCTTGATAGTGTGAAGAATGAAATACAGTGATGAAGTCTTCTAATCCGAAAGGATTTCAGAGTAGAGAGTGTTTGGAGTAGGAAAAGAAGTCGAAGGAAATTTGTTGTCATATGAATTATTTGTAATCCCTGGGCTATGGCCTAGATCTTGTAAGCAAGTGAGGATTTTTTAATGTGTTTTAAGATCTAATATAATGTGGATGAGCTTTGAAGGTTTGGTTTTTCCCTATTAGGGTTTTCCCAAGATAAATCTTGTGTTCGATGTTCATGAATGTCTTTGATATTTATGTGGATTAGTTGTTAATTTCCATTGTGTATCTGTGTGATCATGGAGATGGTATTCTAGGCTGGAAGGTTGGACAGTCCTTAATTGGATCCTCCCACCTTGGTTGTATCACCCAACACTCTTCATGAACTTTTCAAGTAGTGTTCAACACAAGGTCAACCAAACCAGTGTAAAACACATAGAACAATTAAGCACACCCAACCTTAGCATGATCCAATCTTTCCAAACAACAAAATTATCTTCAACACAATCATATCAGTTTATTTTGAGAAACACAAGTCATAAGACTCAAACAAGAAGAAATATGAAGCAACTACATTTCTTTTGGACCTCAGCCAGAGACACTAAAAAACAAATTTCACAACTCACGAACATAACTCACACTGTACATCGATCCAGAACCCCAAAATCTGGATATAGAAACTTCCAACAACCATGATCAACATATCTAAATCATACAAATATAGGAGAAAATTCTAGAGAAACCACTGAATACCTATGGAAAACTACTTAATAGTATAATAATTGATTAACAATCTAACATCTTAGCATTCAACTCTAATTTCAGTATAAGTTTCCCATTTCACCCATCCAAGAGGGGGGTCAATGTCAGAAAGGTCTTCATTGGAACAAACAGCTTCAAAAAAAAATTCCAAACCTTCATTGATATGGAATCTAGTGATGTGTTTTTCCTTCTTAGTTTTGTTCTTATTCCCTTTATTGTAGCTCTTTAGGAGTTCTACCATTCCTTTCAAAAGGGAAATGCTTTCTTCCTTGTTAAAGGCCCATGTGTGTCCATATCTGATTTCCTTTGTGTTCACTCAAATTGTGTATGTTGGAAAAACAAGGATAGACAACTGAGAGGGGGGTGAATCAGTTGTCACAGAATGATAAAATTTTCAAACTTTACTTAAGATCTAATGAATAAGCAATCAACCATAAACAATTAACACATCAGAGAGACAGAGAACATCAAGATTTTTTACATGGAAACCTTGTTAGGGGAAAAACCACGGTGGATGTTAGTCCACAAGATTATACCCTATTAAAACTATAATGAAATCAATAAAGGGGGATGCACATGCATTCAAGCACACTACTTAAAGCTGACTACTCAATTACAGAAGGGGCTCACTTCCCAACAATATAGAATGGGATTAAAATCCAGAGGGTATGAACTAAAAAATTAGCTTTTGCACAAGCCTGATTATAGTTCCAATTACGCACAAAAAACTCCTTTTCACTCAAACTACTTCACATTTCACTCAGTCTTCTTCATACTCTACTCTACAATCAAATGATATTTGCACATACACACATAGGAGCACACCCAACACACTAAGCACATTTTCCACACACTACACCAATGAAACAATCACCTATATATCTACATCATGAGATTTCATCAACAACTTAGTTGGTCAGGAAAATAAAACATATTTGCAATGTCGGCCCAAATTTACAAATAAATTTTTTAATGCGAATCCACCAAGGTCAGCCACAACATAGTGGAGACCCAACTTAACAACTCCAACACATAAATACTTCAATTACTTCCTCCTTGATGATCCACAACTTGCTACCATGAACACATCAGCCAAGAACAAGAAAAATCGAACATACGTAAGAAAAAATTCTGACCCCGAGCACACCGATCAATGTGGATGTACCACAAAGATAGAGCATGATCTAGAAACATCCAAGAGCACCAAGAAACAACAAAGAAACATCCACAACAACTGAGATTTCCAAATCACACACACTTTACTCAGGAACACTAATAGAGACCACATAAACACTGTCAAACCACAACATGATCAAATCTATATGCGAACTTTTGAAACTTCCAGTAGATGATCTAGATAAACTCAGTAGAAAACCCTTTAATCCATAGCAACTGAACTTCAACATACAAAACAAGACGCCTTCATGACCTGCACAGTTCCACTAGGAACCTGTAACACTTTCTTTTACAATTTTCTCAATATCATTGACATATACAACCTCTGCTACACCAAATGCTAATAGTGTTGACATAAATGACCACATATCAACAAAACATCCACAACATCCAACAATCTCCCCCTTTGGCATTGATGGCAACACATGATGTGAAAAATACCATCAACCCAACACACTTGCTTTCCCTTTGGTTCTGACTCTTCTCCTTAATTGCTCTTCAGCCCTTAAAAGGATTTTTCACATTGCACTTCTCCCCCTTTGACATCAATGAGAAAGGTAACCATACACACTCTAAACCACATATCTGCACACCTAACTACTCCCCCTAAGTAGCAGCCACAAAGACATCAATCTGGATTAGAATATAGCAATGTAACTCATAGATTGATGCAAGTAAATGCATCTCTTAGTTCTTATCAAGAGGGGTGATTACCCCTAGCATTCCTCTGAGATACTCAAAAGTATCCTTCGACAATGGTTTAGTAAAGATGTCTACAATCTTCTCTTTGGTAGGCACATACTCCAATCTAACTTCTTTCTCATTCACTTTATCCCTTAAGAAGTGAAACTTGATTGATATATGTTTATATTTTAGAGTGAAGTACCAGATTCTTTGAGATATTTACTGCACTTGAATTGTCACAGTATATGGTAATAGGCTCTTCATATACCACCCTGATATCTTTCAACATTTGTTTCATCCATAATACTTGAGTACAATTGTTTGCAACAACAATATATTTTGGTTTAGTAGTAGATAGAGAAATGAAATTCTGCTTCTTGCTCAACCAGGATACCAACTTCTTCCCTAGGAAGAAAGCACCACCACTAGTAATTTTCCTATCATCTACATCTCCAACCCAATCTGCATCACTATATGCACTCAAAGTGATATCATCATCCTTTGGATACCAAAGTCCAAAGTCAACTATTCCTTTCAACTATCTGAAGATTCTCTTGACAGTAGTCACATGTGATTCTTTTGGATCAGCCTAAAATCTAGCAACCATACATACAACATTCATAATATCTGGTCTAGTCTATGTTAAATAAATCAATCCACTGACCATTGACTTGTTTCTAGTTCGATTTGCCTTAGGAGAATCATCATTCTATGTTAGCTTACATCTGGTCACCATGGGAGTACCAAAAGGCTTTGAATCTTCCATCCCAAATTTCTTTAGTAGCTCTCTCACATATTTGGACTGAGATATGAAAACTCCCTTGTCTAACTGGGTCACTTGTAATCCTAGAAAGAACTTTGAATCTCTCCAATCATACTCATCTCAAATTCATCCTTCATCTCATCATCAAACTTCATACATAGATTGCCATCTCCCCCAAAAATGATGTCATCAACAAAGACTTCTATAATTAACTCTTTATCATGATCCAATTTAAAATATAAGTTTCTATCAGGAGTACCTTTAGTGAATCCAAGATTCAGTAAGTATTTGTCCAATCTAGCATACTAGACTCTGGGGGCTTGCTTAAGTTCATATAGAGATTTCTTCAGGTGGAAAACCATATGTTCCTTGTCAGTTAGCTAAAATCCATCCGGCTATTCAATGTATGCTTCTTCTAGTTCTCCATTCAAAAATGTCAACTTCACATCCATCTAATAGACTTTATAGTCCTTGTATGCAACATAAGCAAGAAATAATCTAACAGCTTTGATTCAGGAAGTAGGGGAAAAAGTTTCTTCAAAATCAATACCATCCATCTAAGAATACCCTTTACATACCAGTCTTGCTTTATTCCAAACCACTTCACCTTGTTCATTCAGCTTGTTCCAAAACACCCATTTAGTACCAATCATATTTTTGTCTTTAGGTCTGAGAACCAGTATCCATGTGTCATTCTTTTCAATTTTTGTCAGCTCATCCTTCATAGCTTCCATCTATTGTTCATCTTGGTAGGCTTCAGTGACATTTTTAGGTTTAATCTTGGAAATTAGGCAGTACTCTTCTACAATCTTCCTTCTAGTTTACACTCCTTTACTATTATCTCTTATAATTTGGTTTTTAGAATGATTTAGCTTTACATACCTTGTAGTTTTGGAATTTTCTTGAACTTTTGATTATGTTGATCTTCCTTTTACACTTGCACTTGTCTATGCTTCCTGACTTACTTGATTTACCAGAACGAATTGAGGTTGCTTTTCTGGAACATATGGAATAATCTGAAGTAGATTTGGTGTCTGAACATTTTTCCCTTTGCTTGTATTGTCTTCATCTGAATCATATCCACAATATCTAGATGATTTAGTAGAATCCTCATCAACTCTGACATTTGCACTTTCAACCATCTTTCTCAGTCTTCTGTTATAGCATCAATAGGCCTTACTTTTAGTAGAGTAACCTAAAAAGATTCCTTCATTGCTTCTTGCATCAAACTTGCCTATATCATCATCTCTCTTGATATAACATTTTCTTCCAAATATCTTAAAATATTTAATAGTAGGCTTGTAACCAAACCATAGCTCAAAAGGGGTCTTACCATAATTTCCATTAACATTTACCTAGTTTAAAGTGTACACAACAGTGCTTATAGCTTCAATCCAATAGGTCTTGGGCACATTTCCTTCTATCATCATTGTTCTAGCAACATCCAAAATTGTTCTAGTCTTTCTTTCCGCAACTCCATTCTGTTGAGGGGTTTGGGGAGAAAATAACTATCTTTTGATTCCAAGTTCTTCACAAAAAGAGTTGAACTCCCTGGAGGTGAACTCGCCACCTTTGTTAGATCTCAGACACTTGATTTTCAAACCTTTCTCATTCTCTGCCATAGCTTTGAAACTTTTGAACTTCTCCAATGCTTCACATTTTTCTCTTAAGAAGGAAACCCATATCATTCTTAATTAATCATCAATAATAAACATAAAGTAACTTTCTCCACGAATACTTTTGACTATAGAGGGACCACAAAGGTCATTATGTAGCAGCTCCAACAAATCATTTGAATGAAACTGTTTGCTCCAGAAGGAGACTCTAGTCTATTTACCCATTTGACACTCCTTAAAAATTATGTTAGCAGGCTTCACTAATTTAGTGTTGGATGCAAGGAACACTAAGAGGGGGGGTGAATTAGTGTTCAATTATTTTGACTTACAAATCAGATCTAAAAACCATCAACAACAATAATAGAGCTTTATATAACATTAGCAGCACATAAAAAATGAAAACATGCAGTCACATCAATAATCACCATAACACTAGATATTTTTATGTGGAAACCCTGTTAGGGGAAAAACCACGGTGGAGATTAATCCACAAAGTTTAATTTGTTAAAAGTAAAATAAAAGAGGGGAATGCACTTGCATTCAGGCACACTTCCTAGAGCTCGCTGCTCAAATAAAGAGGCTCACTTCCTTAAAATTATAATATAGATTACAAAAAAGTGTGAATTAAGAATATAGCATCTACAAATGCTTGGATTCAGATCCACTGAAGTGCACAATCTAACTTTGGACCTTCTGCTCAAATTTGTTCTGCTTTGCTCAAGCCCTTCAGTAGTACAACTAATATTTGATCAATCAACTACTCTACTCTTTTTCGCACACATATACATCTCTCTTCACATCACACATACCACACATACCACATGTACCACACATACACAAAGTGAATTACTGATCTTTCTTATATATCCACTAACTCAAAAATTCAATACATGTCGGCCTTTCAACAAAATATAATATTCTTTGATTATATCGGCCATGTTGGCCTTCAATCTTTAATTAGAAACAAATCTTACCTTCATAAGTCTGCTAGAATTATAGAAGGGACCCACACCATGGTTATAAACATAAGATATAGAAAAATAATTATTCCACATACATCCGTGATCCACCACATCAAGTATGTCGACCATAATGAAAAATAGATCATAAAACATGCCATCGAACCTCTTAACTTGAGCTATGATTAATACAACACCAAAAAACTTCTTCAGTAGAATAGTGTACGAGCTAAGAAAACTTCCTTGGAGATCCACACTTCAAAATAGTGATCTGGTGAAGTAGTCAGATTAGCATACCAACTGGATGTCCTGTTCTTTACTTTCTTTGTTGGTAGAATACAAAGACTTAGATTCTCTATCGATATAAGCACAATTGACACTACAAATCAAACTATAGACTCAAGTTTCCATCAATGACAACACAAGTAGCCAAAGTTGACCTCATCAAAGCCATATGCCAACAATCTAGCCCTTTGGCATTGATGGCAACACTTAGTGAAAATTTGACTAAGTGTCAAAACCAAAAAAAAATCAAAGCCAAAACTACTACTCCCCCTTTGGATGTCAGGAAAATTTTCACTTCATTCTCTCCCCCTTTGACATCAATGATAAATCTCTAGAATACATCCACTCTACACTTCTCTTCCTTATCCTCTCCTTTAAAATATTTAAGTACATTATATCTTACTCCATTCTCTCCCCAAATACTGATGCAAAAATTGATCAAAATTTGACAACTGCTACGAAAATTCAGAAAATTATTTTATACTTAGCTTTCAATTCCGGAAGGAATTTCTTCCAGGAATCCACTACAATCCCAATGGCTATGATCATACTATTGTTCTCTGATGTTATGTTGATTATTTACACAAGAGACTCAGGAATAGTGATCGATGCTTCTAGTTCCTCTCCTAATTTAAGAGTCTCAATCATTTGTTCTAATCTCACTTCAGTTATATCTTTGACTTTCCAGAAAGCATCAATGAGAGCATTCTTAGCAGTATGAACTTTTTCATGCTCAATCTGTAAATCATAAACTTTCTTCTTAACATCTCCATTCTTATCCAAGAGCATACTATAATTTTGTCCAATCTTAACAAGCTCACATTCAATCTCTTCAAGCTTATCCTTGTACTTTCCTACCACATGAGGCCACCTGAGACAATAGTTAAATACTTTATTTGCAGAATCAATACACTGTCTCAACTCACTCATTTTATTCTTCAATCTGGAAAGAGACAATCTAAATTGCATTTTTAAATGAGAAATCATTTCTTCTTCCTTCCTTTCCAGGGGCGTAGACTCCATAGCTATCTTGACACATTCAATGAGTTCTTCTGGGAGAACATTCTATAGACTTTCCAACTCAATATTGTTATCCATTAAGTACCTTTCCAGAGTGTTTTCAATAAAATCATGTTCATAAGATGGACCATTCAGCCATATACCGGATATCTTTTGCATACCATCCACATCCTAAATGATTTGCATTAACTTTGTCTTAAACAGAGCATTTTCCTCATCACTCTCTTTAGCAATTATTGTTTCTGGTTCATCTGGTTTCAGTTGATCCTTTGGAATACATTCTTTAGAAACTTCATCTTCTACATCCACAACCACTTGAATTTTCCCTTTTTCTTCAATCTAAGTTACAAACTTGGGTGTTGGAGGAGTGACACCAGCCGTATCCCTTTTTCTCTCCTTTTTCAAAAGATGATCCAATCTCAGTTATTTTTTCCGAAAGAGGAACAACACCTTCTCCAAACCTTTCTAATACCTTTCTAAAGAAACTTTCAGACACTTGTTCACAATTTTCAAAATAATTGAAATTATTTAAGATTTTCTTACAAATTGGTATATTCTCTCTCCACACTACATTGTCCTTCAATGGTAAACAATTTAGAAAGCACATTATAATACATATTTCCAAAGTACCAAACCTGAATTGGTAGCTAATATCCTTCATTAATTGAACATTCTCCAATAGTTGCTCCTTCATTAGACTACACAGATCAAATTCCTTGTTCTCAATTAACATTTTGTGGGCGATATATGCAACACCTGCTAAGGTTGATCCTTCTCGGTTTCTAAAATAAATTTTGTATGAAACTCCATAAGCCACATACCTTGTTAAAGGTTCTTTAACCATTGAAATTATTAGAGCCCTCTGATCTCCCCTTATTCTGGTTAGGGCTTCGACTTTGACATTGCGAATTGACTTCTTCTTCGACACATCACCGACATTGCATAAGCCAGTTAAATTTCTGATCACATCCTTGGTAATTTGATATGGTTTATCCAAATTGAGAATATCATTGTCTAATTTGTTCAGGAAAAACTAAATCACTTCTGCATTGATGAAATGAGGATAGTTGTTCCATATATCCAAATTCTTGTACTTTGATCCTTCAAGCCTTCTGACATCGGTGAGTGTCAACAAAATTCTTTCATCCCTAATCTTCTGGCTGCTACACTCATCTAAGGTTATGGTTCCTTTGATTTTCTTCATGTTTTGTTATGAACAGAGTTGTATGGATTACAAAATAGATGTGAAATCAATGATCAACAAGAATACCTGGAGATTTTCCACTAGAATGACTTTTCACCCTTGAAATTTTGTAGAAAAGTACTCTCAAACTATTCTCCTTCAATGCTTGGTGCTGAAATAGGGTTAAAATTCCCCTTTATAACTTTACTTTTTGTCGCAATAAATGTGTTTCCCTAGAAGTTTTGGTTACACTCCAAACTTAGACAACAAGCTGAGAATTCAACTTCAGACTTATACCATTTCAACCAGTTCATCATATCATTGCAAATACTTCTAGCGACTAATGACACCAGAGATTCGATGCCAACAATACATAGGGGGATCAATAATTTTTCATGAAAAACCCCCTTAGGTCATTGACCTGATATCGATTTCCAGAGGAGCGACCAGATAGGGCTTCCGATATAGCTTTATTTCGTCCATCCGTTTCATTTTTCTTCACCCATGTCTTCTTCATCTGATCTTTTATTTCTTCCACATAAGCTTTTTCTTTACCTTGATTTTCTTTTTTTCCTTGATACAACAAACGTCTTTTATTTATGTTTCTATTCTGGTAGAACTTTGAAATGTGACCAAGATTGTTACAATTGAAACATACCAAAAAAATTTGCCTGTACCATCCATTCCACTAATTTCCTCTTGACCTGCATTGATTAGCAACATGTCCAAATCTTCCATAGGTATAGCATTTAATGTTACTAGTACTAGCAATCATACTCTTGCATTCTAAAGCCTTATGACCAAACTTCTTGCATTTGAAGCATTGACCAGAGAATGATGGCTTACTAGGGTTTATCTTTCTTCTACAATGAGAAGCCATATGTCCAAATTTATTACAAACAAAGAAATATCCATTAAATATTTGAGCATTAGGTTGCCTTACTGGATGTCTTCTTCCTTTTTTCTTCTTTTTAAAAAAATTATGTTCAGATCCGGAGCATTCTCCCTTCTCATATCCAAGACCTGTCTTATCATTTATATCCTTCTGAACTTTGGTTATTTCTTCAAGCTTGGTAGAACTTATCCTGAACTTTTCTTTGAATTCATTTGCAATAGCAAGCTCATTCCAAGAATGACTATCCATCTTTCAAGCTCTCATTCATTATTTCTGGATTGCTGCAGTTCAATCTCCAACTGGATAAATCTGTTGTTAATTCTGCTACATTCTTCAAACTTTTCTATCAAGGACTGGGCCAGATTCTCCTCATTCTTCTTTCTTTGCTCAATCTCTTTAGTAAACTTCATTTCCACAGACTCCATTTCAAGTCTTAGAGTTGCATTATCCTTGGCTAGCTTTTCACATTCTCCTGTAATCTCTTTTAGAGTTTGATTCAAATGGACATCATTTGATCCTTTGTTTTCTTTTTTGCTTCAACTGATCACAAAGTTCCTTTCTCTTTTCCCTTGAGTCATTTATCTTGTCCTTTAGTGATTGAATGAATTTTTTGGCATCTACAAGATTTTCCTTAAGTTCCATGATGTCTACCTTAGATTGATCAAGATCATCAAGTGCCACCATTAGCTATTGTTGAAGACCACCAACATCCATTGTAATTCAAGATTCACCTCAAGCTGCTAAGCTTCAGAAGAGGAACCTGCTCTAATACCAATTGTTGGATGCAAGGAACACTAAGAGGGGGGGTGAATCAATGTTCAATTATTTTGACTTACAAATCAGATATAAAAACCATCAACAACAATAATAGAGCTTTATATAACATTAGCAACACATAACAAATGAAAACATGCAGTCATATCAATAATCACCATAACATCGGATATTTTTATGTGGAAACCCTATTAGGGGAAAACCACAATGGAGATTAATCCACAAAGTTTACTATGTTAAAAGTAAAATAAAAGAGGGGAATGCACTTGCATTCAGGTGCACTGCCTAGAGCTCAATGCTCAAAGAAAGAGGCTCACTTCCTTACAATTATAATATAGATTACAACAAAATGTGAACTGAGAATATAACATCTACAAATGCCTAGATTCAGTTCCACTGAAGCACACAATCTAACTTTGGACCTTATGCTCAAATCTATTATGCTCTGCTCAAACCCTTCAATAGTACAACTAATATTCGACTAATCAAATGCTCTAGTCTTTTTCAAACACATATACATCTCTCTTCACATCACGCATACCATGCATACCACACGTACCACACATACACAAAGTGAATTACTGATCTTCCTTATATATCCGCTAACTCAAAAATTCAATACATGTCGGCCTTTCAACAAAATATAATATTCTTTGCTTATATCAGCCATGTCGACCCTAAATATTTAATTAGAAATGAATCGTACCTTCATAAGTTGGCTAGACTTATAGAAGGGACCCACACCATGGTCCTAAACATAAGAGAGCAAGATAATTATTCCACATACATTTGCAATCCACCACATCAAGTATGTCAGCCACAATGAAAAATAGATCATAAAACATGCCACCGAACCTCTTAACTCAAGCTATGATTAATACAACACCACAAAAATTCTTCAGTAGAATAGTGTACGAGCTAAGAAAACTTCCTTGGAGATCGACACTTCAAAATAGTGATCCGGTGAAGTAGTCAGATCAGCATACCAACCGGATGTCATGTTCTTTACTTTCTCTATCGATAGAATACGACTTAGATTCTCTACCGGTATAAGCGCAACTGATACTACGGATAAAACTATAGACTCAAGTTGCCATCAATGACAACACAAGTAGCCAAAGTTGACCTCATCAAAGCCATATTCCAACATTTAGGTAGATCACTTATTGCTTGAGTGGAAATTACATTGACAATGTTATCAAAATTTACATGACACAACCTCCTATGCCACAACCAGCTTTCATCTTCTTGAGCAATTAAACAACTCCCACTAGCAGTATTTAGGTGAAAAATATTACCTTTTGTTTGTTTTCCTATAGCAATCTTATTTCTAGAACTTCTACGTATCTTGCATCTTCCATCTTTGAATTGTAGATCTTAGCCTTTTCCCACCATCTATCCAACCCTCAAAAGATTGTGCTAAAGCCTTCAACATAAAGAACATCATTAGTGTTATCCTTACACACTAGCATTGTTTTCTCTAAATATTACAACACCGCCATCATACTTCTCTAGACTTACAAATTTGTTTTTATCACCAGTCATATGATGTGAACATCCGCTATCAATAACCCACTCATCCTTTTCTTCAACTCGGGCTACAAGAGCTTTCTCATCTTCAGTAGATTCAGTAGCCACAAGACTATTTTCAATGGTAGCAATGAAAACCCATTCATCTTCATTTCCATTATCTTTATCAGACTCATCATCAGTTACTCCTTCAGTAAAGTAACATTTCTTTTGGAATCTAGACTTGTTAGGCTTAGTTCTAGGAACTCTTTTAGGACATCTTGATGCAAAATGACCTATTTTACTGTAAGAAAAACATTTAATAGGTAACACTCCTTCATACTTACCTTTTCCTCTATCATCTTTCTTTACAATTAGTGCTTCCAATTCTTCTACTTCTCTTTCTTTATCTTCAAGCTGCTTTAGTTCTTCATCATACTTGGATATCTTTCTAGAACATTCTCCTAGACCATATATTTTCTTGTTAATTCCATATACAATAGCCTTGAATGTTGATTCAGTCTTTGAAATAGATTCACTAAATTCACTTAATTCAAAAGTTGCAAGCTTACCAACTAGTGTGTCTCTTCAAATCTTTATTACTGATTTGAGCTCTTCAATAGTGTGAACCTTCACTTGTACAATGGAGGCAAGGATCTGAGTATCTTAGTTACAATTTCATCCTCATCCAAAGAACCATCGGCACATGTAATACCCATCACTATTTCATTTACTCTTTGCATAAAAGAAGTGATATTTTCATCTTCACTCATCTTCAAATTCTCATACTTGCCTTTTAAACTCTGTAACTTAGCAATCTTCACCTGTGCATCTCCTTCATACAAAGTTTCTAGCTTCATCCAAATCTCATGAGCTTTCTATAGTCCTACCAAATTTTCCATCTCCGAATCTATTAGAGCACTCACCAAAGCTTCAATAGCCCTGATATTGTTTTCAACATCTTTGATCTCATCAATAGTGGAGGGACCATTCTGAGGAATAATATATGGATCTTTTGTAATCTTCTAGTAGGCTTCACCAATACACCTTAGGTGACATTGCATCCTGACTTTCCATAGCGAGTAGTTAGTTCCATCAAATCTTAGACTTTCCTTCTTGAATGTTGCCATCTCGAATCACCTCAAGCTTTTAGACTTCTTCAGAGGAACCTACTCTAATACCAATTGTTGGAAAAACAAGGAAAAACAACTGAGAGGGGGGCTGAATCAGTTGTCATAGAATGATAAACTTTTCAAACTTTGCTTAAGATATGATGAATAAGCAATTAACCATAAACAATTAACACATCATAGAGATAGAGAACACCAATATTTTTTATGTAGAAACCCTGTTAGGGGAAAAACCATGGTGGATGTTAGTCCACAAGATTATACCCTGTTAAAAGTATAATGAAATCAATAAAGGGGAATGCACATGCATTTAGGCACACTACCTAGAGCTCGTTTCCCAACAATATAGAATAGGATTAAAATCCAGAGGGTATGAACAAAAAAATTAGCTTCTGCAAAAGCCTGATTATAGTTCCAATTAAGCACATAAAACTCCTTTACTTTTCACTCAAACTACTTCACACTTCGCTCAGTATTCTTCACACTCTGCTCTACAATTGAATTATATTCATGCATACGCACATAGGAGCACACCCAACACACTAAGAACCTTTTCCACACACTACACTAATGAAATATATGCACTTATATATCCGCATCATGAGATTTCATCAAAAAATTAGTCGGCCAGGAAAATATAACATATTTGCAATGTCGGCCCAAATTTACAAATAAATTTTTTAATACATGTGAATCCACCAAGGTCAGCCACAACATAGTGGAGACCCAAATTAACAACTCCAACACATAAATACTTCAATTACTTCCTCCTTGAAGATGCACAACTCGCTACCACCAACATGTCGACCAAGAACAAGAAAAATTGAACATATGCAAGAAAAATTTCTGACCACCAGCACACCAATCAATTTGGATGTACCATAAAGATAGAGCACAATATAGAAACATCCAAGAGCACCAAGAAACAACAGAGAAACATCCACAACAACTGAGATTTCCAAATCACACAAACTTTACTTAGGAACACTAATAGAGACCACAGAAACACTGTCAGACCACAACATGATGAAATCTATACATAGGCCTCTGAAACTTCCAGTAGATGATCTAGATACACTTAGTAGAAAACCCTTTAATCCACAACAATTGAACTTCAAAATACAAAGCAATACACCTTCATAACCTACACAGTTCCACTGGGAACCTAGAACACTTTCTTTTACAATTTTCTCAATATCCTCGACATATACAACATCTAATACACCAAATGCTAATAGTGTTGACATCAATGAAAACCACATATCAGCAACACATCCACAACATCCAACAGTGTCATCCTCAAATAGTTTTAGAAACTTGTGCCTTGATATTTCCATTGTTATAATTACCTACATAACAACATTATGAAAGATGAGTTTTTTTATAAAACTCAGTAAGCAATCTCTTGACACCCTGTAGTTTTTCCTCATAAATTTTAATCCAAATTTTCCATAATATTTCATTGGTAAGTACTAACCAAAATAGATTTCAATCCTTATCTAGACCATCCACAATGCCAAGTAATATTTCAATTCATTTTAAAGTTACCTTTCTATCCTTTGAGATTAAAAGGAAATAAGTTTCATACCTCTTTTGCATAAAGACATTCAAAGAAGATATGTTTAACAGTTTTAGGTTGCTAATAAGAGCTGCACAAATCAATATCAGAGTGGTTAATATTATAAGGTAGATTTTGAAGAATTAATAGCCATTTGAAGCAAACTTATTTGGATCAATACTATTAGACTATTTTTTCATGAATACATTTTTTCAATTCTTATTAGATAAAGATAGATTCCATTTTTGGTTAAGAAATTCAAACATTGTATTTTTGCTACTTAAAGTTTTTTTTTTATAATTTATCTTATAAATAAGTGTACCATCTGAAATGTAGGGAAAGGGAACCCTTTGATTTTTCACCTTAGGGTTTGACACCTTCCCTAAATGGAATTGTAAGGAGGGGATCTTGTGTGTAAAGATGGAAATGCAAAGATGGAGTGGGGGATTGATAGATTTGGACAAGGTATGAGGTTGACTTACAGCCTAATAGGTGAGTCAACCATCCCTTAACCAAATTTGGAAATTTCCTAATAATGAAATGCAATGATCTAATTAACTTAAGGATGCAAATAACCACTTTAACATAGAAACAACAAATCTAAGATATCACAAAGAAAATCGAATAGAAAAAATAGAAAGGTGAGGACACTATGCACCTATGGTAAAAATTTCAACTTGATTTATCGAGACGTTTCCTCCAGGGGTGCCACTATTCTATAAGGTATTTTTAAAATATATTTTTATAGTTCTCTGATGTTGGATCTGCCCTTGCATTTTCTGTCTACAAACATGTTGGATCGTTGTTGCATATATTTTTGTAATTGTTTATGTGAGTTGTCCATGCCTGGGGTTTTGAATGCAACAATTAATAGAATGTCTTCAAGATTCCTTTCAATCCTCTTCCACCTAATAACTGTACATTCACAAAAAGAGGAAATATTGTGTCATTTTAAGTGATTTCCTTGGTCAAACCCTGTGTTAGTGTTTCCACCTCCACAATGGAAATGTCAATGATAAATGGATAAATCATAGGAAGGAATGATGAAATATCTAAGTGCTACAACTCACCACCCTTCAATGGCTTCCTTGAAGGACTGAAGTCATACACATCACCTCAAGGATCTTGGATCTTGCTTGCTTGATTTGTTTGAATGCTTTGGAGACCTACAACAAGGGTTGGCCTTCACAAAGCAATAAACATGAACAAACTCACATAAAGTTTGACATGATGTTGGATCTTAAATTGTTGCAATAAATATTTAATGGTTGCTCTTGAATGCTCTTGATAATTTCTTGATCATAAGTTCTCATTAATGCTTTCTAGATTGCTCTTGTTAGATTTGAAATGATGCAATAACTAAGTATTTATAGGCAATTATTCTAATTTCCCAAAAATTAAATCCCGGCAGCTGACTTTAAATATTTCAATTTCAAATAATAAAATTTTGACACTGAAATATTTGAATTTGGAGCCAAAATAGGGGGACATAGGCGCCTTAGGCGCCAATTTCCCAACCCTATTTTTGAGGGTTTAAAGTGTTGGGGACAAAGTATTAAATGAGAGAATTTTTTATGCTTGCAAATTGTTAGCAAATATTTAAAGTTGTGGAATGCATAAATTTTTTAATTAGGAGCTTAATTAAGTCCAATAACTTAATAGGGAGCAAAACATAGTGCAAAATTGTCAAGGGTGACAATTTACAGTGCTACATTTAGCCCCCACTTTAGTGAGAGTATGAACTTATGCTCAGAATCACACTAAATTAGATAAATATATGTTAAGAGGTTCCCAAATGTATGAAAGTTGAAGAGATATGATGACTAAGGACCACGGAGGTGATCAAGCCCCCAAGATCCAAGATCACATGGAAAACCAACATAGGCACAAAGGAACAGACATGTATGATATGCATCAAGACAACATACACAAACATACATGTTGAAAAACACAAAGCATACACGATGAAAACACATGAGATGATGGAACATAAATATGGCAATGAAATGAAAAAAATACGATGTAGAAACAGTGCAAACACAAAGAAGACACACAAAAAAACAAAATTTTAGTACTAAAAGATTTAAGTTGATAAGGAAAAGAGACCTCGGTCTTAAATTGTCTCAAATACTAAACGTCATCCATTGAATAAATCTTAGCTCACACGAGGACTAGCAATTTGTGTCATGCCACATCACTCATGAAACACATGACTCCACTGGTAAGCAAGGTGTGTTATGCTAGGTGGACATGTTAAAATGGGGTGTTCAAGTTTAACGTCTTGGGGGACGAACAAAACTCACCTTAGGGGGTGCATAAAACTCATCTCAAGGGGTGCATAAAACACACATCAAGGGGTGCATAAAAATCACCTCAGGGGGTACACAACAATAAGATAAGGTTAAAAACTCAAGGAATGTTATATCAACACCACCACAAGAGATGATAACAAAGGGGATTTTCTCAATATACAAAAGGTCACACCTTAGGGGATATCACTCATGACATCGCCACCAAGAGAGGACAAGTCATGGAAAAATAAATTCACACCTTGGGGAATGTCATATACCAAGAAAGGTCACTCTCTTGAGGGATATCAAACCTAATATCACCACAAAGGAGACACTAATAATATATCAAGAATTCCACACTTTGATTAACAAGATCACACTTCCTAGGAGATGTATGTTATCATCACTAAGAAGGGGCTATTATGTATGCAAATGATGAGCGGGAACTATATGCCCCCTTAATATGTTAGTGTACTATCTACACTAGTGTTTTAAGGAGATAAATAAGGACCCCTTACTAGAAGGAATGCACCAAGGACAAGGCTATCTAACCCCTTTCCCCCAAGTGTAAGGACAAAGGTGAACCAAATTTATGATATGATACTCCTTGCAAAATGAAAGATGATACATAAAGCCTAGTTTATACCCTCATGGATGGTAGTGAGCATGTTGTAACACTACAACTACCACATGGAAAGGAGAAAGGAAAATGAATGTTAACATATTATACATTGAATTTGATCCCCATAAGGATCAAATTCTCTTAATAAATTCTTTAATGCATGGCATTCATTAGTAAGATGTCCAAGTGTTCTATGATATGCATGGTAAGACATATTTGTACTCTTTCATTTCTTATCTTCTTAGTCACATATGGGTGGCAATGTAATTTTTCCTAGTTTGAGAAGTGTTTCTAAGGCTCTTTCAATCTTGGTTATAGGATGCAAGAAAGGTAACTTCTTAAGAGGATAGTGGACTTTATTTTTCTTGGTTGGAAAAATGAATTCTTGTTGCAAAGGTGGAGGATTTTGGTAACCTAGTCCAATAGTATCTTCAAATGGTGTTTGTTCCAAAAGGGGATGGATTTCATGTTCATTCTCTATGTCACATCCTTATTTTTTTAAGATTCTAAATTGTTGCCCATAAGTTTGTTCCAAGTTAATGGGTGTGTTTGTAACTTTATGCTCATATGATGGAGATGTTTCTTCCTTGTGATTGATATTGGTAGGTACCTTCATGCATGTTATGTCAGCTATGCCTTGTGATTCAATTTTTTGATGTAACAAAGTGAATTTTTCAAGAGGTGGCATGGCAAGATACTACTGGTATGGGATAGTAGGCCATTGCATTGAGGGATAAAAGGATACATTATTCTCAAGGTTACATAAGGAATTTTGCATGAGCTCATGCATGCTCTCTTCATCTTGACCTAGGACATCAAAAATACTTGTAATATGAGATGGCATCTCATGAATATCATTGTCAAAATTAGGGTCATTTCCAAACACACAACTTGAAACATCCACCAAAGATTTCAAAGAGGTCAAAAAATTAACAAAACATTGAGCCATCCTTTGATATAATGCTTTTACTAAGGTTCAAAATATTATGCAACACGTGATTGGAAAAAAAAAATCCAGACAGAGAATTTTGAGAAATTTTTATCACAAAAATCTAAGCAAAAAAGGGTGGGCTAGTGGTGCCTAGGGTTCCTATGCCTCAGGAAAGTTTTTGGAAACTTATAAGTTCTATTGTTTATTATATTGTTTAAAGTTTTGTGTTTATGCGCAAACAGATTTGACAAAGAATTGTTTTCTAGATTTTTCTCAATTTTAAGATTGTGAGCTTAAGAATGCAAACATGTGCAACAATGTTGAAAATAAATGATAATTTTGAAATGCAAAAACAAAATTTAGACAACAAAATCTAATAGAGTTCTAACACAAAAATAGAGAGTTGATTCAATTTTCAACCAAAAATGCAGTACAAAGGCACCCAAGGATCCTATGTCCTATATAGGGTGGCTGGAAATTCAAAGTCTGAGTGTGTTTGTAACTTCTTAATGTTCCCAATTCTGTGTGTAGATAGATTTGATAGTGAATAATTTTTCTATATTTTACTGATTTTATGACTATGGAAATGGAAAATGTAAGAATAAAAATAAATGAAAAATTTTAAATACAATTTTTAGATGCAAGATGCAATAATTGATTAATTCCAAAATGCAAAGTTCTAAAAATGATGATTTTATGCAATTTTGACACAAAAATATGTTATTTTTTTACTTTTTCGACCTAGATATAATATTGGAAATATTAATGAACCCAAATGAAGCTACAGTGTTCAATGGCTCAACCAAGAAAGATACCATCCATAAGAAAGTTTTACAACATGATCTTGCATGAATATTTAGAATTGATTGATAAGATATAGATTATGCAAGCACCTTGTATATATAGGAAAGGTGTGATAAGGGATGACAACTTCCCCTGATACAAACATTAAATTCTCAAAGAAAAAAATTAAATGCATGAGATAATGCATGTGAAAGCTATTAAATGCCTAAATGACTAAAAGTAAATAATGAGACATGGCCCCATTATAACTAACTTCTAGAAATGACACCTAGGATAACTTAACTCCTAAGTAAAATTATCATGTGAATAGGTCCTCACTGATGATTTGTTAGGAAATAACCCCATTCACACCAACAACCCCCCATAAGTGCAACTTAGGGAGTGTAACTATTACACAAATGATGCAATATAAGTCCTGAAAATGAGGCCATATTAGGTACCCATGTACAACTAATCATGCAACTAATCTCTCACAAATAGATAAAAGGAGAAAACCTAGTGGGGTAAAAATCCTCTCCAAAAAAAGAGATGCAATGCAAATCATGTACAAGTGATAGAATAAGTGATGTATGGAGGTCTACACATCAATAACCCCGAGAACTAAATTCATCACAAGGGTAAATTACAAATTCCCCTCCAATGAAGGGAAATAGAGAGGCTATATAGCCCCCCATAATGGATAACCTCTTGCAATAATTGAAGTTCCTGAAGACAAAACATAATCCAATATCAACAAATAACTTGTCTCCCTTTTAGAAGAAAGAAAACCAAGTACAAATGCAGGAATGTTTCCCATTCCAAATAGGAATTGAAATAAAGAAGCATAAAGATGATTGATGATGTCTCTAAAATATTCTCATGTGTCTCATTGTCCATTAAAGATGAAGATGCCACAATCAAATCAGGTGCATGCTCAATCAATGAAGAAGTTGACAAACTAGGACTATGTAGAAATGGATGTTGAACAAGATCCAAAGACAAAGATGGTTTAACAATAGTTGTGCAATGACTATCATCAAAGAGGAGAGATAACTCCTCAAACATGTCCTCCAAATCTGAAATGTGAGACTCCACAAACAAGGATGCAATGTTTGATAAATAGGAATCCAACCAAAAAGACAATGAGGTACATATCACAATGAATCATTGGAAGTTTTCAATGAATCACCAATAGAAAATGAATGGTCCTACTGAATAGGAATGATGGGAGCCTCAATCAATGACTCTACACAATGAATCAATGAAGGTGAAGGTACAACAACTATCTCTAATGGAGAAGAAGGAGCATATGAAGAAACCTCATCATCCTCATCTAAAGATTCAAAATATTCCAAATATTCAAACTCTCGCATAGTATTATGATAATAGGGAATCTAATTTCAAAATGAAGAGGTACAAGACAATTTGAAATAGGATCATTTGGGAATGGTTGAGCATTAGGATCTCCATATATCTCCCAAATTTTAGTCCAAAGAGTATGAGGACACTCAAAATGAATAATACCATTCAAAATTTCATCATCAATATGCATTGCAATAACTCCTAAGACATGATACATTTTGTAATTCCAAGCAATTTTTTTACTCTTATTACCAAGAGAGTGAATAAGATCATACACATGTGGCAACAAATGAAGCCAAAAAATATTTTTTATGATGTCATCTCTCCATTGTTTATAGTTTCCCCTTTTCAAAATAATCAGTGAAGGATGAAATGAAAACCCCATAATGAACTATGATAAATCTCCAAAATTACAAAGACATCAACCTTCAACAACAATTAGAAACTCTGAAACATGATGCACAATTGAAAACAAAGTCTCCCCAAAAAATAGAACTTCTCCAAATAGAAATATGTCTAAGTAATCAAGTAGATTCCACAAATTGCAAAAACTAAATAGATAGTACCTGGGGTTGAATTAGGAAAAAGTGCATGGATAGAATGATAGAGCTCTTAATCACCTTCACAATACCGTCAAAATCTCTAAAATTTGACAATCTAGAAAAAAGATGTTAGCTCGGGAGTCCAAAAGAGAATCTTCACTTCAAGTTGCAATAAATGTTGTCAAGCAAAAAAATATTGAGAAATAAACTCCACCATAGTGATGTTGACAGATTAGCTTTCCAACAATATCTCATTTTCAAAAAATGGCCTCCTAGATAAAAATTTATCTCAATTTGAAAAAATGGCCCAATTTGGGCATGTGCATACAAAAATAAGCACCCAACAGGCCAGCCCTTGGTCTTCAATATGACTATAAGTGTTGCTGGAAAAAAGGAAAAAACACCACTAAGCTAGGTGGTGGTGTGGGTGCAATCAACAGTAGTGGGGTGATGCCACTCCCCAAGGTTGGAGCCCCCAATTGCTAATAAAACCTCAGGTGCTGGTAGAAGGGGCTCCAATGGCAAGGGATATAGGAAGGTCAACTAGAAAATGGGAATCAACAGGAGCAATAAACACTTATGGTAATTTTGATTATTGACAACTCTACAAACAAGGGCATACAAGGGCGACTAAAGGCAACAACAGGTACAAAGAGATAAATATCATCCAATTAACAACTAATGCACCTGGTGACAAAGGTATAGGGAAATAAATACTATGTGACCGATACAACCTAAAAATAATAATGCCACCGAAATCCAATGCAGTCTACAAAATAATTTAAACCCTAAATAATAATATAATATATGTCAGAAATAATTTTTTCTCAGTATAAAATTAAACCTACAAATTAAAAATATTGCAAACCTGTAGAAAAAATTTCCCACAGGGGGCAGAGTTTTTTGGAAAGGCTGTACAGATTCGTATAGTACAAAAATCTTCCACCACTACAAAAAAAAAATTGATGCCTCCCAGAAAAAAAGGGTCAAATTTCAACAATTTGATAGGCATTTTAGGGGTTTATGGGCCCGTCGAATGCAATGGCAGGGTCATATTTGACCCAATCTACTCTAGAAATTATCTACCTCCTCGATGATGGAAACTAGCCTGAAATGTAAACCCTCAATAACCTGCAATAAATTCTCTTTTCAAGCAAAAACTCAAATATCCAATACAAGATGGGATTTTCAAGGCCTAAGCTTTGCTACCATGTTGGAAATATTAATGAACTCAAATCAAACTATAGTGTTCAATGGATCAACCAAGAAAGATACCATCCATAAGAAAGTGTTACAACATGAGCTTGCATGAATATTGAGAATTGATTGATATGATCTAGATTGTACAAGAACCTTGTATATATAGGAAAGGTGTGATAAGGGATGATAGCTACCCTTGATACAAACATTAAATGCTTAATGTAAAAAATTAAATACAAGAGGTAATGCATGTGAAAACTACTAAATGCCTAAATGACTAAAAGTAAATAATGAGACATGGCCCCATTATAACTAACTTCTAGAAATGACACCTAGAATAACTTAACTCCTAAGTAAACTTATCATGTGAATAGGTCCTCACTAATGACTAGTTAGGAAATAACCCCATTCACACCAACAAATGAGAGATGCCTAAATGCATGCAATGCATAATTTCATAATTTTATGACCTAATGAGTGTAATTTGAACGTAGATCTAAGCTAAAATGACTGGAATAAACCCTATTGCAATCTATGATGCAATATGAATGCAATATTTTGTATGTTTATGTCTTTTATGATATAAAAATTAGACACTAAATCAGAAATGCAAAGAAAAACCTAGATCTACGGTGAATTTTTAGAAGGTATATAATGCTAATAGGTCAGGTTCACCAAAATGAAATGTAGGGAAATGGAACCCTTTAATTTTTCACCTTAGGTTTTGACACCTTCCCCAAATTTCATGGAACTCTAAGGAGGGGATCTTGTGTGTAAAGATGGAAAGGAAAAGATGGAGTGGGATTAATAGATTTGAACAAGGTATGAGGTTGACTTACGGCCTGATACGTGAGTCAATCAACCCTTAATCAAATTTGGAAATGTCCTAATAATGAAATGCAATTATCTAATTGACTTAAGGATGTAAATAACCACTTTAACACAAAAACAACAATTCTGAGATATCGTAGATAAAATCAAATAGGAAAAATAGAAAGGGGAGGACACTATGCACATGTGGTACAAATTTTAGCCTGATTTATTAGGATGTTTCCTCCGGGGGTGCCACTGTCCTACTAGGTATTTTTCAAATCTATTTTCGTAGTCCTCTGATGTCAATCTTCCCTTCTTTTTTATGTTTACAAACTTGTTGGATCATTGTTAGATATTTCTATAATTGAGTTTTCATGAGTTGTCAAGGCCTAGGGTTTCAAATGCAACAATGAATAAAGTGTCTTCAAGCTTCCTTTCAATCCTCTTCAACTTGAGATCTAAACATTCATACAGAGAGTAAATGTTGTTCCATTTTATGGGATTTCCTTGGTCAAACCCAATTTTAGTGTTTCCACTTCCACAATGGAAATGTCAATGATAAATGGATAAATGATAGGAAGGAATGATGAAATCACAAAGTGCTGCAAATAACCACCCTTCAATGGCTTCCTTGAAGGATTGAAGTGATACACATCACCTCAAGGATCTTGTATCTTGTTTGCTTGATTTTCTTGAATACTTTGGAGACCTACAACAAGGGTTAGCCTTCTCAAAACAATGAACATGAACAAACTCACATAAAGTTTAACATGATGTTGGATCTTGAATTTTTGCAATAAATCTTTAATGGTTTCTCTTGACTTGCTCTTGAATGCTCTTGATAATTTCTTGATCATAAGTTTTCCTTAATTATTTCTAGATTACTTTGTTAGATTTGAAATGATACAATAACTAGGTATTTATAAGCTATTATTCTAATTTCCAAAAATTTAAATCCTGAAAGGCAACTTTAAATATTTGAATTTCAAATAATAAAATGCTAACACTGACATATTTGAATCTGGAGCCAAAATAGGGTGACATAGGCACCCTAGGTGCCAATGTCCCAACCCTATTTTTAAGGTTTTAAAATGTCAAGGATAAAGTATTAAATGAGAGCATTTGTTTTATGCTTGTAAATTGTTGAAAAATATTTGAAATAAGCTATGGAATGCATAATTTGAGAAATTTGGAGCTTAATTAGGTCCAATAACATAACAGGGAGCAAAACATAGTGCACAATTTTCAAGGGTGAAAATTTATGACATTATACCATTAGTCCATTTGAAGTGTTTAAAATAGTTATTTTCTTTATTGCATAATTTGGCAACTAAAGAACTTCACAGGATCCTCTAATCATGGAGTATGTTCTCCAGTTAGAGGATGGGTGGTTATATTCACTACTTAGGGAGGCCCAAGATTTGATTTGGCCATAAAATAGAATATTCTTGAAGCTTTTTATGCCCTTGGCTGCCAATATTTTTGTTTAGCATCCTTACATGAGTGCTAAGGGCTTATCTTTATGTTTAATATTTCACAATATGGATCTTTTTTCAAAAAGGTTATTGTTTTTGTCTAAAATATCTCTATTGCTAATGTTTTTAGTGATACTTTCCTAATCCTTCCATATGCTTTTAAAGACTGTAGATCCTACAGGAACTACTAGAAAGGTGTCAGCAATTAGTTCATTGAATGGGAGTAGCTTCCATGATTTGGATTGTTTGGGAACTACTAATTGAATGTTATTCCTTATAAGCACTTGGGTATGTGTAGGATCATCATGGAAAAAATAGACCCTTAAGTAGCAAAAAATTCAGAAAAATCAGAGTTAGGCAACTTGACGTAAAAATTTGAAAAATTTATCTATATTATTTCAAAAATATGTAAGAATAAAATTTGTAGAAAATTGAATTTAGTTTCTAAACTACTAGGTTTATTAAAAAAAAAAAGCTATTTGATGAAAATTTGAAATTTCAATGCAGTAGCACTTAAATTTCGGGAAAAAATAAGTAGGTGTCTGTCTAACCACCCTAACCATAATAAAATGATAATATTTTTTATAAGATTTTAGATATAAGTAGAGGACTCATTTCGATATGATGCATATTTTTTGTAATTTTTTCCAAGTAAAAAATTAAGTATGAATTTTGTTACCACCTTTAAAAATATAAAACTTCATTATGTCTAACCACCTTAACTTGGTCAAAGCTTCATGAAATTCAATTTTTTTTTTAATCCTATAATATCGTATAGAGTATTTAAAATGTGATATTGTGACGCATAAGCCGTAATAATGCCACTTTTTATTGGCCCATCATGATCCTACACATACCCACTTTCTAAGGTTCATTTCCCTCTAGAGATTTCAGAATCCACTTGACTGCCAGATCCATCCCATGTAGTTTTAAATCTTTCAATCATAGTCCCCCTTTGTCCTTGTCCACACAACAAAATTCCCATTTTATTGAGGGCTTCTTTTTTTCCCTTTCCATTCAACCAAAGGAAGTTTCTATTTTTCTTTTAATTTCATTTACCTAGTAACTACTGAATAGCCACATAGAAGAGTAATATAATTTGTAGGATGCCATGATCTTTTTAACATACTTGCATCCTTCCTACCAGTGAGAGGTAGTATTTATCCCATTTATCAAGTTTATTTTCTATTTTCTCCTTAATCCATTGCCACATGTCCTTCATGCATGGGTTCATAGAAAATGGGATTCCAAGGTACCTCACTTGTTTAGAGGGTCCTCCTCATTGAAATTTAAATTTCTCTAACAAGTTTGGTGGGGATCTTGTCATCCCAACATAACAGATTTAGCATTTGAGAGCTTAGCCCTTGAGGATTTGTAGAATATGTTTAATTTTACCATTAGGGATTCCATACTCTCCTCCTCAAGTCCCAGGAAAAGAGTTGTATCATCTACAAACTGTAAACTTAAGAGTTCATCCTTGTTGGAGAGGGAGATGCCTCTAACCCTAGGAGAGGTTGAGTTCTCTCTTAGTAGGTAGAATATTGCATCAGAGGCAATAACTAATAGGATAGGAGCAAGAGGGTAACTCTACTTGATTGATCTTTGAAGGATGAAATCTTTATTAAATGAGCCATTTACCTCAATCTGAGGAACATCATCCTTCATGAGAGTTCCAACCAGATGGTGGAATTTTTTTGGGAACCCAAAGGCTTCCAAGGTGAGGAGCACAAAATTCCATTCTACCTATAAGAGAGGGGGGCCAACCACATTCAAGGCCCCAAGTCACGAAGAGCTAAGAGCAGAAGGCTTCCCTAACTTACCTCAGCTTAATGAGGTATTAGGAAATGCGAGACAGGAATGATGAGGACTATAAGGTCCTTCAATCACTCTATAAACCTGAGACATAGAAAGGGGCTTTCCGAGTAGGTTTTCGAGTTCAACACTATGCCTTAGGAAGCTCTCTGCCCAAGGATAGAAGCACGATCTCGGGATGACAACATGGCATGCTGGCATTCGTATGACCAGAGGACTAAAGAGACAAGGTTAAACTCTAGGAAACAAGCTAATGACCTAGCTAACTACTTCTGAAAGGCCAAAACAATGCTATGAAATATACAAGATATGCTCTAATGTGATAAAGTAAATACACAAGAGTTAGGGTGGCAAGAATGATCTCATAAAGGAATTTGTTCGCCAATTAGCTCCTAGAAGCATGTCCTCCTACACAGAACGAAGAGGAAAATTGTTGGGTGGCTATATAGGGGCATGCTTTAGTTAGAACCCCATTTAGGTGTTTCCACCTCCAGTGACAGCCAAGAAAGCAAGTATGATAAAGAAAGGAAGTAAAGTAGAGAACACTAAAACACTACAAAATAGTAGATGTGCTTCCTCAACCAAGTAATAGAGGAGAGGAGTGGGAAGCTTACCACCTCCACCAAGAGCACTCAAGGCTAATGGGGGAGAAAAATGAGAGTCCTCGAGCCTCTATTACAATGGTGTTGTCCCACACTTGCTCTACTAAAGTGATGGACTAAAGTTGTTGCTGCTATGGAGTGCAAAAGTGTTGCTAAAAGTGCTTTGGAATGCAAGAAGTGGGTGCAAGAGAGTGTGTAGAAGTTGATTTGAAAGCTAAGAATATTTGAAATGCATGTAGAAGGAGGGAGTTTGAAGGAAAGATGAAGAAAATGACCATATTTAGTTCGATCGACCGAAGGGGGCGTTACAAGTCGACTACCAATGAGAAGTGTAATGCCTCTGTAGGCTCCAGCTACAAGAATCTTCCAAGGACGTAAGCATGCCACGTGGGTATCCCTAACAAAAATTCCTCTGCCGACGCTCAAAATAGGTTCCAAGTGGAATGAAGACAGCGGGCTTATGTGGAATTTAGCCTCTAAACTTGGTTTTCTAAAGTGGAGAAAGCAAAAAGGGGAATTTGAATAATGGGTGCAAATTCACTCCTATACATTTTTCCCCCACTTTAGCAAGCAAAAATACTGATGAGTGCTTCGGTAAACTAGATCGAAGAAGAATAGGGTTAGGAATGTATACCTGAACCATTGAGGAAGTAGACCACGATCTGGTGAACTTGAGAGTGCAGGACAAGCAAAGGACTTCATAGCTTCTTAGAACTATGAAGCTAAAGAAAGAAAGTGTCCTACAGGCCCGTTAATCTAAAAGGAGGCAACCACCAAGATCTCTCACATGAAGGAAGCCCCATGAAGCAAGCACCTTACAGGCCCACAGACCTACAAGGAAGGTGTCCCCCAAGGAATCTCACATGGAGGATACCCAAGAAGCATCCCCCAAGATCTCTCACATGGAGGAAGCCAAGAAAGTGCCCTATAGACCCACAAACCTGCAAGGAAGGTCTCCTTCAAGATCTCTCAAATGAAGGAAACCCAAGAAAGCACCCTACAGACCTACAAACCTATAGGGAAGGTAACCCCCAAGATCTCTCACATGGAGGCAACCCAATAAAGCACCCTATAGACCTACAAACCTCTAGGGGAGCCACCCCCAAGATCTCTTGCATGGAGGAAGCTCAAAGTAGGCACCCTACAAGCTCTCAGACCTACAGGGAGGTATCCCACAAGATCTCTCACATGGAGGAAACCTAGGAAAGTGGATTATGTAGAGTCAAAAAGTGGCCATGTAGGCAAGTAAGCGAACATTCATGCAGACCGTCGATAATTTGGAAGAATTTGAAAGGGATCCCTTGGGAACCCATTGTGAAGAAGGGGGACACTCAAGGGATGCATAGTTCGAAAGAAGATGATTTCTTTCTCAAATTAATCCATCATCAAGGAATTCGAAAGGAAAAATAGGGCCCCACATGAGGGGAAGGTCAAAGTTGTTCTTGCTTTAGAGGATTGTTTTCAATTTCTTTCTTTACAACCCCATGATGAAGGAAACATGTTCCGTTAGAGTACCAAGTTGAGAATGTGATTTTGAAGAAAGGTTTGCGGAGATTTTCGAGAAAAAGATTCATTGGAAACAAATGAATTTTCTAAAAATCAAAATGTTGTGGAAGCAACATTTTCACACATGAGAGGGACAACTCAAGTAAAGAAGAGAGAAAGATAAAGAGAAAGCAAAAGAGAAAAACACAAACAAAGGGCACAAGGGTAGCTTGATATTTCGATGTCAGAACTACTCGTAAATATATATATATATATATGTATTAATACTATATAAATAGACTATCATCAACCCCCTACTATATCAGACTGTGTGAAGAATGCATGAGAAGACAAAGTAAAAATAAAAAATTGGGTCATGGAATGGAAGCCTAAATGCCCCCAATGCTTTGCATCATCCCCAATTTACTAAAAATCAAGAACAAACATGGAATAATGATGATACAAATAGAGGAAGGTTTATGACACAAAAACCATGCCTGTATCCAAGCACTAACAGGGGTGACAAAGGTCATCTAGGCACACATAATACGATCACGAGGGAACATGTTACAACACACACAAACACATATAATCTAAAGATCAAGAAGAGGCCTCCTCCTAACACTGATCAAACAAGAGGTTTTCTACCTCCCACTCTAGATCATCATAGGGGGAAGGAGGATGAGCCTGAAGTGGTGGGATGTTAAGAGGAGGAGAATGTAGCCCTCCCACAACAAGGGCTAAGGAAGAGGTCCCTGCAAGGTCCTCTCTATCAAGCTCTTATGGAGCTAGGGTCAACAATCTCACAAAGATCGCTGACAAGGAGGGAAATTCATCCACATAGTTAAACATGTACCCTATAGGAGTGTCATGTTTAACCTCAATGGATAGGGAAAGATGCACCCAAGGTTCACCACTAGGCTCACTGAATGACTGGGGAGTGATGACAAACTCAGGGAAGTCGAGACAGGTTATGTCACTAGGACAGAACAAGTTAGCATAGGACCACCTTGTGAAGAAGGTGGGCTCCTTTTATTCCCTTCATTGCTAGAAGGACCACACTCCACCTTTTACTTTGTCGGAGGAGACAAACTCCCCATAGATGAGGCTAGAGGTGCAGAGGAGGAGGAGGAAAGAACCACAGTAGATACAACCAAGGTATTCGCCATATCCATGAGTCTTAGGAAAGGTGGTATATTTGGAACAAACATCAACAAAGGAATCTCCACCAAAGGAGTGATGAACACTTGTACCCCATTGGGGTTAAGTGCATTCATACTCACAGCAGAAGCCAAAAGCAATGCGGAACTAGACTAAAGGGAAGTAGAGGAAAGGGAAGAGGAAGACACTGCAAGAGGCCTTGAAGGAACGGAAGTCGTTTCTTCTTCTTTCCTCTGTGAGGCATCCTACTTAGCTAGAAGAGCCTTCCATCAATGCTTGTACTCGCAAGCAAGAAGGTTTCTAAAACTATTTGAACTGGAGGTCAGAGGATGTGAAGGAACAAAAGGCTCCTGCTCAACCATGGAAACATCTACTGCAACTATCTCTAGCAGAGGAATAGATTCCTGTATGAGAGCAGGAGGATTAGGTTGAGAAGCAATAGGAAGAGTTTGCTCAAGATCCTTGACAACAAGCCTCTTCCCATTCACTATTTTAGGAGTAGGAGCGGTAGGAGGCAATGGAGGTCGAGACAAAGAGGACTCTCCATAGGAGGCCTTCTTCTTGCTATATTGAATAGGCCTAGGCTCTATGGGTAGAACAAGAAGTTAGAATGCAGGACGCTTGGACTTTTGCCAAGTGGGCACCATAGGATTCTCCTGCAAGCACATAACATAATATGATGGCACCACAATAGAGCGAGAAGAAGCATCAAATTGACAAGTAAAAGAGGAAGAAGGAGGATCTCGAGACCACTTCTCTTCTTCCCTCCTACATACCTTAGTAGCATCACTTTTAGCTTTTAGGCAAGCTTTATGTGAAACAACATAAGGCGACGGAGGGTATCTCAATTTCAGCCTTAGGCACCCTTTCTTATAATTCTGATATGTTTGGTGCAAGAGGTCTGTCCTAGGTGGGAGAGAACCAATAGGCATAGGCCAAGAGTAGTCCAAGGAGTAACTACCATGAGCAACTGATGATTTATAACTGGTGTCATGAATTACATGCACGAAACCCCCGTGGATAAATTTTAAACATTTATGCACAACTTAGGGTACTGCATTCATAGAAACTAACCAAGGGATACCCAACTTCACTCTAAAGAGTTTAGACCTAGGGATAATTTCAAATAGGAGCTTCATAGATTTAGGTCCAACCAAGATCGACAAGAAATTACTACCTAAAAGGGGCACAGAAAGCCTGTCGTGCATGCAAATGTTGCTCATAGGTGCATCGTACCTATCTTTAGGTAAAAAGTTAATCAACATGATCTCCTTAGTTATGATGTTTATTTGTGACGTTGGATCAATGAGAAAACCTACTATGATGTTTCCATTGATCTGTGTAGGGATATAGAGAGGAGATGGTTCCTTATTAAAACCCATCAGTAGGTCCTGTGAAGTGAAGGTTATACTAGTACCACTATCCACAGGTTGCATAGAGGGGATAGGTTGATGCAAGAAAGAGGCCATTACGCACACTAGACGATACTCCATGGAGTCCCCTAAGGACAAATGATAAAACAATGACCCAATTAAGGTTTCATTATGCAACACCTTCAGAACCTTCCAACTACGCCAACTAGGGGTCACAGGTTGGGTTGTAAGGGGACAACCTCACAACACTCGCACCTACAACACTCCTAGAATATTAGGAAAGTGACTTTCAGTATCACAAAATAGAACCAAAATGGTTCACATCAGGTTCAGCAAAAATGTAAGAGAGGGGGATCGACCACATTCAAGGTCCTAAGTCATGGAGAGCCAAGAGTGAAAGGCTGCCCTAACTTACCTCAGCTTAACAGGGTGTTAGGAAATGTGAGACAAGAATGATGAGGACTATAAGGTCCTTCAATCATTTTGCAAACCCGAGACATAGAAAGGGGCTAGGCGAGCCAGTATTCGGGTTCAACACTACACCTCAGGAAGCTCTCTGCCCGAAGACTGAAGCAAAGTCCTGGGACAACAACACGAAAGTGAGTATGATAAAGAAAGGAAGTATCAAACACTAAAACACTACAAAACACTAGATGTGCTTGCTCAACCAAGTAATAGAGAGGAGTGGGAAGCTTACCACCTCCACAAAGAGCACTCAAGCCTAATGAGGGAGAAAAATGAAAGTACTTGAGCCTCTATTGCAATGGTCTTTTCCACACTTGCTCTACTAGAGTGATGGAGTGAAGTTGTTGCTATGGAGTGAAAAAGTGTTGCTAAAAGTGCTTGGGAATGCAATAAGTGGGTGCAAAAGAGTATGTATAAGTTGAGTTGAAAGCTTAGAAGATCTGAAATGCATGTAGGAGGGAATTTGAAGGAAAGATGAAAATGACCATATTTGGATCAGTCAACCAAAGGGGGCATTACAAGTTGACTGCCAATAAGAAGTGTAAT
The DNA here is from genome assembly GCA_007258455.2 of Sequoia sempervirens. Lineage (NCBI taxonomy): Eukaryota > Viridiplantae > Streptophyta > Pinopsida > Cupressales > Cupressaceae > Sequoia > Sequoia sempervirens. The sequence continues at coordinate 21,285,838 of VDFB02137365.1, read as the reverse complement.
GCCTTTGTAGGCTCCAGCTACAGGAATCTGCTAGGGATGTAAGCACGTTGCGCGGATGTCTACGCATCATGCAGGTGTCCCCGATAGAAATTCTTATATCAACGCTCAAAATAGGTGCCTAGTGGAATGAATGCGGCAAGCTTATGTGGAATTTAGCCTCCGATATTGGTTTTCTAAAGTGGAGAAAGGCAAAAGGGGAATTTGCATAAGGTGTGCAAATTCACTCCTATACACTACCCTATAATATTTTTTTTCAAAATCTAGGCAAAACATAGCAACCTTCTAGTTTGAGATTTTGGCCCAATTCATAGCCTCCCAAATGGTTATCAAGTTCTCAAAGATATAGCTTCCCTTTATGAATCCAATTTGAGTATTACTTATGAAATATGGGAGGATATTTACTAGTCTATTGGCTAATGCTTTGGCCAGTATTTTGTATGAGACACTAAGTAGCATAATGGGCCTCCAATTATTTAGGAGATTTTTTCCCCTTCCTTTGGTAATAATTTGAATATTCATTTGTTAATATTATTCCCCAAGGATCCCACTTGAGTAGCTTCTTTATATAACTAGAGAAGATCTTCAGTGATCCATTCAAAAAAAATTCATAAAATTCCACTAGGAGGCCATCTACTCCAAGTGACTTATCATTATTTAATGATTTGATAAAATTTTTAATTTCATCTCTTATGATTTCATTATCAAGACTAGTGGCATGCTCAACTGATAGCTTTTTTGAAATAACATGTTTACATAGGTCTCTTTCTTTTAGGGTATCCTTCTTGTTACTTTCTGAAGATAATAGGTTTCTATAAAAATTAAATAAGTCTTCTTTAATATGCTCTTGATCCAATATGGCAGTGTCATCTACCCAAATCTTCTCAATACTTTATTTTTCTTCTTTGATTTTTAGCATTTTGAAGAAATTTTTTTTTCCTTTATCTCCATTCTATAACAAATCCATCTTTGATATTACTCTCAGACCTTGTATTCTCTTTGTTTGGATTCTTCTTATTGAATCCTAGATTAGAGTTACTTCATCTATTAGTTCTACATTAGATTTAGCCTTTAGAATATTTTTGTTTAGTTACAATTTTGTCTGTCCATTATCCATAGCTCTTTTCTTGCCAACAGTTTGATATATAGTTTTTCCAACCATTCACATTTTTCTCCCATATTTCAATAATTATCTTATCCTTTTGCATCCATCTATTGATATCCCTTAGAGTGAATATTGCATCATTATAGTCTTCATCTCTAAGTAGGTTGGTGTTAAGCTTGAACATATTCTCTTTTTAAGGTCATTGAGAGCTCTTTTGTTCAAGAGGATTTTTGTCAAAATGGGATGACGGTCAGATAGAGTGTAGGGGAAAACTTTAATAAAATGCCCCTCTTCATATTTTTCAAAGCTAAAGAAGTATTTATTCACATAAAATCTATCCAATCTACAATAGATATTACAATTTCCTCTCTAGGAATTGCACCAAGTATACCCGATGCCCTTGTTTTATTTTTTGTTACCATATAGCAGTCCAAAAGATTGAGTTTAGTTTTCATCTTTGACCAGAAGTAGAGTTCATTCCCTTTCCAGTCCATTTTCGTACCACCTTTCTTATCCTGTTGATGTTCAATCATATTGTAGTCACCACCCAATATCCAATGGATATTTTAGGGAGATTATAAATTCACTGCCTTAAATCAATTCTACCCTTATAATCATTGGGGGCATAAACTAAGCATAAGCCAAATTTAAATCCCTCCTTTATTATTATCTAGGTAGCTCTTTGACAAGGGGCGGAGCCACTATCCACCACATTCTTGGACCATTCATTGGCTATTAGTATGACTAAGCCTCCTTTCCTTTTTTATGATTTGTTATAAAATGGAGTGAATCTTTCCATATAAAGTTCAAATTTGTTAGTGACCTTTACTTCTTCTAAGAAGACCACATGATTATTTTTTATTAGATTTAAAATAATTTCCTCACTATATGTTTCCTATTTGGGGATTCAAGTCCCCTAACATTCTAGGATATACAATGCAAATCCATACAAATAGTTTCTTGAGAGGTATCCATTACTTTCCTAAAGCTATCATAGCTTTTAGGAAGACTTTTTTTAGTATCCTTCCTTTTAATGAAAGGGTTTGGGGACTCGTTGGTCATTTTTTCCTTTTGATCTTTGTGACATTTGAGATTTCATTTCTAGATGGGACAATTTTATCCTTAGTGCTTTCAGTGCTTTACAAAGAGCTATTGGGGGGAGGGTAATTCCTTTCAGTCTCACCTAGGAGCAGTTCCTTTATAGTAGTTTCTGTAGGATCTTGGAGATTAACTTCATTATTTTCCACAATTGGAGAGGAATTTGCAATGTCCATATCCTAATTTTTTAGGGCATCAATGCATTTGTATTGATTACCCAAGTTCATTTTTATTCTTAGCTCAGTGTCTTGTTTCAATTTGGGCAGACTTCTTGCAAAAAATCTAGGGATTTTTTCTTTTCTATGTTCTAAACTTTAGGAGACTACACCTACTCATAACTAAGTGTAGTGTAGAAAAAGTATCCATTTTTCACACTTAATTAGGAATTAATTTTAAAATGAACTTAATTATACCTTAAGTTAGTGTTGTAATGTATATTTTACATATTCACATTTTAAGTTTAGGTTCTTGATAAATAAAATGGACTTAATTATGCCTTATTTTTAGTGTTTTAGAGTGTACCTCTTTACACTTTCACATTTATCTAGGTATCCCTTAATTAATTGAGGTTAATTTCCCTTAATTGGCCCCTTTAATTCAAATCCAATCCTAATTAATTGCATTTTTTGAAGAGGAAACCCAACATTCATTAATGCCTTAACATACCACTTCTCATTGAGCAATGTGTGTCCTAGGTAAGTGACCTAGTACCCATTCACCCATGGGTGAATAGGTCCTCACTTAGACCTAGGACCTAAATTTAAATTATGTTTTTGGTGGTATTTTAGCATATTCAAATTTATATTCACATGCCAGCTTGTGTTATTTCAATTTAGGGAAATTAATGTTACATACCTATAAATATAAGGTTATTTCACTATGTTTCACCTAGCAATTTTGATCCAAGAAATCTAGAGTTTACAAAAGAATTTCAAGGCATTCAAGAGAAGATTTATTAAAGAATTATTGTAGAAATCAAGATCCAATTGTCATGTCAAAGTTTTCTTGCATCATGCATGTTATTGGACCTACTATGTTGATGTAGAATTCATGATCCATTTAAGCATTCAAGGCATTGTTTCAAATCAAGTTTCAAGATCAAGATCCACATCTATTGAAGCCATTTCATGCTAGTTGTAGACCTACATTCCAAGGTTCATTCAAGGATTTGTTGAGTTGTGACATTTCTTTGTTCATTCATCATTCCTTTCATGCTATTTCATTTCATTATAAGGTTTAATTACCAAAATGGGGTTTGACCAAGGAAAACCTGTTGGATGTTGTGGTTGTGTTGCTGATATGTGGTTGTCATTGATGTCAACACTATTAGCATTGATGTATTGAAGGATTTATATGTCAAGGATATTGAGAAAATTGTTAAAATAAGGAGTTGCAAGTTGCTAGTGGAAGAGTGAAGGTCATGAAGGTGTCTTGCTCAATACATTGATGATCAATCATTGTGGACTAAAGGGTTTATTGTTGAGAGTATCTAGTTTATCCATCAAAAGCTTCAGAGGTCCACGTGAAGTTTTGATCGTGTTATGAACAATTGTGTTCTAATAGTTTTTCTCCGGTTTTAGTTTGAATTTGATTTGATTCTAGTAATTTCAGTTGTTGTGGATGTTTCTCTGCTGGTTCTTGTTGCTTTTGGATGCTTCTAGATCATGCTCTATCTTTGTTGCATGTCCACATTGATCAATGTGTTTGTGGTTGAATATTTTTCTCATGTGTCTTCGGGTTTTCATGTTCTTGGCCGACATGGTGGTTGTAACATGTTGTGGATCCTTGGAGATTAAAATTTGAATGTTTGGCATGCTCGAGGATGTTGTTTTGGGCCACAACATAATATTGGCCGACAGTGTTTGATTCGCATTGAAAATTTATTTGTAAATTGGGGCCAATATTGAAAATATGTTTTATATTTTGGCCAACGAAGTTATTGATGCAAATCCATGTTGTGGATATATAAGAGTAGATGGTTGTGTGAAGTTATGCATGTGTGTGGTGTGAAGAAGTACTAGAGAAAGTGTAATTGTGTGAATAGTGATCTAATCATTCAATTGCGGAGCAAAGTGTGAAGAAGTTTGAGTGAAGTGTGAAGGAGTGTTTATGTGCTTAACCAGAATTGTATCAGGCTTTTGGAGAAGCTATTTTCTCAGTTCATACCATGCAGATCTAATTAGTGTTTCTCTTCTTTGGGCAGTGATCCCTCTTGTATTTGAGTAGTGATCTCTAAGCAGTGTTCCTAAATGCATGTGCATTCCCATTATTCTTCTCTATAATTTTAACAGGCTATAATATTGTGGACTAACATCCACCTTGGTTTTTCCCCTAACAAGGTTTCCACGTAAAAAATATTGGTGTTCTCGGTGTCTCTGATGTGTTGATTGTTTATGGTTTATTGTTCATGGATCAGATCTAAGATTAAGTTAAGTTTGAAAAGTTTAAATAAACTATGACAACTGATTCACCCCCCACCTCAGTTGTTTGTCCTTATTTTTCCAAAAATTGGTATCAGAGTAGGTTTCTCTAAAAAAGTTTAAAAGCTTGAGGTGATCTAAGATGGCATCATACAAGGACATCCCTAGATTTGATGGAACACACTACTCTCTATGGAAAGCTAGAATGGAGTTGTAGAGAGAAATAACATAATTTTTTTTGATGTTGCTAGAACGATGATGATTGAAGGAAATGTGCCTCACATCTATTGGAGAGAAGCTATAAAAACTACTGTGTACACTTTAAATTAGGTAAATGTTAATGGTATTTATGGTAAGACTCCTTTTGAGCTATGGTTTGGTTATAAGCCTATTGTTAAATATTTCAAGATTTTTGGAAGCAAGTGCTACATTAAGAGAGATGAGGACATAGGAAAGTTTGATGCAAGGAGTGATGAAGAAATCTTTCTAGGTTACTCTACTAAGAGCAAGGCTTACCGGTGCCATAACAGAAGATTGAGAAAAATGGTTGAAAGTGCAAATGTTAGAGTTGATGAGGACTCTACTAGATTATCCAGATATTGTGGATATAATTCAGATGACTAGCAAGATAGTTTAGACAAAGGGAAGAATTCTCAGACACATAATCAAGTTCAAGTTATTCTGGTAAATCAACAAAGTCAAGGAGAGACAAGTGGAAGTGCAAAAGAAAGAATAGAAGAACCAAAAGTGCGAGTGAATCCTAAAACTCTGAGGTATGTGAGATTGAATCATTTAGAGAATCAAATTATAGGAGACAAGAATAAAGGTGTGCAGACTAGAAGAAGAATTACAGGAGAGTATTGCCTAATTTCCAAAACTGAGCCTAAAAATGTCAATGAAGCTTGCAATGATGAATACTAGATGGAAGCTATGAAGGAAGAACTGATGTAGATTGAAAAGAATGATACATGGATTCTTGTTCTCAGACCTAAAGATAAAAATGTGATTGGTACTAATTGGGTATTTTGGAATAAGCTAAATGAACAAGGTGAAGTGGTCCAGAATAAAGCGGGACTGGTATGTAAAGGGTATTCACAAATGGAAGGCATTGATTTTGAAGAAACATTTTCCCTTGTTGCTAGAATTGAAGTTGTAAGATTATTTCTTGCTTATGTTGCATATAAGAACTATAAATTCTATCAAATGGATGTGAAGTCAGCTTTTCTGAATGGTGAGTTAGAAGAAGAAGTATATGTTGAACAACTGGATGGATCTCAACTGACTGACTAGGAAGACAAGGTTTTTCGATTGAAGAAAGCGATGTATGGACTAAAGCAAGCTCCTAGATCCTGGTATGCTAGACTGGATAAATACTTATTGAAGCATGGATTCAATAAAGGTACTACTGACAACAAATTGTATTTTAAGTTGGATCGTGATAAAGAGTTAATTATTGAAGTCTTAGTTGATGACATTATTTTTGGAGGAGATGATGATTTATGTATGAAGTTTGTTGATGAAATGAAAAGTGAATTTGAAATGAGTATGATTGAAGAGATGAAGTTTTTTCTGGGATTGCAAGTCACTCAGTTAGACAATGATATTTTCACATCTCAGTCCAAATATGTGAGAGAGTTACTAAAGAAGTTTGGCATGGAAGACTCAAATCATGTTGGTACACCCATGGTAACTAGATGCAAGTTAACACAGAATGATGATTCTCCTAAAGAAAATCAAACAAGATATAGGCCAATGATTGGCGGATTGCTCTACTTAACTCAGACCAGACTAGATATCATGAATGTTGTATGTATGGTTGCTAGATTTTAGGCTGATCCAAAAGAATCTCATGTGACTATTGTAAAGAGAATTTTCAGATATCTAAAAGGAACAATTGATTTTGGGCTTTGGTGTCCTAAAGATGATGATCTTACATTGAGTGCATATACTGATGCAGATTGGGTAGGAGATGTAGATGACAGGAAAAGTACTAGTGGTGGTGCTTTCTTCCTAGGGAAGAAGTTGGTGTCTTGGTTGAGAAAAAAGAAAAATTCCATCTCCCTATCTACTGCTGAGGTAGAGTATATTGTTGCTGCAAATAATTATACTCAAGTGATGTGGATGAAATAGATGCTGAAAGATATTAGAGTAGTATATGATGAACCTATTGCCATATATTGTGACAATTCAAGTGCAATAAAAATATCGAAGAATCTAGTGCTACACTCTAAGACCAAGCATATATCAATCAAGTTTCACTTTATGAGGGAGAAACTGAATGAGAAAGAAGTTAGATTGGAGTATGTGCCTACCAAAGAACAAGTTGTAGACATTTTCACCAAGTGGTTGCCAAAGGACACTTTTGAGTATTTTAGAGGGATGCTAGGGGTGATTACCCCTCCTGATATGAACTACAGATGCATTTACTTGCATCAATCTGTATGCTTCAAAGCTATATTCTGATCCAAATTGATGTTTATGTCGCTACTAATCAAGGGGAGTAGTTAGATGTGTAGATATATGGTTCAGAGCTTGTATGTGGGAAGATAATGCTTATATTTTCCATTGATGTCAAAGGGGGAGAAGAGGCATGTGAAAAATTGTGAATTATCTGGGGAGAAGAGCCTTGTAGGGTGAAGATCATGTAGAAGAAGTTGAGAAAGAAGAGTCAGAATCTAAGGGGGAGTAAGTGTTGATTGAGAGTTGTGTTGATGGTGTTTTTCACATCATGTTTTTCCATCAATGTCAAAGGGGGAGATTGTTGGATGCTATGGTTGTGTTCTTGATATGTGGTTGTCATTGATGTCAACACTATTAGCATTGATGTATTGAAGGCTGTATATGTTGAGGATATTGAGAAAATTGTTAAAAGAAGGAGTTGCAGGTTGCCAGTGGAATAGTGAAGGTCATGAAGGTGTCTTTCTCAGTATGTTGATGATCAATAATTGTGGACTAAAGGGTTTATTGTTGAGAGTATCTAGTTTATCCACTAGAAGCTTCAGAGGTTCATGTGAAATTTTAATCATGTTATGAATAATTGTGTTCTGACATTTTTTATGTGGTTTCAATTTGAAGTTGATGTGATTCTAGTAATTTCAGTTGTTGTGGATGTTTCTTTGTTGGTTCTTGTTGCTTTTGGATGCTTCTAGACCATTCTCTATCTTTTTTGCATGTCCGCATTGATCGGTGTGTTCGTGGTCGAAGATTTTTCTCATGTGTGTTTTGGTTTTCATGTTCTTGGCTGACATGGTGGTTGTAACATGTTGTGGATCCTTGGAGATTAAAATTTGAATGTTTGGAACACTCGAGGATGTTGTTTTGGGCCACAACATAATATTAGCTAATGGTGTTTGATTCGCATTGAAAATTTATTTATAAATTGGGGTCAACATTGAAAATATGTTTTATATTTTGGCTGACAAAGTTGTTGATGCAAATCCATGTTGTGAATATATAATAGTAGATGGTTCTGCAAATTTATGCATGTGTGTGGTGTGAGGAAGTACCAGAGAAATTGAAAGTGTGTGAATAATGATCTAATCATTCGATTGCAAAGCAGAGTGTGAAGAATTTTGAGTGAAGTGTGAAGGAGTGTTTCTATGCTTAACCATAACTGTATCAGGCTTTTGGAGAAGCTATTTTCTCAGTTCATACCCAATAGATCTAATCCATATTTCTCTTCTTTGGGTAGTGATCCCTCTTGTATTTGAGCAATGTACCTAAATGCATGTGCATTCCCATTATCCTTCTCTATACTTTTAACAGGGTGTAATATTATGGACTAACATCCACTGTGGTTTTTCCCCTAACAGGTTTTCCATGTAAAAAATATTGGTTTTCTCTTTGTTTCTAATGTGTTGATTGTTTATGGTTTATTGTTCATGCATCAAATCTAAGATTAAGTTAAGTTTGAAAAGTTTAAATAATCTATGACAACTGATTCACCCCCCCTCTCAGTTGTTTGTCCTTGTTTTGCCAACAAAACCCCCATTGACCATAAACAAAATAGTTTTCCCTCTTGATTTGACTTTGTATATTTGGGTGGAAGATCTCTTGAAGAACAAAATTGAAGTTGTCAAAGTTGCAAAAGTTGTCAAGAAATTTGTCATCTGACGAAAACTTAATTACAAAATTTATTTTTGGCTTCCTGAACCTAAAACTTGGGAAAATTGAAAGATTCAGATCTATTGCAAAGGCTCCCAAAAGCTATAGAAAAACCCTAAACCAACACCCATTCACCCCTAGGCAAATGAGTCCCAGGTAAACTTCAACAGAGCTCTTAGGTGATTGGTACATATCATCTTTCCTCTCATAGATCTACAATTTGATTTATGGTTCCATTAGTGTTGAGCTTAATCTATTAGATCCAAGTTGTAGATTGCATTTTGGGTTTGATTTCCTATTTTTAACCTTTCTCCCCAAAGTTTTGTTTAATTAGGACCCTCATCCTTGCAAAAAAAGGAAATCATCAGATTCACACTTTGATTAGACTCACGCCAAGGTTGATAGTAATTTCATTGTGTGGATCTCATTTCCTAATTAATTGAGGAATAATAGGTCCATCATAACCCTATTTCTCTTCATTCCATATTGATAAACCTATTTTTCTTCTTTTCATTTTGGTGAACCCGAATTTTGATCATTGCAATTTTCTAATTTTGGAGTCCATTTTAACTATGTATTTAGATCTTGCATTCATTTTGATTGCATTACATTTAATTGAGTCTCATTTAGGTTTTTTTAACTTGCATTAGTTTTCATTTCATTTAGGGTTTTAGGATTGCATTTTTGCATCTCTTCAAATCTAAAAATACAAAAAAATCAGTCATTTTGCAAATCATTTGCATAGCATTGCATCATCATTAACTTGAATTTGAAAATTGAATCAAAATTTCACATCAAATTAGGTCTCCTAGTTTTTCATTTTTTCATATTTTTCATTTGCATTCAACCTTAATTTCATTGAAAATTCAAACTGTAACTTACTATTTTAAATCAGAATCTAGAAACCACTATAATCAACTCAAAAATTTGCAAAAACATTTTTAGAAACCCTAACCTAGGACCCACTCACCCCTGGGTGAATGCTTCCTTGATCAGGATCATTTCTTAAATTTTTAGGCATTAAAACATTTGTTTCTGCATTCTACTTTGTTGTTTTCAGTTTTATGTTTTAGTTTGCAAATTTTTTGTTACTTGAAATTGATCATATTTAGCTTCATTTGATAAATTTAGTGCATTGTCTGATTTAAAATTGCATTTACAAGACATCATTTTCAGAATTTTTCATAGAGTAATTAGAAAATTACCTTGTTATAAATCTGAAAAATCAAAAAATCCCCTTGTATTTCAAATAATGGACATGTGCATTGGTAATTTATGGAAGTCTTTAACATCTTTATTTGATGTTTCAAGTTGTGTTTTTGGAAATGATCCTAATGTAATAGAACCTAATCATGCTTAATCAACTACTAATGAATTTCCTTGTGAAATTTAAATCATTGGAGAAGATGATGATAGCATGAACAATTTCATAAATGATTTCCTTAACAATCTTGAGAAAAATGTATCCTTTTACCCATCCATGCAACAAACAACACCCCCTACCATCCCACCACTTGAGATGTTTGGTATTTTAAATCCTAAAATTGAGTCATGAACTAATCCTAAACCTCCAACAATGAGTGAACCTAGCTCCTCTAATCAAGCACATTCCTATCCATCTTATGTTAACAAAGTGACGAACACACCCATCAACCTAGAAGAGACTTATGGCTAAATATTTAAAATTTTAACTAAACAAGGATGTGACATAACTAATGACCATGAAATTTACAAGCTCATAGAACAAATTCCTATTGAAGACTCTAAGGGACTAGGATATCAAAATCCTTATCCCTCCACATCTTCTAAGGATACAAATGTCCTCCCTCATAACGATGAAGTAATGTCTCACAAGGATGATAGGATCATCTTAGGTTCTCCTCCTTCCATAAGAAAATAATAAAGGCCTTACAAACTCAAGAAGTTGAAGCTCCCTTGTCCTATGCCTCTCACTGAAAGGAACTTACACATACTTCTTAATAAAGTAATTTTAACATTACCACCCATCAGAGAAAATACAAATCCAAAAAGAAGAACATAAACATGTCTCATTGTCAATATCATAGATTTCTTGGGCATAGTATTGATGAGTGTCGTGCCCTAAGGATCATCCTTGAGAAATTTGATATGATATAGATAATCCCTTAAAGCATGAGCTTTTCTCCTTGCCATGTAATAGTTATAGGATCCTAGCATGCTCACTATTACATGTGTGACATTCATTTCAAATCATTTTCTTTATTGCAAGGAGCTCATTCTCATCATTTATCTCAACTCATCCTTGTGCTACACTCAGTATGGGAAAGGGGTTAGATAGCCCTATCCTCGTTTCGACACTTGATGTTGTCCCTTTGGCTAGTTGTCTACCTTTTGTATATACTAATCAAGATTGGGATGTAGACAACCTGTTATAGGTTGACTCACATGTGCCTTACTAGTCTTTTACTTTTTTTCTTTTGCATGTTTCTTTGTGTGATTGCATTTGCGTAATGTGGTCCCCCATACTATTATGTTTGAGGTATCTCTCTTTATGTGCATTCCTCTATTTGTATCTACATTCTTCTCTATGTCATAAACATTTATCTTTCTTTGTCTTGTGTTTTCATTTTTGGGATGATGCAAGGTGTCAAGACATTTAGGTCTCTTCCATGTTAACCCAAAATATTTTTCTTTGTTTTTGTTCTCTATGTGTCATTCTTCATGTTCTCCAAGTATTTGGGGAATGTTGACATTTTTGAGCTCTATAAAAACATTGTAGCAAAGATATACAGACCTTGAATCCGTAGATCCCTTATGTGTTTTGTTTTCATTTTGGGGGAAACCCCTTCCTCTCTCTTTCATGATGTAGCTTCATTCGGGAACATGTGACTTGGCATAGGGCTTTCTAAATAAGCTATCATGTCTTCTTCATTAGATACTTTAAAGAAAAATTATCCCAACAATGGTGCCAACAATTTCTTTAAAGTGGGGGCATACATCAAAACTCATGTTTCATTATGTGATTTTCTTTCTTCTTGTGATGTGTTCTTTTCTTGGTGGTGTCAATGGTTTTGATGTCCTTTGAGAGTGTGATATTTCTTATCGTATGACTTTCCTCTTGGTGGTGATGCTACACATTGTATTCCCTAAGTTGCAATTATTTTACCCTTGACTTGTCCTCTCTTGGAGACATTAAGTATGAGGTTCCCTAAGAAGATACCTTACATGAACTAAGCAAGATCCCTTTGAACAAACCCTTACTTGCATTTTTGTTCATAAGTGTTTAGCATAATACAACTTTTTAACCTTGTGAAGCTCGAACCCTCCCTTCAAGGCCACCAATCATAACACACATTTCTTTCCAGTGGAGCCTTCCCCTTATTCATAGGTGCTTAGCATAACGCAGCTTGTCAAGCCTTATGAAGCCCGAAGCCTTAGTTGTGTGGCGCCCTATTGGAGGTGTCAAAAGGATAGATTTGGTATGGTTAGTAAAATGAGATCCTATAGATCTGGCATGACTTTCTCACTAAGCCACTTTCCTGGTGGCTTGCCTAATGGACAGATTGAGGTTCCATTATCCTGTAGTGAGTGTTTTGTTGTTTTCATAGTGGACATCGAGTTAAACTTGTGAAAGTCTTTGGACAAACAATTGAGATGTGTTCCACACCATATTGGATAGTCAAAGCTTGACTCGCATCCCTTTTATTCTAGTCTTTGATGTTGTATGATTGAGTAACTTTGTCATTGCTACATATATGTGTCTTGAATGTCTACTTTAGTGTGATTTTGACACGAGGTCATCCTTAGCACTAAAGTGGGGGCTAAATGTAGTGTAGAAAAAAGTATCCCTTTTTTACACTTAATTAGGAAATAATATTAAAATAAACTTAATTATGCCTTAAGTTAGTGTTGTAATATGTATTTTACATATTTACATTAAGTTTAGGGACCTATTAATTAAAATGGACTTAATTGTGCCTTATTTTAGTGTTATAGAGTGTACCTCTTTACACTTTCACACTTATCAAGGGCTCCCTTAATTAATTGAGGTTAATTTTCCTTAATTGGCCCCTTTAATTCAAATCCAAGCCTAATTAATTGCATTTTCCGAAGATGAAACCTAGCATTCATTAATTCCTTAACATAACACTTCTCATTGAGCAATGTGTGTCCTAGTTAAGTGACCTAGGACCCATTCTCTCATGGGAAAATGGGTCCTCACTTAGACCTAGGACATAAATTTAAATTATATTTTTGGTGTTATTTTAACATATTCAAATCTATAGTCACATGTCAGCTTGGGTTATTTGAATTTAGGGAAATTAATGCTATATACCTATAAATATAACATTATTTCACTATGTTTCACCTAACAATTTTGATCCAAGAAATCTAGAGTAGATTTATTGAAGAATTATTGCAGAAATCAAGATCCAATTGTCATGTCAAATTATTCTTGCATCATGCATGTTATTGGAGTTAATATGTTGATGTAGAATTCATGATTCATTTAAGCATTCAAGGCATTGTTTCAAATCAAATTTCAAGATCAAGATCCACATACATTGAATACATTTTATGCTAGTTGCAGACCTACATTCCAAGGTTCATTCAATGGTTTGTTGAGTAGTGACATTGCTTTGTTCATTCATCGTTCCTTTCATTCTATTTCATTTCATTACAAGGTTTAATTACCAAAATGGGTTTTGACCAAGGAATTCCCCCATTCACCATAAACAAAACATTTTCCCCTCTTGATTTATGTTTGCAGATTTAGGTGGAAGATATCTTGAAGATCTCTTGAAGAACAAAATTGAAGAAGTTGTCAAAGTTGCAAAATTTGTCAAGAAAGTTTTCATCTCACAGAAACTCAATTACAAAATTTATTTTTGGAAATATTCCCGAACCTGAAAGCTAGGAAAATTGAAAGATTCAAATTTGTTATAGAGGATACAAAAAGCTATAGAAAAACCTTAAACTAGGACCCATTTTCCCCTGGGTGAATGAGTCCTAGGTTAGCTTCAGTAGAGCACTTTTGGTGACTAGTACACATCATCTTTCCTCTCTCAAATCTGCAATTTGATGTATGGTTCCATCAATATTGAGCTTAATCTATTAGATCCAAGTTGTAGATTGCATTTTGGGTTTGATTTGCTATTTTTAATGTTTTTCCCCAAAGTGTTGTTTAATCAGGACCCCTGTCCTTGCAAAAAAGGAAATTTACAAATTCACACTTTGAATTGACTCACCTCAAGGTTGATAGTCCTTTCATTGTGTGGATCTCATTTCCTAATGAATCAAGGAAGAATAGGCCCATCATAGCCCTACTTCCCTTCATTCCATATTGATAAACCTATTTTTCTTCTTTTCACTAAGTTCACAATTTGAACAAGGGTTTTGGTTGATTATTTCCTTAGGTGGTGATACATGAGGGTTTTCCCCTTCATTTTTATCCTCATTCTAGTGCTGAGATGGTGAACTAGCTATGAGCCTTTGCAAGTTTCTATGTATTTGATTATTACTTTCAATTTCATAAATTATGTTTTTAACTCTTCAGTCAAATTTATTTATTGAGCAGGAATTAGGTTCCTTTATAGCCTTTGACTCTTTAGAGTATGGAGATCTTTGATAATTATATATTCTTTTCTTTCTAATCCCATAGAGCTCTTCTCAGGTTCAAAGTCCTTAGGATTGTTTCTTAAGGAAATGTTGTGACAAATTTTTTCCATCACCAACTATTGGGAATTTTTACTTTCACTTTTATTTATTGAATACATATTTGCACTAGTCTTTAAACTAAAGGTGTGATTCTCCTACAAGTAATTCTTATTTTGGGGTAGAACTTCGAGAGGGACTGATAGGTTGGGGGTATCAACCTCTCGAATTCCTTCGAACAGAGGGAAAGGTGCCACCCAACAAGACACCATCTCCACTTATAATCTCTCTACTTGGATAAGGATCTATAGAATCCATTATTGGGGTGAATTGTTTACGATTATGTACTCCAATTTCTTCAGACATAGTGTCTACGTCATCTTTTTTTAATGGACCCATGCCTTATTTGGTAGGGAAATCTTCTTTGTTTTGTGGAAAGTACAATCCTTCCAGAGTCCAATCTTAGTGACACATTATCATCTCTTGTTGTGGATTTGGAATCCTCTACCAGAATGCAATAATTTATCATTTGGTTGGGGATGGATTCATATTTGTTACCCAAGTTCGAGTTATGGTTTTGATTGGTTCTTTTATATTTTAGATTTTTGTTAATAATAGGGAAGTTTCTCTAAAAATTCCCTTCTCTCCTATAGAGGTATCATGCATTTATACCTCTCAATATTTCAATTTCATACCTAATTATATATGTTTGGTCCAACAATTCCACCTTTTTAAGTATTTCCACACCAGGCAATAGAGTAATTAAGACCCTAACATCTAGATGTGGTAAAGTAACTTTCACATCTTCCACCCTAATGACCTTGATGACCAAGGAAAGGAGATGAGGCAGAAAATTCCACATAATAGTGGAACCTTTTTAAAAATTAACCACCATGGGCCCAACATGGCCAAGAATTCATCGCAAATGGCTTCAAGAGACCATTTCAATGCCCTAAAACTACATTTAATGATATTCCAAAAGTGTTTATCTATTACAGTCTCTTGCATTTTAGAGTTATGAAAGAAAACTAGGAAGAGTCCTTTTTGGACCATCCTACAAAATGAGATTTTTATTCTAAATTATTTTCCCCATAATATAAACCACACATCTATAAATTTTCTGGTAGGGATTTTATTGCAATCTATGACCACAATAAAAATTGCAATACTTTTAAGTCTAACCTTTTCTTTGTTTAAAGCATCAAGCATTTATGGATTTCAAGAAAGAGAAATAAAATTAGGGTTTCCATTAGACCATTTACCTTCCCCCACTCCATCTCACCAAATGAATCCATCCTTACAAAGGGGATTTGAAATGAAAAAATCAACGATTGGGATAAAACCAAACTCTTCTACCAATACATCATGGAAAGACTTAGCTTCCACGAGAGGGATAGAGACCCCATAAGGGGTGGCCAGAGGGGGTTCATTCATTGTACCATAAATTTAGTTGTACAAAACATAGATTGCTAGGCAAGATATGAGGGCTCAAAATAAGTTTAATTAATACAAAGTAAAGAAACAAGCATAACACACCAAATGAATACCTAAAAAATGAGGAATGCTAAGGGGTTAGAGACCACTTACACATGAGAGAAACAAACCTTGTGGAGGAAGGTAGAGACTTCCTCCACCAAGAATTGAGTTGATTCCATGCCACCCCCTCTAACCTCAAGCTTCTTAGCATCAAAACTAGTTTTGATTGTCTCACATACAATAAAGCTTCAACACAAAAAATAGATAAGCTATGACAACCATGTAATTAAATAGAAATATTTGATTTAAAAGCACTTACACATCACAACCCTAAAATACTTTCCATAACAACTCTAAGAATGAATCCCCTTAATAAAAAAAATATCTCAATTATTGTATGCACACATTAATCTAAACTATAATGGAAGAATTTTAGAGATAGCTCGATATTATTCTAGGTAGGGTCAGAGCATTATCAAAAGGTGTATAATAATTGGTTTTAAGAAACTTTTGTAATCTTGTACTAAATTTGCACAACCTTTGGATGACCACTATTTTATTTTTTAACTACATTAAATTTGAAATTAATAAGGTGCACCTAGAACCATAAGGCTCAAACACACTACAAGTTCATGGTGTAGAAAAAAAGATAGATTCATGATCTTGGTGAGACTCACATAGTGAATGAAAAATTCCTTCTTATTGACCTATGCAAAGTGATTTGTATAGGGTTTTTATTACCATTTATAAGTAACCCACTATCTTCTACACGAACTTCCCCATCATGAATACCTACCTATATCACATTAACTAAATTACCCCCTTTGCCCCTAATATTGAAGCAATATATTGGATAACATTTTGGTTATTTAAAATCACCAAAATAAATGCATGTGATAAGTTATTTCTTTAGAGGTGAATCTCCTAAGTTTCATCTTCATGGTCTAAGTATTCCATAAGAAACTATAAAGTAGAGAAAAGATATGCAATGAGTAGTTTCTATCACGAAATTAAAATTAAGTATAATTATGAATTGATCCTATTATCTACAAAATATTAAAAGAAAAATAATAATATGTGAGAGAGAGGGAGAGATATTTGGGTTAGAAATCATGCTTGTATAGAAAATGACACTATGATACTCCACCAAGTGTAGTGGTAGTAATTTGGTAATACACTTTCAATATCACCATGTAATATGATTATAATCTAAATATTAATAGTAGTTAGTATCTATCTAGTATTAGGTAGCTATCTAAAATATCAACATAAGAGTGTTAGCAATAGTATATTCCTAGTTCAACTAGTTACATCCATCAAATACAAGGAATTGAAGGTGAGAGAAAATGAAACAAGAAAATTTAATATAAAATAAACATGTAAGCACATAAATCATGTAATAAGTGATAAATTTATTAGGTAGAATTGTGTAAAAAATAATTAACATATTGAATTATAAATATGAGAATCATCTAGATTAGATATAATTATCAAGATACTTGATTTATAGTTTTCTCTAAAAAAAATTAGTATAAAATATAGGTACATAGTGGATTGTTATGAACCCCATTCTAATATATGTAATTGTTAAGAGTTAGTATTAGTTTGGGTGAATATTCTTTGCAAATTACCCATAGGTAATATGAAATAGA
Source organism: Sequoia sempervirens (assembly GCA_007258455.2). Classification (NCBI taxonomy): domain Eukaryota; kingdom Viridiplantae; phylum Streptophyta; class Pinopsida; order Cupressales; family Cupressaceae; genus Sequoia; species Sequoia sempervirens. The sequence continues at coordinate 21,268,352 of VDFB02137365.1, read as the reverse complement.
CATGTGGATGTATATTTTGTGTAAGTCATCCAACTAGTTAGTTAGATTATAGTATTTATTCATGTGCATGAGATAATATAAAATATCTCTAATAAAATTATTCATATTGTAATAACTTCCCAAGGGGAAAATAACATGGATAATTTTAATTAGAGTGTATGATCTATTAGGATCGGGTTACCCACTCAAAGTGGAATTGTGAAGATAATATAGAATTTTGTTGATTTATTTCCTACACACATTTGTGTTGATTATATTGATTTCTCTTATAGGTTCACTACAATTCTTATCATAGCTCTTACTAGAGATATTTTTTTAACAAAATTATAAGTTTAAGGATTATTACATGATCATTGACTATATAATTTTTTATTTCCCTCTTAGGTTATTAGTGATTAAAATGTGGATACATAAGTAGTGAAACTACATATCTTACCCAATATCTACCAAATTTTCCTCAATAGAAGAAGTGTATTCTTTTAATTTTTAGGTTAGAAACACTATGATAAGGGTTTTCAAAAATTCATAGAATATTTTTTGTTCTTAGATAAGATATACCCTCTATAATAGTTTACTGAAGTGAAGAGTGCTTTGATCTTGTTAGGATAGGTGACATTATAATTGCTATCCTAATTTGATTTATGTTTCTCTAAGTTGTTTAAAAAGTGTGCTAGGGGACATGAGGGACAAAATATTTTCTATTTATTTTCCTATGATAAATTGTAATTGCATTCAAAGAGGTGGACCCTTTATAGTGGTGGTTATAGAGAATCCTAGGAGAATATTCCTCTTGGGTGTCCAACTTTGTGAGTGGGGACCACTTTGGTGTGCATGTCCTTACATATTATTTGCATGTTTTGCATGCTCTTGCATGGTTGGGCACCTAGGTTTTCATGTTGGTGCATGCTCTTGCATGAAACCATTAGAGCCATTGGTGAGTTATGGAGCACTCAAGTTTGACCAATTATGATTGGCTATGGGTTAGGCACCCATGTGAAGGCCATGTGATTATTCAATATTTTTAAAAATATTTAGGGTCTTTCCACTAAGGGAGCATGGGTTTTTCTAGGTGGTTTTTCTTGTTGTTTTGGGATACCATTTGTTGTATTCTCTCCCACGAACTTCTATATATTGGAGCCTTGAGATGGTGGTTTGTAAGAGTTTGTTTGCAAGTTGTCAAAGGGATGAAGTGTTGCCGGATTACAAAGAGGATTTTTGTATTGATGTACTTCCTTGAAGATATAAAAATATTGGATCTCTTTGAGTGTGAATTTTTTTCCCACAAGGGTTTCTCCAAGTATATCTTGTGTTACTTGTGTTTGATGACTTGTGGTATTGCAAATTTTTCTTTCATTGTTGCAATTTTCAATCACATAATCTTTCTATGGTAATCTTGAATATATAATTTCAGATTTGCAACCACTTTAATAAGTTCTTATTGTTGCAAGTTATACCTTGATTCCCAATATTTGGTATCAGACCTAACAATTTTGTTAAGTGAGGGATGCCTTTCTTTTGAGTGTTGTAGGTTTTTTGGTTGCAGTGGGAACTTGAGCATTATGGGTTTTAAAAATTTGTGAAGAAGGTTGAAAACCATGGCTTCTACCTATCATCTAGATATTGAGAAGTTCAATTCCATTAGCTACAAGATGTGGAAGTTGAAGATGGAGGATCTCCTTCAAGAGAGACATCAATGGTTGGCAATTTCAAGTGAAAAGAAACTAGAATCAACATCTGATGAAGATTGGAAGAAAATGGAAAAGAAGGAACAAGGAACCATTCGATTGTTTCTTTCATATTTCATCCTCTTGAATGTTTCAGAAGAATCTATTGCATACAATTTGTGGAAGAGGGTAGGTGATATTTACCAAACCAAAAGTGTAACTAATAAGTTATATCTCAAAATATTTTTATATTCTTTGAAAATGAAAGATGGTGATTCTATTGTAGAACATTTAAATGCTTTAAATATGATTATAAGTCAACTTGCACCTATAGATGTTAAGATATAAAAGGAAGATAAATGTATTTTGATACTTTTTTCTTTACCTAAATCTTTGGAAAATCTAATTGTTTCCATAAGTGATGGTGGTACATAACTGAAGATGGATAGTCTCATTTCAATACGTCTTTTGGAAGAAATGAGGAGAAAATATATGAATGTAGGATCAAAAGATGTCTTTCATGTGCGAGGAAGGTCCAAAGAAGAAGGAGGAACTAAAGGGGACAAAAAGAGAGGAAAGTCTAAAGGACATTCTAAAACCCCCAAGAAGAGCAGAGTAAAGTGTTGGAACTGTGGTAAGAGAGGGAATGTGAAGGAGTGTAGAAACAATAAAAAGATTTTGGATACTTCCACAAAACATTCCTTGGAAGATGGTGATTCTCATGCTTTATTTATTTCTACTAACATTATTAGTGATGGTGATTGGCTTATTGATTTAGGTTGCTCCTACCATTTGACTCCTCACAAGGAGTGGTTTACTTCATATTCAACTTATGATGGGGGAGAATTTTTCCTTGTGATAATAGCATGAAGAAGATTGTTGGTAAGGGAAAGGTAGAGTTGTGTTTCAATGATGGGAGGGTTAAAACCCTTGATCATGTTTTACATATTATAATACTTGTGATAAATTTATTTTATGTATCCAAGTTGAATGATTTTACAATGCATGTGACATTTGAAAAGTCTAGTTGCAGGTTGATAAGACGGAGTTTGGTGATAGCCAAAGGATCTTGGATTGGGAATTTGTTTAAGCTTAATGCTTCCACTATTTGTAACTCTTCTAATGTAACTATCCCTAAAAATGCATGTATGTTGCGACACCATAGATTGGTTCATATAAGTGAAAAGGGTCTTAAGATCATTTTGAACAAAAATTTGGTTGATGATCTTTCTGATTATTCTATTAGTAAATATAATTTTTGTCATAATTATGTGTTTGGTAAACATAATAGATCGTCATTTCCTAATGGGACTATTAAAGCTAAGAGATTATTAGAGATCATTCATTTGGATGTTTCTGGACTAGTGGATGCTGACTCTTTTGGAAAATATCATTATTATGTTACTTTCATTGATGATGTGTCAAGATATACCTGGATTTATTTTATGCATACAAAATTTGAATTTTTCACTAAGTTTAAGGAATTTAAAGCCTTAGTTCAGAAGAAAATGGATTACAAGATAAGGGTGTTGAGATCTAGCAATGTGGGTGAATATTGTTCTAGGGAATTTGATGAGTTTTGTAAGTATGCAAATATTGTTTGGAAAAATACTACTCCTTATACACCTCAACAAAATGGGGTAGCAGAAAGAATGAACCAAACCTTGATGGAAAGAGCTAGGAGCATGTTGAGTGGTGCTAAGCTTGATATATGCTTTTGGGCAGAATTTGTAAGTATTGAATGTTATTTGGTTAATAGATCTCCTTGTTTAGCTCTTGTTGATAAAACTCATTATGAAGTGTGGATAGGTATAAAGCCTTCTATTTTACATTTAAGGGTCTTTGGTTATGAGGATTTTGTTCACGTGCCTCAAGAGAAGTGTTCTAAGTAGGATCCAAAAGAACAAAATCCATCTTTTTTGGTTACAGTGAGAATTTAAAAGGTTATAAGCTTTGGAATCCACTAACCCATAAAATGGCTTTCTTTCAAGATGTGATTTTTAGGGATTTTAGAGCTTACTTTGGTGAAGAAAAACTTGTTGGAGTACAAGACCACTAAGAGGGGGGTGAATCATTGGTATTATTACAAATCAAATTTCAATCTTTAGCACACTTGAATTATGCAAAGAAACTCATTGAACCACTTCAAATATTATAGTTATTGAATGTGGAGGGAGTCTTAATAACATGCAAATATGAATGTAATACTTGAACAAATATATCCAATCAAGAAAAATATAAGAAACCACAAAGAGAAGACATAACACTAGGTTTGTAAGTGGAAAACCCTGAAAGGGTGAAAAACCACTCTAAACATAAGCTCCATTAGACTTCACTGGTCAAAACCTTACAAGTTACAAGTTGTGTGCCTCATTGGATAACAACAAATCTCACTGGCTACAATATGCCTCACTAGAAATCAGAAAGCCTTATTAGCTACAATATACCTCACTAGCTATAATATGCCTCACTAGCAATTAGCAAGACTCACTGGCTACAATATGCCTCACTAGCAATTAGCAAGACTCACTGGCTACAATATGCCTCACTGGCAATCAACAAGCCTCATTGGATAACACACAACAGCTCAAAAGGAATAGAAAAATATCAGAGGATTACTTTGTTTCCATACAAAACACTACTTTATCCCTGCAACAAAATTCATCTCCCTTATTCACCCATATTACCATATTGATTCAAAATCATAATCTCAAACCTACCTCTCCTCTTTTTTGTTTCACATTCAAAACCACACACCCTTTTGTAAACATAAACAAGAAAACCTTCACAAGACTCAAGCCTCAACACACCAAATACAAAAGGATGATAGATATGAAAAATGAACAATAAATCATTAAGGATTTTCTTCAATTCCCTACTCTCATCTTGACTGCACCTTCTTTGAATTGTAGTGACACAAATAAAAATTTACTAGACCATATCCCTTCTTTTCAAAATAAATAGATGACATAAAAAGAACTTTCTCACAAATATATCTTTTTTTATGAAAGAAAAAATCCTAGATAACACACTTTGACTTTTACAAAATTAGACAACTTACACACACACACACTGTTCTTCATTTAAACTAGAATTTTGCTCCATTGCATCTCACTATTCCTTCTTCAGATTAGAACTCTACTCCCTTCTACCTCACCCATAGAATTCATTTCATTCTATTGTTCAAGCCTCACTGTCTGTGCATTATTCTAACAACCACTCATTATCAAGATCTTCAATATACTCATATAAAGCTAATGCTTCCATCAAAAACCACTCAACAAAGTAATGTAGATTTCAATATTTCTTCATGAAGTCCAAAACTACAAACATATTGTTGTTGCACACTTTTCCATAGAAGAACTTAGTGTCAAAACCTTTCATCTTGCTCTACCATATATTCCACTCTTCCACATTTAAAATCTCAAAACTCTTTTCAAAATCTTGAATGATAAAGTTCATCTTTTGGCACCATCAAAATAAACACTAATTTATTCGTATTCATATAATTACAAACCAAAACTAAACCATGTGACTATTGGACTTCTTAATGCCCATCAAGATAAAACATTGTAAAGTAGTTCTCATATTTGAATGTGATCTATGGGGGCCCCTAGCTTGATTGGCTAAATCTTTCCTATTGCAGGAGGTTGGTCATTAGGTTTAGTCTCCCCCACTCCCATGGTACTGGAGGACGTGTCATGCCAGCGCTACCAGTCACGTTAAAAATTTTACCAAGTGCACTATAGTTTATAGGGGGTCGTGTTACCCAATTCCTGCAGTCTAAAAAAAAAGATTTGAATGTGATCCATAGATCTTCAAAACCCGCCATTGTACAAATTAAATCTTAACCCTTGATCTTTGTATAAGAAATGAAATATGAGTTTGAAACCTATTCACTCGTTATCATCCAAGAGTAGGGAATGGTTATTAATGTAACTGCAACTCTTTATAAGTCACTTAAGTGACTTTTAACCGATGATCATAAGTAAACTTCCAATTATATCAAAAAGAAACTTTAATATACACTTTGCACAAATCCTATTATTTAGGGTTTTAAAAACAAACATGCTACCTAAATATTAAACCCTAAACCATGGAAAACCGTTAATGCTAAATGTTGTGCCCCTTGATCAACCAACTAAACTTGCACCTCATGAACTATGTTTATTATCACATATTCCTAATGCTAAATGTTGTGCCATTGATATAAGCATTGATATGTTCAAGATTTTGAACCTTTCAACCTTCGGTTACCAACTCATGACAATTACCCTTGATGCTCAAGAACCTCTTCCACCATCATCAATTTTAGTACCAAATTTTGCATCAATTAGTGAACTACATCATGAACTTTGTAATGAATGACATATGTCTTGATTAGAAAACCTTTTATTGTCTATGACATCAAACCTTCAAAATTAACAAGTACCAAACACCCTTGGCATCTCAACATAACATCATACTCCATCAACCTTTGACATCAATGAAAAACTGCATGCCACTACCAACAAACTCCCTCTTTGGCATTGATGTCAACATACAAAACTTTGCATCCTTTTGCTCCAACATCAAGCAATCGCAAAAAATGCAAAACATTAGTTGTTATCCCCCTTTGAAAACAACGAAAAAGGACCTTTGTGTAGACACCGAAATCTGGTTTAAGCCTGCGACTTCAATATTCTTAATAATTCATATTTCTTCCATGGTCACGATTAAATAATCTTAATTATTTAATTGATTCACTTTAACGTTAATTCTTCTATTAATTAAATAATCTTAATTATTTAATTGATTCACATTTTCTTTATTCTATCTGATTAATTAAATAAACGCTTTTTATTTAATTATGTTACTAATTAACCTTATCCTTCTTGTCAAATTAAATAAATGCTTATTTAATTTACTCTTTATTATACTTCAACTATAATTAAATAAATTATTTTCTTTTATTTAATTATTCATTCAAACCCCTTCATCATTAAATTAAATAAATCTTATTTATTTAATTATTCTTCAAATATCAAATCTTGAATTAAATGAATTATTTAATTCATAAATTCTATTTTAATGCATTCCTCTATATTTAGATAAATTGTGTGAGTTATCTAAGTATTCACTTTGACTTGACTCGACATCTATTTTAATTGTTTAGTTAACTCTTGATTTAATGTCTGAGTGGCTTTCTCGAGTAATCTCTTCGTTAAATCATTCAATCGTCCAATCCTAACTCAATTGTGTGTACATGCAAATTAATTAAATATTCCTATTTAATTAATTAAACCATGTGCGTGCATTCGAACATGAGTATCTTTAATCAATCTTTATCTTTGTCATGCAAAGATAATTCTTTTGTTTTTAAATACCAAACTTGAAGATTAATCATTTATTTAATCTTTATTTCTATTTCTAATTTGTATCACTCATGCCACTACTGGAAATTATTAGAATGCATGTCTAATCAGTCGATCTCAACTGTCTGTTGATCTTTCAATCCTGGCATGTCGTTCGAATAATCAATTTTCTATAAATTGATCTGTTATTTTTCATTCCAATCTCTCTCGAAATCTTATGAATTTTTGGAGAAACTATCTTGAATCTTCGATGTTTTTCTAAATCACTATCATAGGCTATACTTGCATGAACTTTTGAAAATCTGAGGGCAATTATACTACAACGGAAAAATGGAGAAGGGCAATTGAGATGATACATGGAATTATGTACATATTAGGTGAGATTGTTTCCGTTTATTTACGTTTTGGCTTTCCTTTGTTCTTTGTTGCTTAACTTAGATTGCATTGCATGTTTGCTTTGATTTGTTTCTTCTGCATTTTCTAGATGTTACATTTGGTGAACCCGACGTGAAGACACCATCTTCATGTATCCATAAACTTTTATTTCATTTTGTAGGTTTTTGTATGGAACGACACATCTGCTTGATGAATTGCCATAATTGACATTCAGAGATGCATCTGCTTGATGAAACGACATAATTGACAATTTTGAATGCATCTATTAGTGGAAATGATGCATCTAAAAATAAATCACGCATCTGTCATTTTCTAAGCCGCAACTGACTGGTAAAATACCGCGACACATTTGACAGAGAAAATGACGCATCCAACTGGTATATTTTTAGGTTTTATACTTTTAATTTACAGTTTCCTTTCACGCTTTTATTTTCACTAATCTTTTGTTTCCAGCGTGTGTCTTGAGGAGTTAACGAGTTTTTGCTGGACGATTGGCGAAGACAATACTGAACACTACTAATGAATCTTTCTGTAGAATGCATGTCGAAGACCCTAGTTAATTTTTGAAACAGATTGTTTGGTAGTGTAGTGAATCTTTCATTTGGATTAAAATTAACAAGTTTCTACTGTGTTTGGTGTGAAAGCACAACTGTGTAATTACCCTCACAATTCAGTACATCGAAGTATCCTCTCCCCTTGCGCATCTATGTGATCCTAGGTGTAAGAGAAATAGTTACCAACTCTAGAACTTGGGCCTATCCTAGTGGGAAAAAGTACTCACCCCAGGACAACTCAAACCAGTAGCACCCTGAACTTGAGGGACTTCCAACCTGTATATAAAAGTGGATTCTTGGGGAAAGCCCAAGAATCACACGTATGGTTCCAACGGGATGGATCTGAAAGGGGACTCTCACCACATGGATCATGCTCTACAAATGAAATTCTTGTACTAAAGACCTTTTGTTTTAGAGGCCAACCATTTTTTGGCCATTGCTTGGTATAGTGCAGGGTACAGTATCATGCCCAAAGACACTCACTACTAATCCCCTTGAGTAGAGATAGCAGTTTTTGGGAAGTCACTACCCTAGAATCCAAATTTGGTGTGCTCAAATGACGTTAATGAGCCATGGAGGGGAGCCAATGCCACCAAACTTCTAAGCTATCCTATCTCGAGAAGGAAAGGTGTTTAACACCAATCTGGGGTATATTGGTGGGCTATACCAAGTATACAAACCCTTGGCCTATTGGCCTATTAGGATTGTACTTGGTTGTTGTCAAATTACACGTTCTTTGAGTCCAACATCAAATTGAAAACACTTTGTCTTATGGTTGTCTTTGTTTGCCAGAACTTGATCAGAGAAAACAACTTTAGTTTTATATCTCAATTCATTGAAAATACAACAGAGTTGCAACTATTCACCAGAAACTCGTAATTGTTCTGTCAAGGCACATTTGTTTACCTTAGAGTTGTATCTGCTAGATTAGCTCGCATTTGCTCTGTCAAAAATTGCATCTATCTTAGAAAACTACAATTGTGATATTTTGTGATGCATCTAACAAGGTGAGCTGCAACCGTAATCTCAAACAACGCATTTGCAACTATCGTAGAAATTTTAGCAATGCGTAAGTTTAGGAAAACCACATCTGTTACACTTTGAGTCACAACTGTCATTACGAGTTTCATCTGTAAGAAACTTAACCGCATCTGCCATATTTTGACATTGAAATTTACTAGAAAGATGCAATTAATTGATAGAAAACCGCAACTATGAAACATAACCGCATTTAATAAATTATGTGACACATTTTCCAAATTATTAGAAAACTAGGATTCACAGTCACTGTCCAGTCAACACTGTCATACCAGTCTTTGATCTGTCTTAAAATTGTCCTTGGAAAGAAACCTAAAATGATTTTCTCAATCTTGCATCCTTTAGGTATCATTTCATCATTACTATAGCCGTTCCAATTCTGAGTTTTACTTTCATCTTTGAGTACATATTTCCTTTAGATTTAAACTTCTAGGAAGGTTAGTTTTACAAACTTTAGGATAGGTCCACCATCTACACTTTTGAAAGATCATAACATCAATGAAATCTGTCATTGAACCTAGTCCTATCATCTTATCCTTTGTCTTACAGAGAGTCCTCCTAACTCATTAGTCTAGTTAGGAAACTTAATTTGTCTTTGATCCTCGTCCTACATTGGTTCCTTGAATTAACTAAATTGGCGCCCTGGTTAGAATTTAGGTAGTTGGTCCCCCCGTCTCGGGTTTACAGAATTGATTACCTTAGAAGTTTTCTTAGACTTTGCATCTTTAGATATTGCCATATTAGACTAGATTCATCCTAGAACATTCCCTATTTTGCATTCAGAAAATCCCAAAAACATAGACTAGAGGCATATTGTCCATAAATGTAGTTTTGCATTCCTTGCATATTGAGCTTATCTTACATGGTTGAAACTAGGTCTAAGAGAAGAGAGAGAGAAAAGATATCAAACCCAAACGAATTCATCAATCCATTCTCCACAAGACCTCACGGGACTTTATTAGAAAAATTAACCACTAGAAACACTCAAGGACACATTGCAGTAGAAGACATAGAGGCTACAACACAGGATCCTGAGTTTTCCTCTTTTGTAGATGAGTACCTAGCAAATGATCGTCAATGATACTTAGCAAAACTACTAGCTGAAGGTGCTACCTTACCCATAGGATTTGATATTAGCACCTTACAAACTCAACCTACACAAGGTAAAAATACAACGACTGACAGTACTACTATACCTCAGGTAAATACAACCATACCATCGGGCATACCTACACATAGTACGACAATCCATACATCTCCCTTTGGTACATCTAGCATGACATCAGGATTTAATTTCACTGTAGGGGCATCATTGTCCACTCCCTTCGGTCCTCTTGTTGGGATTAAAAGATCTAAAACATTAGTTTCTACACCAAATGTCAGTGTCATGAGTGCCATACCACAGTCAACAACCATACCTAGTGTTCACGTCACATGTACCATACCTCAGTAAATGACCATACCTAGTGTTCAAACCACTGGTACTATAACACAGATTACACAAATAAGAGGCATTCCCTCATTCCAGTATGGCAATCAGAATCCATCTTCCCAAATTAGTAGTCAAAATACATTCACACAGATTCCAAATCAAAATTCATTCTCTCAGATCGGTAGCCATAATCCATTCACATAGACTCCAAGTCAAAACTCATTCACACAGATTCTAAATCAAAATCCATTCTCCTAGATTCAAAGTCAACACCAATTTGCATAGATTCCAAATCAGAATCCCTCCTCTCAGAGCGGTACTCAGAATCCGTTCACACAGATCCCAAGTCAACACCAATTTATGCAGATTCTATACCAGAACACGTTTACCAACATTCAGAATCCAAACCCACCTCAGATACCAATGTTCAATCGAAACCCATCATGAGACCTTGGATTTTAGAATACATACATAGATCCACATAATTCGTCCAACACATCCTTAACTCAGGTTGATGTCTTGCAAACACAAACACATGCACTACAAACACAAATGGAAAACATGGTGGTGTCAACTAAGAAATCCTTTTGAACAAAGGAAATATTCCCATTTACCTTTGATAGATCATTGTACATGAATCCTTTCCCTCACGGGTATGTCATACCGAATCTCCCTAAGTACAATGGCAAATGAAATCTGATAGAACATATAAGGGAATTTTCTACCATATGCATAGACGTTGCTTATGACCCCACGTATCTTATGAGACTATTTCCAAGAATTCTTGTAGGAATTGAACTAGAGTGGTTTTCAGGTCTAGACTATGGCATCAAATCTTGGGGTGAACTGGCTGAGAAATGTTTTGAAAAATTCTCCTTCAACATAGACCACAAGATAAATATAGCAACCTTGTGTCACACAACACAAGACGAAGGTGAAACATTTATCGCTTTCTTCCAAAGATGAGAACTATAGCTAGCCGGTATCTTGTCGAGATACCTGAAAAAATAAAAAGTTACTATGTTCCAGGAGAACCTTCATGCAGAACTACGGAGTAACTTAAGGGTACATTGTTGTACATCTTTTTCAGAACTAGTGGAAAAAGGGGTTAGAATAGAAAAGGATCTCATTGAAAAAGGTGAACTTAAGACATCACCATCCAATAGAAATCTGATCGTGCAAAACACCCCCAATGACAGAAATAGATTTTGGTATCACAACAAAAATGTCACCAATGATGGGGTAGTTGATGCTAAAACTGTACAAGAAGGACCAATCATCACATTACAAGGACCTCACACTTCTTCCAACATGCTTAATGTTGTCAATCAACCTCCCAACATGGTCCAAAATACTCAACATTCGCAACAACAAAGGAGGTTTCAAAAACGTAAGTTCACTCCCTTAGGGGAACCCATAGAGTCTGTATTCAAGAAACTATTACAACATAATCTTACACAGCTGCAAGAGCTAAGACAATACAATCCAGGACAATTTAAACTAGTTTGGTGGGATGAAAATGCCTTTTTGTGATTATAATAGAACTAAGGGACATAACCTACAAAATTGTCACCAACTAAAGAATATCAAACAGGATCTTGTCGAAAGGAGACTAATTGAAGTTAGTGGACATAAACCAAAATCATCAAACATTGATCATGAAGTCTTTTTTGATCTACTACATGACCATGGGAAGGGAACTATTCCCAGTTCAAGTACTAAGACCAATATGTCGACCAACTATGCAAGTATCAAGCATGACTATAATAGTGGAAAAACCATTCATCACCTTCGCACCACTGATTAGTATATCAATACCATTACTATCAATACAAATCACGAGTGCGCGGTCAATACTCATCGTACTAAGATCACTATCCAAGGCCCTCCATCGTAGCAAACACCACATCCTTCCAAGTCACAATATAACCTACTTGACCAGTTGGGGAAGACCCCAACCCAAATCTCAATTTTGGAACTATTACATATCTCTCCTGAGCATCAATCCATTTTACATAAGGCTTTACACAACACAATGGTCCCCAATGATCTTGATGTCAATCGCTTCCAGGAAATGGTGGGCTACTTGACCAATAATCATCATGCCACATTTTTTGAACAAGACTACACAACTAAAAAGACAAACCATAATGACCCTTTACATCTTTAAGTCCTTGTTGATGACACCAAAGTTAGATGAGTTTTGGTAGACGGAGGAGCAGGGTTAAATCTGTGCACTTTAAAATTGATTAAGGCCTTAGGTTTCTCAGAAGCATGTGTAGACACAACCAAAAGTATTGTCATTAAAGCTTATGATGATGAGGAACAAAAATCAAAGGGGGTGGTAACACTTCCTATCAGAATTGGTCCTAGAGTAATGGAGACAAAGTTCCAGGTCTTGGATCTCACCCTTCCTTATAACCTTCTGCTAGGCAGACCACAGATTCATGCCATGAAAGCAGTCCCTTCCATGTATCATCAGTGTCTCAAATTCCCTTACAAGGGCACTGAAATAACTATAGATGGTGACCCAGATCCATTCCAATATTGAACCAATCTAAAAGAGATCCCCCAATCCCAAGTGCCAATAAACCAAGAGGCTTCATCATCCAATCCATATTTCACCCTCAATTCCTACCACTCCTAGGATTGAGATCCAAGAAAAGGGTTGTGGAGAGTATTATATGAAGACATCTTATTGTGTTAGCCATCTGATTCCTCCTAAGTCACATGGTTTACCCACATCAGATAGGAGACAATCTATGGTCACTATACATGTTCCTCCCACAACAACTTTCACTAAATGGGGAGAATTAAAAAAAAGAGGTCATAAATACAGAGGATGTCACCTCCTGGCTATATAGAGAAGATGATGAAGAACCTCTCTCACTTGATCACATTCCTATAGATCTATATGGAAAGGGTTTCACAATCATGCAGAGCAAGGGATATAATGGATAGAGTGGTTTAGGCTTAAATAAAGATGGGAGGATTGAACCAATCTTTGTTTCTCAATAGCCAAAAGGCTTAGGGTTGGGGTTTCAACCAATTCAGATTGGCGATCCTAGTACCACATCACCCTTAATTGAGGAAGTAAGTGCTTCAGAAGATATTAAGACACCTCACAAACCATCATAAAAATATCACTGTGACTCCCCCGACTCCAACGACTATGAGTGGGATTCCCTATCCTCTACCTCTTCCATGGAACTTGACAAGCTATTTGGGGAACTTGACTTAATGTTAAGATCCTCACCAAATCCATTCAATTCCTATCCACCAAAGAATATGACAAAAGAGGAATGGTTTAAACACTAATATTTGTAATCACTTGATCCTACCTCTTGGCAACCTGATCCATCTGTTTCAGATAACCAAACCTTGGCATTAGGCCCACCTCTCAATCCACCTAGATCTAAACCTAAGAGCAAATAGGACTTAGTACAAGACTTTTGTGACCATATGAACAACTCTGTCTTTACCTTGACCCCATTAAACTTTGATAACTTTGATGATGACATTTCCTTAGTTTATCCCCAACTCATTGATTGGGACCAACAAGACACACCTATTTTAGACATTTTTGAGAACGACAAAGCAAATGTTGAGTTCCTGGGATTACGAGAAGGCATACCTAGTGGTGATCACAAGGCTAGTTTTACCATTGACTTGGACAAAAAAGCATATTTTGGGGAATATGTTCAACCCTCCACTCACAAAAATGAGAAAAATAATAAACAAGATAAAAAGAATAAGTCTTTAGGTGAAAACCCATAGGCGCCTCTAGACAGTGAAAAAGTAAAAAGAAAGGATGCATCTGAAGGCGAAAACCTCTCTCAGGCACCTAAGGATGGAGGTTTGAACATTCTCCCTGTTGTATAGGAAAATTCACCCATGCTCATTGAAGAATCAGTCGAAGTCAACATAGGCACAAAAGAGAATCCTCAGCTGGTTTATTTTGTAGCATCATTGACAACAAAAGAGCAACCAGAATTCCACAACTTCTTTGCATAGAGATAGATAATTTTTTCTTGGTCATATGTAGACATGCATGGGTTGGATCCTAAACTTGTTCTACATCTCTTACCATTACAACTAGGTGTCAAACTAGTAAAACAGAAATTGAGGAAAATGAATCCACAAATTGCTTTACTAGTCAAGGCAAAACTCAAGAAACTGTTAGAAGTTGGTTTCATTAGATCAATTGAATATGCAAATTGGATTTCCAATCTTGTACCAGTCACTAAACCAACTGGGGGCATCTGTATCTACACTAATTTTAGAGATATCAACAAGGCTTATCCTAAGGATGACTTCCCTTTGCCTAACATTGATATGATAGTAGACATGACAACAGGATATGAGATGTTGTCCCTTATGGACTGATTTTCAGGATATAATTATATCAGAATTGCAAATGAGGACCAACCTAAGACAACTTTCACTTGTCCTTGGGGAACCTATTACTAGAATTTTATGCCCTTTGGACTCAAAAATGATGGAGAAACCTATCAACGTGCCATTACCACCGTATTTCATGATCTAGTACACACTCTTATGGAGGATTATTTCGATGACCTTATAGTTAAATCCAAGACAAGGGCAGAACGTTTATAGGTTTTAGACAAGGTATTTCAAAGGCTGGAGAAGTATAAAGTGAGACTCAATCCCAAGAAATGTGTGTTTGGAGTCAAGTCAGGAAAGCTTTTAGGCTATATCATTTCTAGATGAGGCATTGAAGTGGATCCGGCCAAGGTGAAAGCAATCATAGACATGTCTCTACCAACTAATCTTAGTTAGCTAAGGACACTACAAGGAAGACTGCAATCCATTAGAAGATTTATAGTGCAGTTAGCAGATAAGACATATCCTTTTCAACATCTACTTAAGAAAGGGGTACCCTTTGCATGGACAACTAGGTGCGGAGAGGATTTTCAACTGATTAAGGAATATTTACTCACACCACCAGTCTTAATGCCACCTATTGAAGGACAACCATTGATTCTTTATATTACAGCAACCTATTCATCACTCGGAGCATTGCTTGCACATAATGACGATGAAGGTCATAAAAGGGCAGTCTATTATATCAATCAAACTTTGGTAGGCTATGAGCTCAACTATAGTACCATTGAACATGCCTATCTTGCAGTAGTATTTGCTACCCAAAAACTAAGGCACTATATGCTAAACCATCAAACAATGCTGATTGCTAAAATAGATCCTTTGAAATATCTTCTCAACAAGGCAGCATTAACAAGGCGACTGGCCAAATGGGTTATGATACTTAGTGAGTATGATATCCAGTATGTAGAAAGAAAGGCTCTTAAAGGACAAGTTATTGATGATCAGTTAGCCGATGCACCAATACAAGAAGATCACCCATTAGTTGCATAATTTCTTGATGAGTTTATATTCACCATAGACACAAACATAACATGGAAATTGTACTTTGATGGCTCACATACAAATCATGGCTTAGGGGATGGTATATTATTTATCACACCACAGGGTGATTCCATCCCTAAGTCATTCAGGATTGCATTCCCATGCACTAACAACATAGCAGAGTATGAAGCTCTAGTGACAGGGTTACACATGGCAGTCGAGTGGAAAATTAAGAATCTACAGATATATGGTGATTCTCAACTAGTTATCAGATAGGTAAATGATGATTATGAGACTAAGGATGAGAAGCTTGCTCCATAGAAATGCATGGTTGATAGCTTTAAAGAGTACTTTGACAAAGTCAAATTTCATCATATACCTCATGTTTTAAACAGGGCAGCAGACGCTATGGGTACAATTACATCACTTCTAGACATTCCTAACAACGTGCCTAAGTTTGAGTTTTTGGTAGAATAGCTTTTGGTCCCAACCTACGATATCCCAGATTCTAAAATGGTATGTGAGATTGTTGGTCCTAATTCCCCATGGTACAAAGAAATCTATGACTACCTTAATGCCGAAATCATACCCACTGGCCTCTCAAACAACCAACGTAGGACATTCCTTCGTAAGTTAGCTAAATACACCATCGTCGGAGACACCCTATATAGACGTGCCTTAGATAATACCCTACTAAGATTTCTTGATTCTAATGAAGCACAAACAACCTTGTGTGGGGTGCATAAGGGTATATGTGGTTCCCATTCTAGCGGTCCTACCTTAGCCAAAAATATTATGAGACTGGGTTATTATTGGCCTACTATGGAAAAGGACTCATATGTATTTGTAAAGAAATGTCATCGATGCCAAGTTCATGGAGACTTGATACATGCAATAGCACAGGAGCTCCGTCTTATAACGTCACCATGGCCCTTTGCCCAATGGGGACTCGACCTCATAGGTAAGATCCATCCCACATCATCTAATGGCCATAAATTCATTATCACTACCACTGAGTATTTTATGAAGTGGATTGAGGCTATTCCAATGACATACATTACTGACACACAGATCTCTAAGTTTATTCTGAACTATATCATCTATCAGTATGGTGTCCCTCAGTCCATAATCACCGATAATGGCCGCCCATTTAAGAATCAAGAAGTCTACCATCTTTGTGATAAATTTCATATTCAACATCACTTTTCCACTCCATACTACCCACAAGGTAATGGCCAAGTAGAGGCATCTAACAAAACCATCATTAGAATCCTCAAAAAGACTGTCAATGATGCTGGTCATGATTGGCATTTGCAGCTTAATCCCACCTTATGGGCTTATCACACAAGTATCTGTACTCCCACTGGCACCACTCCCTATTCACTAGTATTTGGTTCTGAAGCCATTCTTCCTATTGATGTCAAGATTCTTTCCCTGAGGGTATCCTTGAAAGGCCACATTGATGATGAAGAGTACCAAGTATCGAGACTCCATGAGCTAGAATTCCTGGATGAGCACAGACAAAAGGCACTAGACCATCTCCAAGCATATCAGAATCGCCTTTGTCATAGCTATAATAGGAAGGTCTTGAACAAAAACTTTGACATTGGTGACCTGATTTTAATGGAGAACCAGAAGAATCAAGCAGAAAGAGAAAAACCAAGAAAGTTTGCACCTAACTGGTTAGGACCGTATATTGTTACAGAATCCTTTGGATCAAGAGCATATCAAATTTCTACTCCTGAAGGGGAACCATTGTCCTCGCCAATCAATAGTCTTCATCTAAAGAAGTTCTACTCATAGCTTCTGAGGGCCTTGTCTTAATTAGCAGAAATACAAAAAAAAAAAATCGTTACCAAGGTGAAAACCTGGCAAACAGGTGTCTTGGTAACACCAAAAAAATTAGATAATCCAGAAAATAGTAAAGACAAATAATTCGTCCAATAGTGAAAACCACTTCGGTGGCGCTTTGGATAAGTACCATGGTGAAAACCTAGAAAACAGGTGCCATGTGTAGTTGAGTCTTCTCCTTTGTCTACTATTATTCTAATCTAGCATTCCCTGTACATAGTCCTTGTCCCTGTAATTAGTCCTCATCCTTGTATATACCACCTATTCCCTTTGCATAGTTCTTATCCCTATACATAGTCCTCATCCCTGTATATACTACCTATTCCCTATACATACTACCTATCCCTGTACATATTACCTATCTCTGTACATACTACCTATCCCTATACATATCACTTGTCTTTCCCATCCATTGCTTGTATATACCATTCGTAATAAGTGGTAGCCTTTCCCATAACCTAGAACGATTGACATCGAGTGCATTTCATATCCCCCATTTTACCCTATTCATAATCAATTGGTCTTATACTCAGGGGAAAACACTTGACATATGTCATATTGGTTCTTACATCGGCTATGTTGAAGACATAAAACCATAGAAAAATCCAAAAACATCACAAAATGACCTGAGAAAACACAAAAACATCAAAAAACTTCAAAAAGACAAAAAAATCAAAACATGCCAAAAATCCAAAAATAGAGTCAAAGTCAGTCGCACTTGTTAGTCTTTTTCATTTATCGAACTATGTTTCCTCTACAACTAGACATAGGCAAGGCCATTTTCCGATGTGCCCCCAAGGAATTAGGTCAGTCTGTTTAGGTTTGTTTGTATAAATTCATGATTCAATCCATATGTCTGTATGACAAGGTCATTGGTCGTGTCGAACTATGAGGTCTCTGCATGTATAACGTAGGCAAGGCCATCAATCGATGAGCCCCCAAGGCCGCACTAGGTCAGTCCATTAGGGTTTGTCACATTCACTATCACACATGTCGTTTATTTGTAGTCAGTCTTGTCGGTCAAGGTCAAGTCGAACTATGAGGTCTCTGCGTGTATAATGTAGGCAAGGCCATCAATCAATGAGCGCTCGAGGCCACACTAGGTCAGTCCTTTAAGGTTTTTTCATCACACACAGTCAATTCTCAGCACATCATATTAAGTCATGCATCAATCTGGTGAACAAGTTAGCAATGTCTCTAAATCAAATCAAACAAATTTCCAATGAAACAATCAAAACAAATCAACTAATGTCTACTACAGGATGTGTCCTTGCTGTAGATAGACATCATCAAAACAATCAACCTTTGTCTTATTCAGGATGAGTCCTTCTTAAATATTGATATCAACAAAACAATCTATGTCTTTTACAGGATGAGTCCTTCCCGCATGATCGACATTGTCAAACAATCAAACATAGCCTTACACAAGTTATCACATCAATGGTATCTAACTCAATGTCTTATACGATACATGTCTTTCTGAAATTAGGCTTTGTCATGCCTTATAAAGCTAGTCATAACATCGAAACCAGACTCACAGTCTTATCCAGTATGTGTATCTCTTGCAAATCGGGCTCTATCAATCAAAACAAATCAAACAAACAAGATCAAGTTTTGGAAAATATTTTACTAGCTTGTTGACTTTATGGCTTATTTATCTTATCATTTCATTTGACTTTATGATGGGAATTATGTTACTAGCTTTCTCAAAGATGTCCCATGAAGGATTTAGAGAAGCAACGATGTATCAAAATTCTATTTTCTTTGACTATTGTCTATCAACTATCTTTTAAATTTGGATTTTGAATTCTTCTCTGCGACTATCTGTTGTTACCAAGTTGATGACCTTGCACACCTTGATCTATGTCATATCATGGTGTTTTTCTCCATTTGCATTAGTCCCGCCCAATGATGATAAAGTGCAACACCTTTTGTGATACATCAAAACATCGAAGATTACTAATACTAACATCCATCGCATTTATTTCAATATTTCTCAATATTTCTTTCCACACTAACAGTTCTTCTTTCTTGCATTATGACGGAGTCATGTGACACACAACAATATAAATCATCCTACATACACATACATGTTAGAAACATACATACATATAGGAATTTATCATATCTAGGACATCATGGCATCATAGACAATCATCATCATAGATTACATATCATAAGCATTCCATGTACATAACAAATTATAAATACATGCATCACATTTCATTTGTACATCATCACATATAGAAAGTATGGCACATATAACATCACATTACATCTCATAATTATAAATTGCATACATCACATCCATTGACATAATACATTTTCATACATACATTATCACATAGAATCAATGTCATAACATAAGCTGCATAAACACATCATAAAGTAGATATGATCATCCATCACAAGGAATATCATATAAACATCACATGTACAAATAAACGACTGCATGATCAATAAATAGAAATTCATATCATAAGAATCACTGCCAAAATCATATATATATATATATATATATCGCTCAACAGTGTCACATCACAATGTCATAATGTATCAATAAATATGGAAGCTCGTAGGCTATATAATCATAATACAATGTCTCGGTACATATCGAGAAGTGTCCCTATCCTGAACTGCCACTGCTATCATGGCTAGAACGTGTGGATGACTGATTTTGGGAACCCAATGACCTGTGACCTGAGTGGGGCCTGTCAAATGGACCAAATCTGCGTGGCTACTCCACACCCTCTGTGCTAACTGTCCTGGAGTGGGTCCTATTCTAAGACCTCTCACTGCGTGCCTTTAAAAAAATTAGAGCCCATCTCTCAGGAGGAACTGTTGTCTCATATAAATCCCTGTAATAGGTGGCCCTCTCCCAGACTCTGATTAACTCTCTGGAAAATGTAGTTGCTGGCCTAGTACACAAGGCTCTAATCTCTGTGAATCTCTGCTCAGTCTCATGCCTCTGAGCTATGGCCTGATATCTGTCCATGATGGCCCTATCCCTCTCCATCTATACCAAATCCCTCTCAGACATCATCACCCTCATCTACTTCTCCAAGGATGCAATCTAGGCCCGAAGTGTAGCAGTGTTAGAATCAACTGCCTCTATGTCAACCTATCTCACCCTCAGTACACCATCATCCTCATCCTCCAAATCCTCCAGAATCATGTCTCAGATCTCTTGTTCATGATCATCATCATCCTGATAGGCACCCAGCAAGCCTAGGCCATCAATCTCTGCCTCCTCTTTGTCTGCCTCCTCCTCTACATCAACCTCTGAAATAGCCTCCTTCTCGAGATACTCCTCCTCTCCGCCAATCTCAACATGAACCTCCTCCCCACCTCTACCAATATCTGGAATGTCCTCTATGTCCTGGAGGGGGCATACCTTCACCTATTTACACCGGGGCATGACTGGGGCATATTTTTATCATTTTTCTTTTACACAACGCCGAAATGACATTGTATCAAAGAGGGGAAAATGTAGATACCAAAATCTTGTTTAAGCCTGTGACTTCAATATTCTTAATAATTTGTATTTCTTCCATGGTCATGATTAAATAATCTTAATTATTTAATTGATTCACTTTAACTTTAATTCTTCTATTAATTAAATAATCTTAATTATTTAATTGATTCACATTTTCTTTATTCTATCTGATTAATTAAATAAACACTTTTTATTTAATTATGTTACTAATTAACCTTATCCTTCTTGTCAAATTAAATAAATGCTTATTTAATTTACTCTTTATTATACTTCAACTATAATTAAATAAATTGTAGTTATCAGAATGCATATCTAATCAGTCGATCTCAACTGTCCGTTGATCTTTCAATCCTAGCCTGTCGTTCGAATAATCAATTTTCTATAAATTGATCTGTTATTTTTCATTCCAATCTCTCCATAAATATTATGACTTTTTGGAGCAACTATCTTGAATCTTCGATGTTTTTCTAAATCACTATCCTAGGCTATACTTGCATGAACTTTTGAAAATTTGAGGGCAATTATACTACAACGGAAAAATGGAGAAGGGAAATTGAGATGATACATGGAATTGCGTACATATTAGGTGAGATTTTTTCAGTTTATTTACGTTTTGTCTTTCCTTTGTTCTTTGTTGCTTAACTTAGATTGCATTAGAGTTTTAGATTGCATTGCATGTTTGCTCTGATATGTTTCTTCTGCATTTTTCTAGACGTTACACTTTGAATGCAAAACATTCACTCCCCCTGTGAAGACAAAGTTATTACACACTATGCATTCCTTAAGAGTGATACAATAGTGGTATAGATGATGAAAATTAAAAAACACTAACTTTAATTTGTTGTTTCAACATTGACAAGTAGTTGAAAATTTACTGTTCCAACATTGTCAATTCACATATTGTCATTTCACCTAACAATGAATGGAAATTCACCTCATAGTCACTGTTTCAAAATTGTCAAACATCATTGAACATTTTCCAACCAATTATGCAAGAAACCCTTCTCTTGTGACAACCATGCCAAACAAGCAATAGAACTATCCAATATCAATAGTAGCTTGAAGAGCAGTGTCTTGTATTGGTAAAATGTCCCAAAAAATGTTTAAGGTAGATGAGCATAACAAATTTTGTATTCTAAAACTATGATAGACAGCACAAAGGCATGATAATTACCAAAACACACTAATGACCAAAGTATACCAAACTATCACCAAAGCATGCCAAAGCAGGGATATCACCAAAGAATACACCAAAGTATAATAGCACTCAATTGTCAAAGCACTATGAACCTTGAAATATCTCGACATGAAACTGTACAACAATTGTCACAATGTCACAAGATTGAGACACAAAAATTATACACCTCAAGCCATATTTATCAAACAAAATGTCATTGTCACCAAGCAATAACCACTTTCACTATTTAGCAGGATACAAAAAATACTGACATCATCAAGCACTCAAACACTGGTAAGAAATGTATGAAGAAGCACAATTCACTTGATCAATCAAGATTTCACTGTCAACATTATACTATGCACCATGCATTAGCCAAACACCGTCAAAAATAAAGTGAACACAATCAAAAAACACTGCCCCATGAAAATACCTCACTAACATCTATTGTTCCCCCTACAAGAAATGTTGGTTTGAAATTGAAAACTAAGTGAAAGCCATAGACACCATGAGCAAGAAGATTTCCTCAAAGAACTAAAACAACTTGCATTGTACTGTCTTTTAACTCATACACTGTACTGTCTTGTAGCAATGTCAAAGTTTCAACAAACTATCCATTTGATGAATTTGTAAATTCTTTGCCATTTTTACTCTTTGATATGACTTTCCTTTCCCATTCTTTCAAACTATCCTTTATTTTGAAGTCCACTATCTTTTCTAATGTTCAAGGTGACTACACTTTATTGTGTTTGAGTAGCTGCAATCCTTTGCCCAAAATTATTGCATCAATACTGCATACCATCCATTGGAAATATTGTACTCGCTATTGTACATTCATTTTTGTCACCATGATCAAGACAACCATGTTTATTGACAGAAAATCACAATATCCACTATTATACCACCTTTGGCCACCTTTTAAGCAATAGGTTCAAGATCACTACCCCAAATATAGAGATCAAATACCAAACAAGATCACTACTTTGACAAATACCATTGGCCAAACATTATTGTTCTCCTCAAGGCTTATAAAAGCATATAGACTTCTTATGAAATGAAAGAAGATTTCTCAAACTGGTTTTCTTGAAAGTGCATATAAACAAATAATGCAAGAAAACCAAGAATGATAAACAAAACTAACACTTCTTTACTGAACTCTGAAATGTACACATTTGCAACCATTTTAAACCTATCTTTTAGAAGCTTTAACAAGCACTATCAATTTTATTTGTTGACTATGGGGCTTAATAATGAAGCAATAAACATCTCCCCTGATCTTATGCTTCCTTTTATGCACTTATAGATGTTACTTGTGAAGTATGTACAATCTTAGATTCATCCTTCTCTTGGTTTTACTTTCTTTTAATGCCTATCTTCTTAAGATGATTAATTGGTTTCATTAAATCATTCCTACAATATTGTGCTTTATGTCCAAACCTATTACATTTATAGCATATGATTTTTTTTTTCTTTTATTTAACCATTCAAAAGAGTTCTTATTACATCCCACTTTCCTTGCATGCATCCAATAGTCCATTGCCCTATGACCAAACTCATAACATGAATAGCAATAACCATGAAAAGTATTTTCAAACCTGGACCTTTGGTGCTATTCTAAATGAAAAGAAATTTCAAACTTGTTATTGTTGACTTGAGTAGGGGTACCTCCTTTTTTCATCTCCTTATCTCCAGCCTTAGGAGCAGCAAAGTGATAGTCTAGATCTATTTTCTTCCTTGGATTTTTTTATGATCTTAGAATTCTACCCTCCTTCAAAACCTAACCCAATAGTGTCCTTGTGATGTTTTTTCTTGCTCAACATCTCATATAAACACTCAGTAATCTTTTCAAACTGAAGTGACTTGTGTAATTTGTAAGATTCTTTTCCTAATTCATTTCTCAAAGAAACTATCTTGGATTCATACTTCACACAATCTACCTCTTTTTTCTTAAGTTGATTATTGAGTTCTTCTATTTTCTTGACTTTTGCAATTTGAACTTTCAAATCTATTATCAATTTTTCTCCATCTTGAAGGTCTGAAAGTGTTTTAGTCTTGGACACCTTTTCTTCATGGAGTTGCAACTTTAACCTTTGATTCTCCAATCTGAGCTTCTTTATCTCTACAAGGGCACAAATAAGCTCACCTTAAATATCAACTTCACAATCATCTTCATCATATTCTTGTTCAAAGTCACTCACAAAGTGATCTCCTTTTTTGTCAATATTCCCAACTATAAAATCATCTTCTAACCTTGTATCCTTTTCAATTTGTATGTCATTTCTCTTAACTACTTATTCATCAACCTTTGTACTTGGTTTAGGTTGTTCTTATTGTTAAGCATTTTTTTGGGTATTTCTTTTTTCTTTGTTTCTTTTTCATTTTTCCATTTTCCTCCACCACTGGTACAATCAACCCAAGTTGATTAAAAAATTTCAAGGAAGCTATTGCTATAATACCACTTGTTGGAATAGGAGACCATTGAGAGGGGGAGGTGAATCAGTGGTCTAATTACAAAACAAATTTCAATCTTTAACACACTTGACTTATGTAAAGCAACTCATTGAAACACTTCAATTATTATAGTTACTAAATGTGGAGGGAGTCTGGCGCAACCACAATAGGAGGGTCCTCAAAGAGAACAATCTAGACTGTGTAGCAAGAGTAACACAATGAAAGCAACACATAATATGGAGGAAAATGAAGATGCAAATATTCTCTTTAGTAATTTTCTTAGTTACATTTGACCAGAAACATTCGGGCTTACAGATTCAGCTCATAGGCCTGATACAACAAGTTCAAAAATATAACATTCCAATATGCTCCTATATGCTAGCTAAAATCTTATAATTGAATCTATCTTAATCTACTTAACCAACTACCAACTCCACTGCCTATTTTGATGATTGATTACAAGCTTTATACTATATCTGCAATTCTAGAAATATCTACATCGGCCAAAGATCATCACATTCTCCAATGAAAGAAAATATAAGGGGCGCAAGAATAGGTCAGCCTCAAATTTGAATTACTCTTCAATAGGTGTGTAAGATGAAGTGTGGACCTAAATTGAAGGTCGGGGACACTCCAAGGAATATTTAAAATCACACCGTTAAGATCCACAAATGACAGGGATGGTCCACAATGATCGAACTGGCCAAAAGGTTTGAAATTATTCCAGTGCTAGTTCAAGAAACTGCCAAGAATTATGGAAGTGATAACTTTCTGGAAGAAGATCCAATCACAATCAAATCTTTGAACAAGGAAAAGAACACATAGATGATGTAATCCAAGATCCACAAGGTCTGGTGAGCAAAGATGACTAGTCCACCAACATGATCTGAACAAGAACAAAACAAGAACTGAAAGAAAATATTTTTTTATTGATGCAAGATTACCAAGAACCAAGGATGCTCCTGCATCAAACATACGAGGTTAATGAAAAGTGAGTCCCTCACTTTTCTAGGGCCACAAGAAAACCAAGACGGTCTACCTCAGCCTAAGAAATTCATGAAGAATCCTCAACTGATCTACCTTTCCACTTCACAAGATATTCTTCATATTGTCTTCCACGAGTCTTCCTCCCATCTCTGATATCTACAATCTCTTCAATCTCATCTGATTGTTGTTTAAGAAACGTATTCTCTAATTTGGTTTCACTGTCTATACTAAACTCTACTTCATGATATTGATATAGATCTACAATGTTGAATATAGGCGATATACCCAAGCCATCTGATAACTCCACTTCATATGCATTCCCTAAATAAAATTTCTTCAAAATATTACAAGGTCTAAACTTTCTCAATTTTCATCTTGTTGTATGTGCCAACTAGAAATCTCTCCTTCTTCAAATATACCATCACTTCATCTCCAACTTAAAATTCCTTGTCTCCTTTTTTCATTTGCTTTCTCCTTATACTTTTGGTTCATGTCTTCCAATTGTTGTTTCACTTGAATATGCACTTTCTTCATGTGTTCTACAAATTATTCTACTTCTGCACTCCTCTTATCTTCCATACTGATGTCTCTTAACTCTAATATAGCTCTAGGATGAACTCCAATAACAATCTCAAATGGTGTCTTTCCTGTACTCCTATTCACTAAATTAATGTAAGAAAAATCTACTTGTGCAAGGACTAAATCCCAACTTCCAATCTTCTCTCCAACCAAACATCTTAGCAAATTCCCTAAACTCTTGTTCACTACCTCTGTTTGTCCATCTGTTTGTGGGTGAATAGTAGAACTGAACTTCAAATTTGTCTTCAATTTCTTCCAAAGTGTCCTCCAAAAGTAACCAACAAACTTCACATCTCTGTTTGAAATAATACTTCTAGGTAACCCATGCGATCTGGCCACCTCTTTGAAAAAAACATCTACTACATGTATTGCATCTGTTGTCTTCTTACAAGGTATGAAATGTGCCATCTTAGAAAATCTATCTACCACCACAAGTATAGAATTATTACCTCTTTGTGTCTTTAGTAGACCAAGTATGAAATCCATACTGATATCCTCCCAAGGTCTCTCTGGAACTGTCAAAGGCTTATATAATCCAACATTCTGACTACTTCCTTTTGCAACTTGAAAAACTCTACAAATCTACACAAATTTCCTAACATCCTTACAGATTTGTGGCCAAAAGTAATTCTCACTCACCAATGCCACTATCTTATCAACTCCAAAGTGTCTTTACATTCCTCCACTATGCTTCTCCTTCACCAAGTTATCCCTCATCGAACTTTGTGGTATACACAACTGATTACCTCTTAACAACATATCCTCTTGAATGAAATAATCCAACCACCAACTTCTATCCTCCAGGACAAGTTCTCTACAAGCTCTCCAAGGTTCTGCAAAATTCGGGTTTTCTTTATACAAGTTCTTCAAATCATCAAATCCTAGTACCTCCACTCTCATATTTTTCAGCAAATTACTTCTCCTACTCAAAGCCTCAGCAACTCTATTTGAATTTGCACTCCTATGCTTCAAAACAAAAGTATAACTCTACAACAATTCTACCCATCTCAAGTGTCTCTTATTCAACTTACCTTGACTGTTCAAATATTGCAATGCCTGATGATCTGTATACAACAAAAACTCCTTAGGAAACAAGTAATGTCTCCACTTTTTCAAGGCTTGAACTATGGCATAAAATTCTTGATCATACACTGAATATCTCCTCCTAGTATCATTCAACTTCAAACTGAAATAAGCTACAAGTCTTCCCTCTTGACTCAACACTGCTCCAATGGCATTTCCACTTGCATCATAGTCTACTTAAAATATCTTATTGAAATATGGTAAAGCCAACACAAGTTACTCAATCACCTTCTGCTTCAACAACTCAAAATTTTGATTTGCTCTAGATGTCCATCTAAAATCCTTTCTATCCCCTCTCATTGCTTTTGTCATAGGACTGCAAATAGAACTAAAATTTCTAATGAACTTCATGTAGAAACTAGCCAATCCATGAAATGATCTTACCTCTCCAATGCTATCTCGTGTAGGCCACTCAATAATCGCTCTTACCTTCTCAGGATCCATCTTCAATCCATCCATAGATA
Source organism: Sequoia sempervirens (assembly GCA_007258455.2). Lineage (NCBI taxonomy): Eukaryota > Viridiplantae > Streptophyta > Pinopsida > Cupressales > Cupressaceae > Sequoia > Sequoia sempervirens. The sequence continues at coordinate 21,240,438 of VDFB02137365.1, read as the reverse complement.
TCACAAATCCCAGATATACCAACTCCTCCATGAAACTACACTTCTTAAAGTTTATCAGCAATTGCTCTTCTCTCAACCTCTGCAAAACTTGTTTGATATGAAAAAAATGTTCTTCTCTACTCTTACTAAAAATCAAGATGTCATCCAAGTAAACAATCACAAACTTACCCAAGAATTTCTTCAATATCTCATTCATCAACCTCATGAAAGTACTCGGTGCATTTTTCAATCCAAAAGTCATCACCAACCACTCATACAATCCTTCATTTGTATTTAATGTTGTTTTCCACTCATATCCTTCTCTAATTCTAATATGATTATATCTACTCTTCAAATCTATCTTTGTAAAGTATTTAGCTCCACTCAAACAATCCATATTTTCATCCATCTAGGGAAAAGGAAATCTATACTTCACTGTGATCTTGTTTATGGCTCTAGAATTTGTACATATTCTCCATTCTCCATCCTTCTTAGGTGCTAGCACAACAGGTACTACACATGGACTTAAGCTTTCTCTAATCAAACCTTTTCTCAAAAATTCTTGCAGTTTTCTATTCAACTCCTCATTCTCTGTCGATGTCATCTGATGTGCTACTTTATTAGGTAAACTAGCTCCAGGAATCAAATCCATACAATGACTATACTCCTCACAAGTGGTAATCTATCAGGTACCTTATTTGAAATGATATCCTTATATTTTGTCAGTATCTTCTTTATCTCTTCTAGGTGTTCTTCTGCATGCTTCAAGTCTCTAGCCTTCTTAGGCACCAAGGAATAACACACATTCTCGTGTCTCAATCCATCAAGGAATCTTCTTCCATCAACCAGACAAACCCTAGCATTCATACAAACTTCAATTGTAGGAACATCTTCCAATGGAAACAAAATATGCTTCATCCCATTAGCAACAATGGTGTATATGTTCTTCTTCCCATCATGAATAGCCTATCTATCATACTGCAAACATATATCACATAAAACTTCATCATGATAATTTCCTATCTTTAATTTCACCAAACATTGTTCACCTACCAGTATCTTATGCTCATCCTGAATCCAAGAAATCTGATAGGGCTTCAGGTGTTTCAATCTTTCCAACTTTAGTTTAGTCACCATCTCTTCAAAAACTAGGTTCTCAGAACTTCCACTGTCAACAATCACTTTGTAGCATTTACCATTCACCTTGCATCTGGTCTGAAACAAATTCTTTCTCTGCAATGGTTCTTTCTCCAACTCACTTTGACATAATACTCTCCTATTCACCAACACTTCTCCATCTTCGGGTTTTTTAGATGATCCAGCATAATCCTCTTCACTAAAGGCTAGTCTCCTATTATTCTCTATCTTTTTGCTTGTCTCTCCCTGATTACATTCAAATGCTCTATGTCCTTCTCCTCCACACTTAAAGCAAGTTCCCTTGATACTCTTTTCTCCTTATCATCCTTTTTATAACCTTCATTCTGCTAACCACCATATCCTCCTCTTTTGTAAGAGTTTCCATCACCTCTCTGGTATGAACTATCATTCTTACTAACCTCCTTATCCTTGTTTTGGTCTGGAAAAGATCCTCTTCCTCCTCCAATAAAATTTCTTCCTCTTTGAAATCTTCCACCTCTTCCTCTTTGTCTCTACTCATGTTTCTTATTCAACTTCTCCTCTACTTTACGGCACACTGGTATGCCTCTTCCACACTCTGCAACTTGATCAAACTAATTTCATCCTATATGGATGACCTCAAACCATTCACATATCTAGCTACTTGCTTAATCTCATCATCTGAATGTCCAGATCTAATATTCAACTTCTAAAATTCTTTGGTTTATTCTATCACACTTGATTCTTTCTACTTCAAATTTTGCAACTTCTTGAACAAGCTAATCTGATAGTTTGCAAGCATAAATTTTGATTTTAGCTTATTCACCATCTGATCCCATGACTTTATCTTTTATTTTCCTCTTCTTTTCCTATCTTTCTGCAAATGTTCCCACCAAATGGATGCATGTCCTCTCAATTTTGTACAAGAAAACTTCACCTTCTTATCTTCAAAGGTACCTTCTGTAGACATGGAAAATATATCGTTTGACATTGGAAATCTGGTTCTAACTACTAACATCGTTTCATCCTGAATCATCCTTCAGTCTAACTATTTAATCAAATTCCCTTATCTGATTAAATTCATCAATATTCCTCTCTTAATTAAATAAACCAGTTATCTAATTAAGTCACTCTTCTCAATAATTAAATTAATCATTTTGATCTAATTATCCTATTTAATTAAATAATTAATTTTATTTGATTAAATATCTAAGGTCTATCTATTAAATTAAATAAATTAAAACCTTATTTAGTTTAATTTAACAATCATCTCTTTTAATTAAATAAATCAAAATCTTTATTTAATTAATCTCTTATCACATTCCTCTCATATTTGATTTAAATAAATCTACAAATCTAAGTCAAATAGGTCACATCACTTAATCCCCTTTATTAAATTAATTAACTTGGATTAATTTAATCTCCTATCATGTCCCATCCTCCAGCTTTTACCACTTGCACATGAAAATAGATTTAATTGATTTATTAAATCTCTATTTTCCTCAACAAGGCATCTTTTGGAATATTCTCCAAGTTTGAAATCAAAAATCCAAGTTGACATGTACATCCAACAAGGAATTTACTCTCTCTTACATGTCCTTTGCCTTGAGCCAAGTGGAATTCAATGCATTCTTTCTTCCCTCTTGCATGTCATTTCAACAAATTCAAAATTCAAAAATAGGCATTTATTGGCACAATCCTCAAAACTTGTACATTCTCCATCCACTCATAGGTTGACAAGTGGCATCTTTCCATTGGTTGAATGTTAGTCCCATAATGCTCTATTTTAGACATTCATCCTTCAATCTCATCTATAAATAAGAGGCTTCATTCCTCATTTGATCATCCACAATTTGAGTAAAGTTACCATGCTCAAATCATTAGCAATCCTCATCCATTATTATTGAGTTCTTAGCTAGGTTATGCAGGTTTTTAGCTTGGAGCACTCACCATCCTTCATCAAAGTGGATCATTCATCAACATTCATTAGCATACATCAATCTTGCATCATAGGAATTGGGAAAGGGCCAATTTTCACATCAAATTGGCACCAATTCCCCCATGGGATCATAAGTTTGCTAGTTTAATTTGGATTCAATCTATTTCATTGCTTTCTGATTGTGTTCTTCATTGCTTTTTTCCCAATTTGAACTTTGTGAATGGATTTCATGAGGAATCCTTGTTCTTGCTTGCATTCTCTAATCTAATTTGTTTGTTCTTATTGTTTTGCAAGTATTGGGATTGGGGTTCACACACCTTCAAATTCAAAATACTTTTCCATCTCTGTTATCCAATCTAACAACACATCCCAATCCAACTTACCATTATAATCCGGTGGATTGAAATGTGGTCTTGTATTCACTTTATTTAGGGATCTTATGAACCTCTCTTCTCCCTGATCTAGGCCAAGTTGCTCATCTCTTCCTCTTTCTTCTTGTACTTCTACTTCTTCATCATTCACATCATCAACTAGTTGACCTCTTCTCTGGGTCATTTCAACTGCATCCAATCTAGCAGCAATTCCTCTTAACATCTCCATCACAACTTGGTCTGCATTTCCACGTTCTCAATTTCTACCATTTATCCTTCCCACCATCTTTATACAAGTCCTCTGTAGCTGGAGGTTGGATCCTCAATCCACCACCCCACAACAAGACTTTGCAAACTCTGATGATCTCAAAAGGAATTAATCTCACTCTGATACCAATCTAGCACAACCACAGTAGGAGGGTCCTCAAAGATAACAATCCATACCATGTAGTAAGAATAACACAATGAAAGCAACATAGAATATGGAGGAAAATGAAGATTCAAATATTCTCTTTAATAATTTTCTTAGTTACATTCGGCCAAAAACATTCGGGCTTACAAATTTGGCTCATAGGCCTGATACAATAGGTTCAAAAATATAACATTCCAATATGCTCCTATATACTAGTTGAAATCTTATAATTGAATCTATCTTAATCTACTTAACCAACTACCAACTCCACTACCTATTTTGATGATCGAGTACAAGATTTATATTGTATCTGCAATTCTAGAAATATCTATGTCGACCAAAGATCATCACATTCTCCAATGAAAGAAAATATAACAGGCGCAAGAACAGGTTGGCCTCAAATTTGAATTACTCTTCAATAGGTGCGTAAGATGAAGTGTGGACCTAAACTGAAGGTCGGGGACACTCCAAGGAATATTTAAAATCACACTATTAAGATCCACAAATGACGGGGACAATCCACAATGATCAAACTGGCTAAAAGGTTTGAAATTATTCTAGTGTTGATTTAAGAAACTGCCAAGAATTATGGAAGTGATAACTTGTCAAAAAAAGATCCAATCACGCTCAAATATTGGAACAAGGAAAATAAACACATAGATGATGTAATCCAGTACCCACAAGGTCTGGTGAGAAAAGATGACGAATCCACCAACATGAACTGAACAAGAAAAAAACAAGAACTAAAATAAAATTATTTTTTGTTGATGTAAGATTACCAAGAACCAAGGATTCTCCCGCATCATAGTCATAATAACATACAAATCTAAATGTAATACTTGAACAAATATATCCAATCAAGCACAATATAAGAAACCACAAAGAGAAGACACAACACCAAGTATATAAGTGGAAAACCCTAAAAGGGTGAAAAACCACTTTGAGCATAAGCTCCATTAGACCTCACTAGTCAAAACCTTACAAGTTACAAGTTATGTGCCTCACTGGCTAACAATAAGCCTCAATGGATACAATATGCCCCACTAGCTACAATATGCCTCACTAGAAATCAACAAGCTTCACTGGCTATAATATGCCTTGTTGGCAATCAACAAGCCTCACTAGCTACAATATGCCTCACCGGTAATCATCAAGCCTCACTGGCTAACACACAACCCCTCAAAAGTAATAAACAAAACTCAAAGAGTTACTCTATTTCCATACAAAACACTGCTCTATCCCTGCAACAAAATTCATCTCCCTTATTCACCCATATTACCATATTCATTTAAAATCATAATCTCAAACTTGCCTCTCCTCTTTTCTATTTCACATTCAAAACCACACACTCTTTTGTAAAAACAAACAAGAAAACCTTCACAAGACTCTCCTCAATACACCAAGTACAAAAGGCTAATAGATATGAATAATGAACAATAAATCATTAAGGATTTGCTTCAATTCCCTACTCTCATTTTGACTACACCTTCTTTGAATTGCAATGACGCACAAAAAACTTTACTAGACCATATCCCTTCTTTGCAAAAAAAATAGATGACATAAAAATAACTTTCTCACAAATATATCTTTTGTTATGAAAGACAAAACCCTAGACAACACACTTTGACATTTACAAAATCAAATCACTTACACACACACTATTCTTGATTCAAACTAGAACTTTTATCCCTTGCATCTCACTGTTCCTTCTTTAGATTAGAACTCTTCTCCCTTTTATCTCACCCATAGTATTCATTTCATTATGTTGTTCAATCCTCTCTATCTATGCATTATTCTAACAACCACTCATTACCAAGATCTTCATTATACTCATATAGAGCTAATACTACCATTAGAAACCACTCAAAAAGGTAATGTAGATTTCAATATTTCTTTGTAAGTCCAAAACTACAAACATACTATTGTCACACACTTTTCTATAGAATAACTTAGTGTCAAAACCTTTCATCCTGCTCTTCCATCTATTCCACTCTTCCACATTTAAAATCTCAAAAATATTTTCAAAAACTTGAATGATAAACTTCATCTTTTGGTGCCATCAGAATAAACACTAATCTTTTCATATTCATATAATTACAAACCAAAACTGAACCATGTGACTAGTAGACTTCTTAATTCTTGTTAAGATAAAACATGGTAAAGTAGTCGTTCTCAGATTTGAATGTGATCCATAGATCTTTAAAACCTACCATTGTACAGATTAAATCTTAACCCTTGATCTTTGTATAAGCAATGAAATATGAGTTTGCAACTTATTCAATCAGTATCATCCAAGAGTAGGGACCGATCATTAATGTAATTTCAACACTTTATAAGTCACTTAAGTGACTTTTAACCGATGATCATAAGTCAACTTCCAATTATATCAAAAAGTAACTTTAATATACACTTTGCACAAAGACTATTATTTAGGGTTTTAAAAACAAATATTCTACCCAAAGATTAAACCCTAAACCATGTTAGACCCTTAATGCTAAATATTGTGCCCCTTGATCAACCAACTAAACTTTCAAATAACGAACTTTGTTGATTAACATATACTCCTAATGCTAAATGTTGTGCCATTGATATAAGCATTGATATGTTCAGGATTTTGGACCTTTGAACCTTTGGTTACCAACTCATGACAAGTACACTTGATGCTCAAGAACCTCTTCCACCACCATCAATTTTAGTACCAACTTTTGCATCAATAAATGAAATAGATCATGAACTATGTAATGAATGGCATATATCCAAATTAACAAACCTTCTATCATCTATGACATCAAACCTTTGACATGAACAAGTACCAAACACCCTCAGAATCTCAACATAACATCATACTCCATCAACCTTTGACATAAATGAAAAATGAAATTACACTACCAGCACAACCAAAGGAGAAAGATAAGATGATGCAGGAGCATCCAGCGGTGTAGGGAAATCTTGCATCACCCAAAAAAAAAAATTCCTTAATATCTTTAGTTGTTTTGAGTTCCATAATGGCATTTAAGGGGTGTAAGACAATTAGAATTCATAAAAGGTGAAAAATTAGCACTTACTATTTTTATTAAGGTAACCCAAATGGGCTCGTATGGACCTAAAAATTTACCCTAAGGAGCATAACTGAATTTTTTTTTGAGCATAACAGAATTATCTCAATATGTTGTACAGTTTGGGAGATATTAAATTTTCCATCCTGAGAAATTTCTCTAATGCAAGTTCAAATTCAGATATGAAAACCTTAGAGGCCCCAAATAGTTTGAAAAGTGGACGAACGGATCTCCGATGGTTTGGTGTTGTAGATCTCTTCGAGAACTTTCCAACTATATGTTATAATAGAAAATCAGATACTTGGATCAAAAGTTATGGCCCCGCGAAGTTTCTCCACTAAAAAGTAAATTTCATTAATTATCTTCCTAGACAAGAAATCAAATGACAGGACTTTTGGCACCAAAGCAAAAGGGAAAGTTATGCTTTCTAGAACATTCTAGGGAGGTTATTGGGTAAAATAAAAGGGATAAATGGGGGTTGTAGAAGGTGGCTCCATTAGTGTAGATTGTGGCTCTAAATAATGTATTTTTTTTAGTGTTGATCTTGTTGTAATGAATCAAGCCCATTAGTTTGTAGCATTGTAAGTTCTAAATTTGTAATTTCATTTTCTGAAAAATAATTGAAAGTGAGTTATTTTTAGTCTCGCATCTTCTGTGTTAGTATATATTGTTGTGGTTTGTGTGGGTTTCGAGCATTCAACACCTCATCATAAGACAAAAATAGTGCACTTTGAGGCAAATATTGAAAATTAGGAAGATGTGCATGTGGAAGAACAACCAGATGGGTTAGAGGATGGAGAAGAAGAAGAGGGTTCAGAGAGTTCAAATGATGTGCATGATGAGCATGTGGAAGAAGAAGAGCAGAAAGAACCCCTTACTCCTACCATGAGAAGATCCCCAAGATAATGGAATCCAGTTGACAGGTATAGCCCATCTGATTTCTGTTGCGTATTTACTTTGTTAAGTATTGATGATAAACCTAGATCTTATAGGGAGGCTCTTTCTTTAGAAGAGAGTGAGTCTTGGATGTAGCCCATGCAAGAGGAGATGATGGCTTTGGATAATTGTGATACATGGGATGTTGTGAGTTTTCCCAAAGGAAAGAAGCCCATTGGTTTCAAGTGGGTATTTAAAAGTAAATTTGGAGTAGATGGCAGGTTAGAGTGGTACAAGGATAGATTGGTGGCCAAGGGCTACTCCTAGAGAGATGGAGTTGATTTTAGTAAAATTTTCTCTCCTATTTCTATGTTAACTTCTATTAGATTCCATTTATGTATTGTTGTTGCTTATGATTTTGAAATAGAGAAAATGGATGTTAAAATTGCTTTCTTGCATGGAGATCTTGAGGAAGAGATTTATGTGTGACATCCTAACGGTTTTGTTGTGAAAGGAAAATAACACTTGGTTTGCAGGTTAAACAAATCTTTATATAGTTTGAAATCGTCACCCAAGATGTGTTACTAGAAGTTTCATGCATTTGCATTGAAGTTGGGTTTTTTTAGGAGCAAGGAGGATCATTGTGTTTACATTAAGGTTATTGATGATCAAATACTAATCATTATCTTGTATGTTGATGACATGTTTATGGGTAGCAGCAAGGTGATGATTAGGGAGCTTAAGACTCAGCCTTCTGTAACATTTGATGTGAAGGATTTGGGGGATAAAAAATATATTCTTGGGATGGAGATCAATAGAGATTGAGTTCACAAAAATCTTTGGTTAATTCAGAGTAAGTATGTTGATACCATTTTGCAGAGGTTTAATATGCATGATTGTAAACTAGTAAATATTCCATTTCCTATTGGTACTAAGTTGAGTTTATACATGTGTCCTAATTTTGATAAGATTTTGAATAAATTTCTAATGTTCCTTATGCTAGTGTTGTCAGTAGTTTGATGTATGTAATGGTTTGCACTAGACCAAATATAGCCCAATAAATGGGAGTTTTGAGAAAGTTTATGTCTAACCATGGTAGAGAGAATTGGACTTTTTTTAAGAGGATGTTTAGATATTTGCATGGTACATTAGATTACTTTCTGGTTTATCATGGTACTGATTATGTGGTTAAGTCATTAGACATATAGGGTTTTGTTGATGTAGATTGTGTAGGTGACTTGGATAGTCGAAGGTCCACTAGTGGCTATTTTTTTACTTTGTTTGGAGGTGTAGTGAGTTGGATGAGTAAGAGGCAGCCTACAGTTGTAATTTCCACCACTGAAGTAGAGTATATGGCAGCTACACATTCCTCTAAGAAGGTGGTATGGTTATAGAGACTTGGTAATGGCATTTTTTTTATTGTTGGACAGTGAGGATTTGATGTGATAGTCAAAGTACCATATGTTTAGCCAAAAATCGTGTATCATGTTCATACTAAGCATGTTGATGCTTAGTATCACTTTGTGTGAGAAATGGTTGAGAATGGTAAGGTCTTGATTGAGAAATTTGAAATTTTGGATAATGTTGTAGATTCTCTCATGAGGCCAGTGACCACAAATAACTTCTCTTGGTGCAAGAAGTTCATGGCCCTTGATCACTGTACTTGATTATGTGTTTTATTTGTATCTCATGGATGTGATTGTAATGTACAATGTCAAGTGGGAGAATGTTAGGATAGGTGACATTATAATTGCTATCCTAAATTTGTATTTATGTGTCTCCACGTTCTTTGGAAAGTGCTCTAGGGGACATGAGGGACACAATATTTATTATTTATTTTCTTATGACAAATTGTATTTACATTCAAAGAGGTGGACCCTTTATAGTTGTGGTTATAGAGCATCCCAAGTGAATATTCCTCTTGGGCGTCCAACTTTGTGAGTGGGGACCACTTTGGTTTGCATTTCCTTGTATGTTATTTTCATGTTTTGCATGCTCTTGCATGGTTGGGTGCCCAGGTTTGTATATTGGTGCATGCTCTTGCATGCAGCCATTGGAGTCGTCAATGAGTTATGGAGCACTCGGGTTTGACCAATTCTGATTAACTTTGGGTTAGGCATGCATGTGAAGGCCATATAATTATTCAATATTTTATTCCATGTTTATGGGTTGTCCACTAAGGGGGGCATAGATTTTTCCAAGTGGTTTTACTTGTTGTTTTGGGATACCATTTGTGGTGTTCTCTCCCAAAAACTTCTATATATTGGAGCCTTGATATGGTGGTTTGTAAGAGTTTTTTTTAAGGTTGTTAGAGCGATGAAGTGTTGTCAAATTACAGAGAGGATTTTTGTATTGATGTACTTCCTTGAAGATTAATGCAAACATTAGATCTCTTTGGGTGTGGATTTTTTTCCTACAAGGGTTTCTCCACGTATATCTTGAGTCACTTGTGTTTGATTACTTGTGGTATTGCATATTTTTCTTTCATTTTTGTAATTTTCAATAACATAATCTTTCTATTGTAATCTTGAATATATAATTTCAGATTTGTAACCACTTTAATAAGTTTATATTTTTGTAAGTTATACCTTGATTTCCAACAGATCTAACCTTTTAAAAAAATTAAAAGCTAACCCTATATATCCTTTGATCATCTAAAATGTATGATATGTTGGTAATTGGTTATCTCTTAGAAGTTACTCATGTCATATCTTAGTGATTGAATAGCGATCTATGATAATGGTTTTTCCTTTGTAGGTGGTACTCTAAGAAATTAGGTTGGCACTATTTACAAATAGGATGAGTACATTTATATGCTCATAGATTAAACACATCCTATATAAGCCTTCCCTTATATATAACCTATTTCATATAGTTAGATCTAGGAATTAATAGTTAGAATATGAAACAAGTGAGCATTTTTGTGATATTTTAGCAATCGAAATAGATTTAGATAATAGAAGATAATTTCTATATTATAGTTTTTAATTTTTTGATTCAATTATAGGTTCAAATTCTATAATATTCATAAGTCCATAACTTTTTAAGTTAAATTCTCTCTGTAGACACTTAAAAATGACCTAGGCCTGCAAGTTTCATTTTTACCACTTTCGTCCTAGCATAATTATGACATTTAATTATGTTCTTGGTCCACATTCAACTATTAATTAAATAAGTTATAATTGTTTAATTAATTCATGTCTGTTTATTCTTCATGATTATTAAATAAATAAATTTTATTTATTTATTTAATACGTCTTTAATTGTCCAAAGTCTTCCTTTAATTAAATAAATTTGTTAATTTGTTTAATTACCCTTATCCATTTATTCTTCCTGATTATTAAATAAATAAATTTTATTTATTTATTCAATATGTCACTAATTTCCATAATTAAATGAATTTATGAATTTATTTAATTATCAGTCATAATCCTCTAAAATTAAATAATTATCTTTAATTATTTAATTACTCAATTTAACATTTCCATCATTTTAAATCAATTTATTATTTAAAATGATTTCATTTTCTTAACTGCCAGTTCATTTTGGTAAATAATCTGAAAAAGATTATTTATTATCTCACAAAATCCATATTTTGAGTTGATTTAATTCAAATTGGTAGCTTTCTTCCAAAAATCAAATAAACCGAGCAGATTCTTGATTTTTCAAATTTTCTTTTCAGTCCACCTCTTATCTTCTTGATTTTTCAAATCTCATAAATAAGACAATCTTTATTTTCTTGATTTTTGAAAATCTTTATTTTTCGAATTAATTATCTCATCTTTCCTCCACCGCCGATTCGATTCTCTCATATGACATCTTGACCACTCGTCTAAGGATTTTTCCCTAACCCTGATTAGGGATTATCAAATTAAATCTCATCCTCTAATTTTAAGTTCATGTCAAGAGTTGATCTCGTCCGTCCATTCAAAATTACATTTTCTATAAAATGTCAATTTTGCTCATAATTTAGGGACCACTTCGTTATTATAGGAATTATAGTCATTTATCATTTGTTATAGTCATTTATCATTGGCATAGGCATAATTTTACTTAAATCCTTCAAAACTTGCATAGGACAATGTCATAGTCAAATCGCTCACACACTCGATCTGAGGGCATCAATCATATGCTACAAGCTAGGAGGTGTTATGGAGGTGAACCATGGAAGCTTCAACAAATATCTAGTATAATTGTTCTTATTATTTTATTTCTTTGTGCTTCATAACTTCTTTGGGTTTATATTATTGATCTAATCATTGTTAACCTTAATCCTAAAATTTACCCATTGATACATTTGGTGAACCTGACGTGACACGACTCTATTTTTTGTTATTATTTTCATACAGTTTTTGTGTGTTCTCTGTCATTTTTTGTAGGTACAGTTATGGAGTGATGCATTCATTTTATTTTTAATCGTGACGCATCTGATGCGTCGTGACGTACTCGCAGACTAAAACACCACAATCGCTCTAACGTGCTGCAATCAAAGTCTAGAGAGCCACATCTGAACTCCCAAGCCGCATTTGTAACACAGAGTGACGCATTTGCTCTATTGTGACGCAATTTCTAGGTAATGTTTTCTTCTCATTTGCATTTGGGTTTTTGATGTTTTTCTATTCTTTTTGTTTTCTTTAGCATTCTAGTTTTATTTTCTTCATTCTGCCCAGTGTAGGTTTTCGTGTTACTAATCGTAGATCGTAGCGTCTGGCAGTTACGTTTTGTGGGTCCAAGATTGGTGGATGAAACTACAAACTTGTTTTTTTGCAGCTCCATTAGTTGAAGAATCATTTCTCAAACAACATGTTTGCGATTTCTAGTGTAGAAAACACTTCCTTTGGTGCAATAAAATGAATGTGTGCTTGATTCTCTCTGACTATGCTTGAAGGTGGTAGGTGATTATGCTCTCACCTTGTGAAAACTAGGTGATTAGAAAACCAAACCCACCTTATTTTTTTGTCACCCTCACGACTTAGTAATCGAAGTATCCTCTCCCCTTGTGCTTTTGGACGATCCTGGGTGTAAGAGAAATGGTTACTAACTCTAGAACTTGGGTCTGTTCTAGTGGGAAAAAGTACTCACCCCAGGATGACTCAAACCAGTAGCACCCTGACACCGAGGGACTTCTAGATGGTATATAAAAGTGGGTTCTTAGGGAAAGCCCAAGAATCACGTGTGTGGTTCTGATGAGATGGATTTGAAAGGGGACTCTTGCCACATGGGTCATGCCCTACGAACAGAATGCTCGTATTAAACACCTCTTGTTTTAGAATCCAACCGTTCTTTGGCCATTGCTTGATATAGTGCAGGTTACAGTATCATGCCCGAAGACACTCACTACTGATCCCCTTGAGTAGAGATAGTAGTTCTTAGGAAGTCATTACCCAAGAATTCAAATTTGGTGTGCTTGAATGACATTAATGAGTCATGGAGGGGATCCAATGCCACCAAAATTCTAAGCTATCCACTCTCAAGAAGGAAAGGTGTTTATCACCAATCTGGGGTATATCGGTGGGCTATATCAAGTATACAAACCCTTGGCCTATTGGCCTTTTAGGATTGTACTTGTCTTATGTGTGCTTGCTTCCACTCAAAACATTGTGCTTGTCAAGTGCTTGCTGGATTTCTCAAAAAAACTTCACCACATTTACAATTCTAGACAAAACATTTCCCTTTAGACAGATCAAATTTTCTCACAATACGTCAAGAAAACAAACTGTGTCACATTTGTTGAACTGCATTCAAGTTTCTGAGACATAATCACTTTGTTAAACCACATTTGACATCTCAAAATCTGCATCTATTTGCGTCATGATGCATCTGAACCTTACAGAGCCACATCTATAAAACTTAGTTGCATTTGTCAGTCCCAGAGCTGCATTCACTAAAACCAAACCACATTTGCAATACTGAGATGGATTTGAGGTCTCAAACAACGCATTTTCCTAACAAAAAAAAATCTTCATCCAAAGTCCAAACTGAGTCTAAACTTTGTCAATCTCTGGTCAAACACTATTTCCAAAGGAATTTTGTCAGAAACCAACTTTGTAATTGCTTAAAACTTTCGACCATTAGTTTGCATTCTTGACCATAGGTTTCGTCTTTCATTTTTTTTAGTTGCATACATTAGGCATTAGCTTGTCCCTAGGTTTTAATTCTTGCATACTTTGGATTAGGCAAATCTCAGCACAATTTGCAATGTCATTACTTCCGAAACTAGGTTATCTTGGACTTAATAATCATTCCCTTTTTCAGTCATTGTCCCTTTTGTGAGATTTTCCAACTCAAAAGTCTAGTTAGGAAAACTCACTAGTCATTTTGACATTTTCATCTTGTCATTTTCAACAAGTCCTTTAGTAACCGAGAACAAAAAAAAAGATTGAGCTTAGAAGTTCTTAGGTATCCTTTTCTCAAATTGCATTCAAAGTTTATGCCTTGCATACTTTATTCCCAAAAATCCCAAAATATTATTCATTCTAGTCATCATTTTGAACTTAGACCTTGCATAGTGTCATCCTTGCATTTAGTTGTCATCTTCATTTTGAGCAATCTCATTTTATGGTGGAAACTAGACTCCAAAAACATAAATGACAAATGGAAAAATTTTGACAAGACCCCACTTCCACTGTCAACAATCCCTCGTATGACCCAAATTGGACTTTTGACGATCCATTTTCCAACACAAACAATCAACCTCTCACAACAATACCATCCTCATCAAACAGTCCCTTTGGACCATTCTTACGTAAGGATGTATACGGACAAATACTTGAGGAAAACCTAGAGGTAGCAGTACAAGACCCAAAGGCCTCTCAATTTGTGGAACAAATGGTCCTATATGACAGAGACATATATTTGGCCATACTCTTAAGTCAAGGAGCCAAATTACCTCAAGGTTTTGACATTAACATGTTGATACCAACATCTCCAGACCCTAATGTCAACAACGTGCATAACCTATCAAATAGTGATCAACCTCCAAATACTACGAGCAATACTTTCTTTGACACTACAACGACAATACATGCTACCTCCAACATGCCAAACACCTCCAACTCAATAAACGCTACATCCATTGGAGGATCACAATCTGTCATAGTGCCCACAATATCCACAACATCATCACAATCGGCGGGAACCACCTTTGGCTCCTCGGCAATGTGTGAAAGTTACTCTAATCCTCTTTTTACCAATACGGTAAATGCCACAGGAGCATCATCAAGTCATACCAATCCCCCTTTAACAGCTACATCGAGTACCATGAGTACACCTTTGACATATCCTCTCATTGGTATCTCCCAAAATCCTTCAGGTGGGGGTAAACGACATATATTTATTCAAGGACAACAACAAAATGTGAACACGTCAACACTGTCTCACACCATCAAATCCCAAGGACCAAATATGACCATTCCTCTTGTCCAAACCCAACAATTTGGACAAGGTAGTCAAAACACACAGCCCATGGCATCATTAGCACATCACAATGTTCATGGTCACCATATTCCCCAAATATCGACACAAATGGCTGGGGGACATATCCCAACCTACTCAACCCACATTCATACTCACCAACATACCCGCAATCCAAAATTTCAATACCAACAACACGCCAATCCGAAAACATCATACATGTCACAACAATCCATACCGCCACAATACACCAGTATCCATGCACAACAAATGGGGACCTATGGAATACCAATCAATCTTATGCATGGGACCACAAACGATCTTGTAATAGATGCCTTACAAGCAAAAATAATGGGTCTAGAGAAAACTATCCAAAACATACAAATATCAGGAAAGAAATCAGAAGTGTCATATGATTTAAACATCTACCCATTTGACATGAGCTTATACATGCCACCATTTCCTCCAGGATATGTCTCACCCAATTTTACAAAATATAGAGGCAAGAAAAACCCCATCGAACATGTTCGCGAATTTGCAACCAATTGTATGGATGTCGCCTATGAACAAACATACTTGATGAGACTTTTCTCTAAAAGTCTGGCGGGTCCTTCCCTTGAATGGTTTTCCACTCAAAAGGATATCCAAACATGGGATGAGCTTAAACAAAAATTCATAAAAAATTATGCATACAACATTGACATGGACACCTCCATTACTAGCTTGTGCAATCTCATGCAAGAGGATTCTAGTGAGACATTCATCCCATTCTTTCAAAAATGGAGTCTAGCTATTCGATGTCACATTGACATACCCAAAAGGGAAAAGGTGGACATGTTCATTCAAACACTTCTAGGTCCCCTAAAATATGCATTGCAAGTGCATTGTTGCACAACCTTCATAGACCTAGTTGAAAAAGCTGTCCAGATTCAGAAATCCCTTATCGCAAAGGGAGAGCTGAGATATGGTCCCAAAAACACAAATGCAAATCCCCCTGCTGACAAAAATAAATATTGGGTCAAAAATAAACATGTTACAAATGACAGTGTTGTTGACGCCAAGGCTGCAAACACTATGGGTCCTATACTGACCCTAAAAGGGGTTCAACTGCAAAACAAACCAACAATGATATTGACACCCCCTACTAATGTCCCTTCAAACAACCAAAGAATCCAAAATAATCAAGGACAATATCGCCAGATGAGACAATTCCCTAAGGGTCACACCTACACTCCCTTGGGTGAACCCATTGAGGAGGTCCTCAAGAAATTCCTTCAGAGTGGTGTCATCACACTTCAAGAACAAAAACCATATGACCCAGGACAATTCAAACCAGCATGGTGGGACGATAATGCATTCTACAATTATCATCACGCAAAAGAACATAAAACTTCTACCTATTGACAACTGAAAAACCTAATTCAAGACCTTATCGAGAGTCATATCATTGAGGTAGGTGGATCACAATTTGCCTCCAATTCAGACCATACTATTCATAAGAACCCACTGCAAGACCATGGTTCTAATAATGATTCCACGTCAAGTCCATAGATAAGCAATAATCAAGCTAACTTTTCTCGTGCCAAGTATGACTATTCTAGTGGACCTATTATAAATAATGTTCGAACTGACGACAAATACATCAATACCATCACAATCAAGAGAGCACCACAATGCAATGCTACTACTCGAAGTGGCAAGGTCACCATAGCTGGTCCACCTCCTGCTAGGCAACCCAAAATCACCATAGCTAGCCCATCTCCTGAACAATCAAAACCTGCCTCGACCACAAAGTAATGGAAACCCAAGAGCCAGTTTAACCATATCAACCAGCTTGGCAAAATGCCCGCGCAAATTTCTATACTCGAGTTGCTTTGCATATCTCCCATGCATAAGGCTATACTAGATAAAACTTGCAAGAGTTGTCAGTCCCTAAGGATATTGATGTCAATCAGTTTGAGACCATGGTGCGATACCTCACCACATCACCTTTTCTGATCAAGACTGCACGTCACCTAAGCCTAACCACAATGATGCATTACACATTGAAACTTTTGTCCACAAGCACAAGGTCAGAAGAGTTTTAGTAGATGGTGGAGTAGGATTGATCATATGCTCCTTGAAACTAGTTAGGGATCTAGGATTTTTTGATGCATGCGTAGACCCTACAAAGAGTATAGTGATAAAAGCATATGATGACAAAGAACGCTCTTCATGAGGCGTTATTTCTCTTCCTATCAGAGTGGGGCCAATCATTGTGGATATAAATTGCAAGGTCCTGGATCTAGAATTATCTTACAACATCTTGCTCGGCCGCCCATGGATTCATACCCTAAAATTTGTGCCCTCCACATATCACCAATGCTTAAATTTCCCTTTTGACGGCATAGAAATCACTATATATGGAGACCCTGACCCTTTTCAATATTGCACCAACCTAAGGGGTATTTCCGAAAATCGAGTACCCATCAACCAAGAAGCTTCTGGCCCCTCTTCTTCTAAGTACATTGACCCATCCACACTCACACCATCTTCCACGTCCACTTTGTCCACTTCTTCCACCACACCACCATCTTCCATACTTCCTAAGGATGAATCCAATGTCAAGATCCAGGACCTAGGCTATGGAGAATTTAAACTACATACGGCATATAGCATCACAACAATACCCAAGTCTCCAAAAGTCTATGTTCGACCATGTTTTAAAATGGAACCCAAGGAAATCTTCAAAGTTCCACCAAAAACAGTTTTCATAAAATGGGGAGGCATGAGTAACGAGGACCTTACCGATATTACAGGATGGCTTTATAAGGAAATGGCCGACCTACCCCCATTACCAATTAAAAAATATGGAAAGGGATATGACATGATGAAAGCTAAGGGCTACGATGGAACTATTGGCCTAGGCAGAAATAATACTGGACAAAGGGATCCCATAGAATCTTTTAAAAAACCAAAGTATCTTGGACTAGGATATGGATTGCCCGACAATGACGACCAATGTACCAATGGGATTTTGAGTGAGCGAGTGCATGCTTCGGAAATTTTTTGAGACCGCTAAGGAAACCTTCATTGAAACTGACTCCCAAGAGTGGGAATTTGGCTCTGAAAGATCCTTAAGTGACTGTTGCCTCAACGATTTTTTTGTCGAAACAGGGGAGCTCACCTCTGAACAGGAAAACATTTAAAATTGATCAGGCACCCAATAGTCAAAATCCCATTACACTTCCCCATGACATACAAGACCCACCATCTGAATCCCATCATTCCAACCCATCTGAATTACCAAATGACACTGACAATCCCAATTCTGAGTCCTTCACCCTTTATTTTGACAATGAATATGAAACAAGTGAAGGGGAATATTGGATAGAGTCTGATGTGGAATTAGATGATGATAATTTCATCTACAATATCTCTAAATTTGTCTGCATGCTTTTTGCATCCTCCCCTTAATTCACCAACACTGACAATGGAATTTCCCTAGTTTATCCTCAACTAGTTGATTGGGACCAACAAGGCCCGCTAGTCCTGGACACCTTTCAGAATGATGAGACAATTGTAGAGTTTATGGGATTACGTGAGGGCATACCCAGTGGTGATCACAAGTCAAGATTCTCCATTGATCTAGATTGTGCAGCCTACTTCGGCGAAACTGCTTCGTCCTCCAGTCGCAAAATTAAAAATAAAAATAAAGTAAAAAATGAAATGTCTTTAGGTGAAAACTGAAAGGAACCTTCTGACGAAAAAAAAGGAAAAACAAAGGACATATCTATGGGTGAAAACCTCTCAGAGGCACCCAAATATGGAGGACTATACTTTCTTCCCATGCAACAAGAAAAATCAACTATGCTTATAGAAGACACCATAGAAGACAACATATCAATGGCAGAATATCCCAAAATGGTCTCTTTGTTGCATCATTGACTGAAGAAGAGAGACCAGAATTCCATAAATTTTTTGCAAAACGTAAAATCAACTTCGCATGGTCCTATGCTAACATGCCAAGATTAGATCCAGAACTAGTTCTGCACCATCTGCCACTATTGCCTAATGTCAAACCAGTTAAACGGAAGTTACGCAAAATGCATCCTCAAGTTGCTCTATTGGTCAAGGTTGAGTTGAAGAAACTTCTAGACGCTGGATTCATATGGTCTATTGATTATGCTGAATGGATATCTAACCTAGTGCTAGTGACAAAACCAAATGGGATGATCTGCGTTTGTACAGATTTTAGAGACCTAAATAAGGCATGCCCAAAAGATGACTTTCCTTTAACAAATATTGATATCATAGTTGACCTCACAATAGGATATGAGATGTTGTCCCTCATGGATGGTTTCTTGGCTATAATTAGATTTGCATTCCCCTAAAGATTAGCACAAAACAACATTTACCTACTCATGGGGTACATACTATTGGAATGTCATGTCATTTGGTCTCAAAAATGCAAGCGCCACATATCAGAGGGCTATGACCACAATCTTTCATGAAATAATGCATAAAATAATGGAATATTATGTAGATGACGTATTAGCTAAATCAATAACAAGGAAAGACCATCTCAAGGTGTTAGACACAATTTTCAAGAGACTGGAAGAATACAAAGTATGGTTAAATCCTAAGAAATGTGTCTTCGGGGTAACATCAGGTAAACTCTTGGGATACATAGTTTCTCAAAGAGGCATTGAGGTCAATCCAGCAAAATTCAAATCCATCATAGACATGCCTCCACCCAGAGGAATGAGTGAACTCAGAACTCTACAAGGAAGGGTACAATCTATTCGGTGCTTCATAGCGCAATTGGCTGACAAGTGTCACCCATTCCAATATCTGTTGTGCAAAGGTATCCCCTTTGTGTGGATAGAGAAATGCCAAGAAGCCTTTCAGCAAATAAAAGAGTACCTATTGTTGTCGCCAGTCTTCATGCCTCTCATTCAGGGAAAACCATTGATCCTATACATCTCCGCCAATAATTCAGCACTGGGGGCATTACTAGCACAAAATGACCAAGAAGAAAAATAAAGAGCTATATATTACATCAGTCAGAAATTGGTCAGGTATGAACTAAACTACACATCAATTGAATGGGCTTGTCTAGCCGTAGTCTTTGCAGCACAGAAGCTAAGACATTATATGTTAAGCCATCAGACGCAACTAATAGCAAAGATGGACCTCCTCAAATATTTGTTAAGTAGAGCAGCATTAACAGGATGTTTGGAAAAATGGGTCATGATTCTGAGTGAATATGACATTCAATATGTAGAATGAAAGGCAATAAAAGAACAAGTCATAGCGGACCAACTGGCGGACGCACCTTTACAAAGTGATCACCCATTAGTGGTAGATTTTCCAGATGAGTCGATATTCCACACGGAACCTAAGTCGCCATGGTGGCTTTACTTTGATGGATCCCACACAAATCATGGCTTGAGGGTAGGAATCATGTTCATCACCCCTCAAGGAGACTCCATTCCTAATTCTTTCTGCATAGCTTTTCCATGCACAAACAATGTGGTGGAATATGCAGCACTAGTTATAGGACTTAGAATGACAATAAAATGGAAAATTAGAGCACTACATGTTTATGGGGATTCTCAGCTCATCATCAACCAGGTTAATGATGACTATGACACAAAAGATGAGAAGTTGATGCCCTAAAAACATATGGTTGATAGTTTCCAAATGTACTTTCATATGGTAACTTTTGAACAAGTTTCGAGAGCACAAAACAAGACAGCAGATGCAATGGCTACAATAGGCTCTCTCCTCGACATACCAAGCAACATGCCTCAGCTGGAATTCCTAATAAAGCAATTGTTGGTCCCCACCTATGACATTTCAGAGTCAGAAATGGTCTGTGAACTTGTTGGTCCTGACTCTCCCCTGTACCAAGATATTTATGACTACCTTAAGTCTCAAACCCTTCCACCTAACCTATCTAGTAACCATAAGAAATCATTTATCCAAAAATCCACAAGGTATTCCATCGTCAGTGACACCCTTTACCACCATAGCTTTGACAACACCCTCCTTAGATGTCTCGACACCAACGAAGCACATACAACCTTACGCGAAGTACATGACGGTATATGCGGGTCTCATTCGAGTGGTCCTACTCTAGCCAAGAAAGTAATGAGACTTGGGTACTATTGGGTGACCGTTGAAAAGGATGCACTAGAATATGTCAAGACTTGTCACAAATGCCAGATTCACAATGATTTGGTCCACGCTCCAGCGCAAGAACTTTGGCCAATCACTTCTCCTTGGCCCTTCGCTCAATGGGGACTTGACCTCATGGGTAAGATCCATTCTACCTCATCCAATGGCCACAAATTCATCATCACTACCACTGAGTATTTTACGAAGTGGATTGAAGCCATCCCGCTGACATACATAACTAGCAAGCAAATATCCAAGTTCATTCTCAACTACATCATTTGTCGGTATGGCCTTCTGCAATCCATCATCACTGACAATGGACATTCATTTAAAAACCAAGAAATTCGTGAGTTATGTGAGCAATTTCACATCCAACACCATTTTTCATCTCTGTATTACCCGCAAGGAAATGGTCAAGCTAGGGCATCAAATAAAACCATTGTTAAAATCCTCAAAAAGACTATCAATGACGCTGTTCATGATTGGCATATACAACTCAACCCTACTTTGTGGGCTTACCACACTAGCATCCGTACGCCTACAGGAGCCACTCCTTTTTCCATGGTCTTTGGAGCTGAGGACATCTTGCCCATTAAGGTTGAAATTCCTTCATTATGAGTCTCCCTAAAGGGTTTAACTGATGAGGAGGAGTATGGACAGTCGTGCTTGCACAAGCTAGAGATGCTAGAAGAAAGAAGGAAAAATTCCCTAAACCATCTACAAGCGTATTAGAACCATATTTGTCACAGTTACAATAAGAAAGTTATGGTCAGGAAATTTGACATTGGTGACTTAGTCCTCATGCAGAACCCTAAGAACCAAGCTGATAGAGAAAAGTCAAGAAAGTTTGAACCAAACTGGTTGGGTCTTTATGTCATCGTATCTTCTTTTGGTTCTGGAGCCTATCAACTAGAAACTCTAGATGGAGAACAACTAATAGATCCTATCAATAGCTTACATCTCTAAAAGTTCTATGCATAGCATCAAGAGATCGAGCTGAAAACTGTAAAATACAAAAAAATTGAAAAATGGTAAAAAAATCATTGCCTTGATGAAAACCTGGCAAACAAGCATCCTAGCAGCACCAAAAAAATAAGAAAAATGACAAAAATAGTAAATAAAATGATTCGTCCAATAGTGAAAACCTAGCAAATAGGCACTTTGGATAGGTACCATGGTGAAAACTTGGCAAACAGGCACCATGTGTAATCAATCATTGCTCTGCCATCTACTGTTACTTTGTCTGCCTTGGCCTAGGATGAAATACATCTCCCACCATTACCACGCC
The DNA here is from genome assembly GCA_007258455.2 of Sequoia sempervirens. NCBI lineage: Eukaryota > Viridiplantae > Streptophyta > Pinopsida > Cupressales > Cupressaceae > Sequoia > Sequoia sempervirens. Next base: position 21,217,826 of record VDFB02137365.1, on the reverse strand, counting down.
AATCGCCATGACATCATACCCTTCCTCTCATGGTTGATAAATGGTTGGCATCAAGTCCTCTTCATTGTCCATCTGGTACCATAGGCACACCCCTTTCATGTCCTTTAAATTTGGCTACATCCTAGACCTGACTGGGGGCAAAAAAATTTATCATGTCACTGTAGTGGATGTCATGCATGGTTTCGAAAATTGCTAAAAATTCCTAAGAAAAGACCAAAAACATGGCAAAAAGTCTTGAAAAAAGACAAAAACATGGCAAAAAGTCCTGAAAAAGGCCAAAAACATGGCAAAAGTCCTAAAAAAAGGCCAAAAAAATCACAAAAATTCCTAAAAAAAGACTTAAAACATCAGAAAAAGTCCTAAAAAAAGACAAAAACATTACAAAACATCCTGAAGAAAGACCTAAAAACCAAAAAACATCCTGAAGAAAATTACAACAAAACACCAAACTGCTCGAAGAGCACAAACATAGACTCATCTCTTGTCAAAGTCTATCATGTCAATCAATCAGTCTTTGTCATTTGTCTGAACTACATTATCTCTACGCATTTGCTGCATAGGCAAGACTCATTTTCAAGTCCTTGAGACATTAGGTCAGTCCTTTTAGGTTTGTCAAAATAAAATCATGGCACAATATTTGGTCATCAAGACAAAGTCATTAGTCATGTCAAACTATGAGTTCTCTGAGTGCATGACATAGGCAAGGCCATCTGTTGATGAGCCCCCGAGGCCACACTAGGTCAGTCCATTAGGGTTCATGGCATCACACTAGCACACACATCAAAAAATCTTCAAGACAAAGCGAATCATTCCCAAATGGATAAACTCCTAAAAACAAATTATGGAAATCATTTATTTCAATATGACAATCTCATCAGCATGTCAATCATATCGTCATGACTATATCAACATATGGTCAACACAAGTCAAACTTAGTCAAAACGAGTCAACTCTTGGTTAGCCTTCAAATGTGTCCTTCTGAAAGATAACCTCTATCATTCATTCCTTAGGATGTGTCCTTCTTAGGCATCATCACTGTCATTCAACATTTTGAGGGATCCTCTTGACATCTAAGGATCACTCCTCTTGACATAAGTATTCTTCAGATGTGTCCTTCTGAAGAACCAACTCTGTCATTTATGCCTTAGGATGTGTCCTTCCTAGGCATTGTCATCATTTCGAGGGACCCCTTTCGACATTTAGGGATCAATCCTCTTGACATCAATATTATTCAGGGTGTGTCCTTCTTGAATTTGGCAATTTTTGACATTTGTCATCTTGGCATCATCAAAACTTTGACACCCTGGCATCTAGACATCATCAAACCTGACATCTTGACATTAAAATAATGGGTATCCAGATGCACTTAGCAAACACTTGGCACTTGTCTTTCGGCTTTTTACCATGTACTATTTTTTCAGTGAGATCCCAACAACAAGATTTAGAGAAGCAACGACATATCATGATGTTTGTCTTAACTTGTTGACACGCATGATTACTAGTTTCTCAGCGAGGTCCTGATTCTAGGTTTTAGAAAAATAGTGACATTTCATGATAAGGGCTCTATTTTTGTATTATGGCAATCATGCTACTAGTTTCTCAAGAATTTCCTAGGAACAGGATTTAGAGAAGCAACGACGTTTCATGAATTGTCCTTTTAGTTTTTTTCTGCTTGTGGTTGATTATGACAAAAGACTGGGGCAATCACGCTCTTAGTTTGAGTCATGATCATCCTTGTCTATGACTGCTTGTCTTATGTGATGGTATGACCTTGCACACCTTGATCTATTTCATATCATGGTGTTTGTTGGCCATTACAATAGTTTTCCCAATGATGATTAAGAGCAATAAATATTAAAGTCCTATGGTAAAGTTTTGAAGGATTTGGTCTAGGAATTAACATGCATCTCCTTTGGTCTGGTCATCTTCTTTCATCAGTCTGGTCATCTTATCTCGTCCATCTCACGATGATATCCTGTGACATACAAAAACATAAGTGCATACATGATATATAAAACATTGCATTAGGTCCATACATACATCATCCATAGCATTAAATCATATAACATTTAAGTGCATATCGCATTCACATTTGCATAAATATGATGTCCATTCAAATAAATACATTATGCATATCATTATCATCTTCATCACAAAATCAACATAATACATCAATAAGCATTGCATCATCATGGTATCATCTTATAAGTAAGCATCATAGGACATACATGACATGACATAGATAAAAACCATCATTCATCATAAATCAACATCATACATAACACATCACATCACATATATCATAATGCATAAATCAAATAACATCACATAACACACATGTAGGCTACATCAAAACTGCATCATCATATAATATCATCTCAAAAATATACAATGTCATAGGATAGAGTCAACAGATATCCCAAAAATGGAGCTCATAGGCTCAATGGTCTATACATAATGTGTCATAATAACAAACATGCCCCTAGGGTAGACTCTCATCATCCCCTCATGGAGAAGAGTGTGGCAGTTGGAGCTCTATGACTAGCATTGAAATGATGGGTGGACCTGTAGCAGCCTCTGTTTGTGCAACCAATGGAACCGACACTGATGGCATCATCTCCACGGTAATAGACACCTATGACATCACTATAGCCGGACTCTGTGATGCTGATGGATCTACCACTGGTGGTTGCCTCTGTACTGACCTCTACATTGAACTAGTAGACCCATGACTGTGGCTCGAATGATGACTCAAGGCATTCCTGTGAGAGTGGTGGGACCAGTGCCCTGATGTGTGCCCTGATGAGATAGACCCTCCTGCACTCATGTGACTCCTGTTGTTGCTCCCACTCCCTGATCGATGACCACTACCTGTCCTCATCTATGACCACGATAATGTAGGATCTCATCGCTCAGGAGGCACTACCTACTCATATAGTGTCATGTATTGTCCCAACCTCGTGCTCACCCTAGCTAGCTCACGAGCCATATCCCCAGAGGGCCCTATACATAATGTTGCAAACTCGACCCACCACTGAGCTGAGTCCTGTTGATGGATCACTGCCTAATCCTGCTCTACCTGAGCCACCTCTAGCTCTGTATGTAGTGCTCGGACCTATGCAACACTCTCATCTAGTCTCCTCTGAAGGTCTTCCACCCTCTGGTCTATCATGGCATCATGGGGCAGCACTGAGGTGGATGGTATCTCCTCATCTCCCTCCATCATCCTAAATCTAAGAAGTCTCTTAGCCTCGTCCATGGCGTCATCATCCTCATCATCATCCTCTGTAGCATCCTCTCCACTGACTCCCTCATCCAGGGGCACATCCACGTCTACATCCTCCTCTTGTCTCTCCTCCCCTGCCACATCCTCCTCCTGTCTCTCCACCTCCACCTCCACCTCCGCCACATGCTTGTCCTGTCTCTCCTCCTCTCCCTCCTGCCATGGCTGCTCCTCCTCCTCTCTCTCTCCCTCCTTGGCCACCTCTGGGATAGCATCTAGTGCTACCCTTGCCACATGTGGGCACACCCTCTAGCCCTATCTCTGACCATCTCTCCTTCATCTATGGTCATCTCCTCCATCATCTTCATCATCTCTGTCATCTCCACCCCGACCTCGGTCTCTGCCCCCATCCCTACCTCCACCCCGTCCTCTGTCTCTGCCCCCATCCCTACCTGCATCTCGGCCTCCATCCCTCCCCCTACCTCCATTGCTACCACCATCCCTCCCTTGGCCTCTACCCCTGTCATCACCTCTGCCTCCTCGCCTGGCTCTCAGCACATGAGGTATCATTGACCATTTGTCCACAGGTGTGGGCCCATCAGGATCTGTCAATGGCACTGGTCTATGTGCCTGCCACCATAGATCATAATGTATTGTGGTCCCAGGATCTACAATCCCACCTCTCCATCCCCACGGTTGGGCTCCTAGCCCATCAATTTTTTGCTCTGCAAAGGCTACAGGAATCGTTGGCCCCCAAGCATACTCTCAAGAAGATCGAGCGTACTCAACTGTCCCTACAGGTAAACCCTACTGCTCTCCAAACTATCTGAGGACACATTGTGGCAAATACATCTCTATGATCAACTAGCTCTGCACTGTCCTGCCAATCAAGTATCAATACTATCTGCATAGGCTAAGATGGTCCACCTCGTCATCCCACTGCTGGCAGTCTCTGTACGGCCTCCAGATAAATGACACCATAGTATCAATCATGTGATGCCACCAACCTGTCTCTCCCATCCACATCTATTGTAAGGCACTAGCATAATAATAGGTGTAGGGAATCCCCTTGACAAACTGTGGTCTCTGAATGGGTGGTCAAAATATAGTTATGTGCTCCCAAGCCCAAATCATTATCACTGTGGACCCGCAAGAGATACTCTATGCCCTTTGGTAAACAACCTCGTGCAGCTGGTGGTAGAATGTGCCCAATAAACACAAGCCTCAGGCATAAACTATCTTTTGTTGCCTCATCCCAACAAGGACGTCTCCCCAGCCAATAGGGAACCCATGTCCCCGATGGTCAGGAATCAAAATACCACCAATAAGTGTCGCTAGGAATGCATCAAAATGAGCACAGTGCTCCACCATAAACTCCCATCGGATCTCGTATCCCTGGATGCCGAGGCCTATGCCCTCATCTCAATAGTACGCCCTAAAGGTCTACTCACCATGATGAGGGTCGTAGATGATCCACTCTCCTCGAATTGGCACACGTAGAATGCGGTACACATCCTCTAGCGTAATAGTCGCCTCACCCGTCGATAGATGAAAGGAACATGTCTCAAAATGCCAATGCTCATGCAGCGCAGTTAGTAGTCCCCTATTTTCCTGAATAGTGGGCATATAGGTGACATAGAACAAACCTAGCCACATCAGTCATCACCACTCTTGTGGAGTCAGCTGATTAGCAAATCAGAAGGTCGTCAGTCTGCTCTCTCACGTGTAAATCAGGGCAAGCTGTCTCTGTACAAAGCCAAATAACACATCAGTACCTTCTAGGAAACTGTCAGTATCATCAAAAGCATTTCAAATTGGAAAAGTATCAAAATCATCCCTAGTGAAAGCAAAAGTCAAATGCGTCACGTTGACTGAAATTGCATCACAAAACATTGAATGCGTCGTTTCGTACTTCAAATGCATCACAACATGGAAATTGCGTCGCTCGATTGCTCAAATGAATCACATTAGAGCACTTGCACCATGATATATGACACTTGCATCGTTCCATTCAAATGTGTCGCTTAAACATGCGAATGTGTCACAAACTAGCGGTTGCAGCATTCTAACTTTCGAATGTGGCTCAAAAAGACGAATGCGTCGCAGTTTTTTGTCAAATGCGTTGCAAACCCTCAGCCTGCCCTAAACTACTCTTGCACTTGCATCGCGATGCATCAAATGCGTCAAACGCGAATTTGAATGCGGCTTACACGCACACATGTGCGTCGTGGCGCATTCGTTGTTCCCCCTAAAACCTAACTTTTGGCACGCAAAAATGAAAAAATTACAAAGGGAGTTAGGGGTACATACCACTAGCTCTGAGTCCTCTTGCCACCTGAAGGTTCGCACGATCTCGCCGTGATGCTCTATCACTAGAATCACCATCCTCGCTGCACTCCTTTTCACTCTAAGCTCTCGAAATTTGTAAAGTGAATAGTAGAAATGAATTGAATTTTGCCCATTTGTCAACCTATTTATAAAGTCAAAATGACATTTTTCAACTAGATTATTATTGGAGGCTCATTTGACTAACTTTGACCACCCCATTGGCTGCCTTAAACATGTCAAAATCTAAAATCGTCTGCGCCATTGTTTTTCTAGTCATCAAATAGACTTATCGGGACCCTTTCCAAATTTTTCTGCCGCTGATCCAAAGTTTGCAAATTTTCCCAAGGGGGCATTGATACTCTGTACCTTCACTAGGGCATATTGTTGACTTATTTTCTTTGTCACAATGTGACAAGCGGCATTATGACAAAGAGGGGCAAAATGTAGACACTTAAAAAATGACCTAGCCCTTCAAGCTTCATTTTTACCACTTTCGTCCTAGCATAATTATGATATTTAATTATGTCCATGGTCCACATTCGACTATTAATTAAATAATTTATAATTGTTTAATTAATTCATGTCCGTTTATTCTTCATGATTATTAAATAAATAAATTTTATTTATTTATTCAATACGTCTTTAATTGTCCAAAGTCTTCCTTTAATTAAATAAATTTGTTAATTTGTTTAATTACCCTTATCCATTTATTCTTCTGATTATTAAATAAATAAATTTTATTTATTTATTCAATATGTCACTAATTTCCATAATTAAATGAATTTATGAATTTATTTAATTATCAATCATAATCCTCTAAAATTAAATAATTATCTTTAATTATTTAATTACTCAATTTAACATTTCCATCATTTTAAATCAATTTATTATTTAAAATGATTTGGTTTTCTTAATTGTCAGTTCATTTTGGTAAATAATCTGAAAAAGATTATTTATTATCTCACAAAATCCATATTTTGAGTTGATTTAATTCAAATTGGTAGCTTTCTTCCAAAAATCAAATAAACCGAGCAGATTCTTGATTTTTCAAATTTTCTTTTCAGTCCACCTCTTATCTTCTTGATTTTTCAAATCTCATAAATCAGGTAGTCTTTATCTTCTTGATTTTTGAAAATCTTTATTTTTCTAATTAATTATCTCATCTTTCCTCCATTGCCGATTTGATTCTCTCATATGACATCCTGACCACTCATCTAAGGATTTTTCCCTAACCCTGATTAGGGATTATCAAATTAAATCTCGTCCTCTGATTTTAGGTTTCTGTCAAGAGTCGATCTCATCCGTCCATTCAAAATTACGTTTTCTATTAAATGTCAATTTTGCTCATAATTTAGGGACCACTTCGTTATTATAGGCATTATAGTCATTTATCATTGGCATAGGCATAATTTTACTTAAATCCTTCAAAACTTGCATAGGACAATGTCATAGTCAAATTGCTCACACACTCGATTTGAGGGCATCAATCATATGTTGCAAGCTAGGAGGTGTTATGGAGGTGAACCATGGAAGCTTCAATGAATATCTGGTATAATTGTTCTTATTATTTTCTTTCTTTGTGCTTCATAACTTCTTTGGGTTTATATTATTGATCTAATCATTGCTAACCTTAATCCTAAAACTTACCCATTGATACACTCTTTATTGGTGTTTCTATCTAATTGCCCAACTTTCTCTAAGGATTAGCCAAATCCTATATTTAATAACCCTAGGTCAGTGGCCAATGAATAGGAGATAGATTTACAATTGTTCTCCTCTACAATTTAGGCTTTGAAAAACCAAGGTTTTTATCTCTTTATATAACATCATTCTCAAGTTATAACAATGTGTTTAATGATGTCAAAACATATTACAATTTTCACATAGAAAATTTCAGAGGATGAAATTGATTGGCTAAATCTTCTTCAAGCTCTATACTTCAATGGTGTTAAATGAGCATAAACAAAACAAATAAAGTTAAAAGATAATTTCTAAATTCTATGTTGATTCTACCTAGGTTTCAATCATGTGAACTAATCTAACCAATGCCTTATCCATTATAAAGTCTAGAATGAATTTTTTTTCTAGATAATAAATAGGTTGATCTTTCCTTTATGTTGAATGCTAATAAATGACTAAAAAGCAACTCAAATCTCTATACTTATTATCTCCTTATTTATTATCCTACTTTGATGACAAGTTATCATCTAAGAGGTAGAAACTAATTAGCTCTAACCATGTGATCCATATGATCATCACCTATTAATACTTGTACCATTTTAGAGAAACTATTCATGCTATACTCAAGTTTGGAGAGCATGTCCATGTTGAGGTTTAATTTCTCTGCATTTATTTCACCATATTTATCTATTCTTACTTAGATAGGAGAGATAATGTCAGCAAAATTAGATCTCCACTCCTTGCAAGATTTTATCTCTCCCTCCTTATACAATATAGGAGGCATCTAAAATTCCTCAAAACCCTCAAAAACATCCAACTCCCTCCTTATGAGTTCCTGCAATATATTTAGAAAGAATGTTAGATACCAAATCGTGATCAAATTTGGAATGCTTGTAATAATCTTCAACAATGCAACTCCTAGGGTCTAGTTGACTTGAAAGCACTTCAATGTAACACCTATTTTAGCATGGTTAGTGAATTCATATTTCAAAATTTTGCAATTATTCTAGACCAAATCAACATGACTCAAAATTTTAGACAGCCTATAGCCCAGCATGTTGTCGAATAGGTATGAAAATTTCTTAGCTCCTCCCTCCTTTATCATTCTTGTTTCCGCTATTCTCTGCTTGAGCTTTTCTCTTAAATTTTTAACCTAAAAGGTTAAAATATCATTTTCCTATGAATCCTTATCCTTAATTTCATCTTTTGGATGTGGTAGTAACCCTATAAACATATTTACTTGTTCCTACAGCTTCAAATTATGGCATTGGCCTTTGTCAAATCTTCCTCCAACATCTTAATTATTTCTTTTATAAATAGTGTTGTGTTTACTATGAGGGTGGCTTCTTGAATGGCACTTGTATCCCATAATCTCATGAAAATTAGATTGCCAATAAGTTAATTTGCATCATTGATTACTTGGGGCTTATTGGTCTCTAGGAAAATTGACCATATTTCCAAGGTTTCATTCCTTGGATTAAATTCTAACCCAAAATATAGAGCATAGGCTTTCTCTTCTAATTGCAATATCAAGCCACCTCCTTCTTGTATTTGGATAGTATCAAATCCTATTAAAAATGATATTTCCCACCCTCGCAGGAGAAAACATCCACCACTCCTAACTAATTCCTTGCCCCTTTAGGTGTCATAGTAGCCATTTCTACATCTACCTCTCTCCAAAATTGAGCTATGAGTTCCTTTTTATCGTCTTCTATGAGTTGTCCTTTCAATGTCTTCTATAACTCTTCTCCCATATTTATAAGGATGAAATTCTTGAACTCCTTGGTGGTGATGAATTTATTATCTTGCATGAGTTTATAGCATGCTAATTATCTCACATCATCCATGACTTGATACCTAATCTCAAAATTGATGAGCAATCTATCATTTTAGGGTTTTTGCACTAAAACTCTTGAGGATGGCCTCACAATTTACCTTATTTTTGGCTGCTCAAGTAGATCTTCATCACCTATGGGGTAATCCACAATGGATTCCACCCCAAGGGCTATTTTTTGTAAGGGAGTGATTTTTTGTGGACTTTGTGGCACCTCCATTTAAGAAGAAGGAGGAACAAGAACACCTATTGGTGGCATAGGCACATTTACAAGCAAACTATTGGCACTATCCAACATTGTCATGATCCTAATGATAGGATCCTCGATCTTCAAATATGAGCCTTTGAAAGAGGGATCTAGTGTCTTTCTCTATATTGCAAGTATGAGTAGATAGTGTTGTCATTGATGTCAACAAGCCTATGTTTTCATTGATTTATGTAGTTGAATGAGATTGTTGCAAGAGTGCGAGCAGTTGATGCTTTGATTATTTGCATTATGTTTTCATTAGTAAAGTTATTGGTGTCAACCTCTAGTGTCTCTTTGATAAGCTTCTATCTATGGGCATGGATGTATTGAATATGATGACAATGTGTCTTTGGTACTTGGTTTCCAAGTGATTTTGAGAAAATTTGATTAAAAACAAGAAATAGTGTGTTGCAATGGTAATTTGGGTAACTGAGTTGTGTTCTAGTTTTTCTTTGTATTTCTTCTAGGTTGAATATATTCATATGTTATTGGGATATGTTGGTGAGAAGTTTTTAGAGGTGTTATATTCAAGAGTTGGTGTGCTAGATCATTGTGCAAAAGAAGTTATGTTCACTAGTGCGTAACTGTGCATAGCAGATGTGTCTGGGAGAAATTTTTTTGCTCCATGTTTCTCCATTGTTGTGTTTCAGGTCTTGTGTTAATGAAGGTGTGTTTATGTTGTTGGTAATTTACTTCAGTAAAGAATGTTTGAGGTTTAGTGCTTTGGAAATTTTTTCTAAGTAATAGTGTATGGCAGAGTTGTCTGAGTGTACTGGGTGTGTGCATTCTTCAAGTGGAATTTTTTACAAAGGATTTTGTTAGATTTCAAGGTTTTTGATGAATATTCTAGATCATTTTCAAGCATGGTGTATGGTCTACAAGTCATCCTTGGGTTTGAGGAAGTGTGTACTTAAATTTTAATGGTGTTTACATGGGTAATGATCGACCTAGTGTTTACACTACATGTGAAGGATAAATATTGTTTAAGGAAGTATGTGGTTGAGTGGTATTTGGGTCCCAATTAAGTTTTTATGTGGTCCTCATTCATTTCTACCCGCCATGGATGTGTTTAGGCATCAACATAATTTGAATTTGCACATTTGAGGTGCATAGCTGACCTTGGAGAGGGTTTCAAGGTTGAAGATGGTATAAGTATGGCATGATTTGTTGAAGGATGTGAAGACATATTTGTGGGATGCAAATTATGTGAAGTGTAGATTTGTAGAGCATGAAATTGAGAAGTACATAGTGTGATATTTCATGTGTTAGTTTACTAGATGTAGTGAGTATAAGGTGGCTACAATTCTGCAATCAGACTATGAAGGTGTTGATGCCATTGTGGTGGATTCTATGTTGCATTGAGATACTTTTCTCTATGTAACATTCCTTCTCAATCTTCTTTTCCATTCTGGAAGTGTTTCTTTCTTCTTTGGGTAGTGAGCCCTCTGATAGTGAGCCCTATTGTATTTAGTGGAAATATTACATATATTGTGAGCTAATCCTTACCGTGGTTTTTCCCTTCTTTGGTTTTCCATGTAAATCTAGTGTTCTCTTATGTATGGTGTTAAGTTGTTTCAGTTTCTTTTAATTTATTTTCATGCTAATTCATCATAAAATATTTAAGGGTTTAATGAATGAATGTGGATCTGAATGTTAAAGAGGGTTTTGAAGTTTTAAGGAACAATTGATTCACCCCCACTCTTAGTTGTCTTGTGCATTCAACACTCTTTTCTTCTAAAATATAGATCCTTACCTATTTCTCTCTCCTCTTTGTGGCTTCTTCCTCTGTAGAGAAATTTTTTGTTAGATCTTCAACATTGTTAGGCTCTTCAAAAAATTCTACCAATTTTAAACTAGTACTAACATCATGGATAAAGTGCTTAGGATCACACCTTCTGACCTTCTCTACTCTCATTCTATATGAGAGTATTTTTTTCAATAGTAGCTCCAACCCCTCCTTGGCTATAACCTGAAAGTCTAAAAAATCAATTGTGGAAGGGAGGATTGCATGTTTCTTATAGTTTCTAAAATGAGTTTTATTAGACTCATTTAGTTGTCATATAATCTCCTAAAAATAAATTATATCTGAGACAGTTCTTGGGAGCACATGTGTGATTTGGGAACCATAAACCTAATCATTGTTGCATCTAAGTAAAAGATACAATCACCCTAATTGTGCTTGATTTCTACCTCTGGGAGTAGTTATTTAGGCCTTAGAAACCTTCTTACTTCTTTTGAAAGCCTCCAATCCACAAGTTGGTCAAAATTCTTGAGAAATTCTCTAACAAAATATCCCTCAAAGACTAGATAATTTGATGCAGGAGCATCCTTGGGTCGTGGAAATCTTGCATCACCCAGAAATATTTACATTCTAGTTTGTCTTTGTTTTAGTTTTTGTATAGTCTAAGTTGGTGGATCCAGTGATTCTTCGTGTTTTCTCGCCAAATCTTCCGAATCTATTTCTACGTTTTGGATGTGTTCGTTTACCTTATTCCAAATTTTGAGCGTGATTGGTTCATTTTCCGGCAAGTTATCGCTTCTGGATTCTTTGGTTGTTCTTGAACCAACACCGGAATAAATTTCTTATCTTTTGGCCAGTTTGATCGCTTGTGGATCTTGACGATGTGATTCTAAATGGTTTATGGGGTTTCCCCAACCTTGATTTAGGTCCACACTTCATCTTATCCATTCACCAAGGAGTAATTAAAATTTGAGGTCGACCTATTCATGTGCACATTACATTTTCTTTCCTTGGATAATGTAATGATCTTTGGGTCGGCGCAGGTGTTTCTGGAGTTGCGAATGTGTATAAAGCATTGTAATTGATCATTAGAAAGTAGCAGTAGTAGTAGTAGTAGTAGTAGAGTCAGAGATTAGAGAAAGAAATAATTTCTTTGTGGGATTTTTCACTCGCATTGAGGAGCATGTAGGAAAATGGTATTTTGAGCAAGTTGTAATCAGGCCTTTGAGCCGAATCTTTAAGCCCAGATGTTGCTAACTATTTGTAATTGAATTTTCTGATAATGAGAATGTTTGAATTTGTGTTTACTCCCAATTTTTGTGTTTCTTTCGTTGTGTGACTCTTGCTGCATGGTCTGGACTGTTCTCCTTGAGGACCCTCTAACTGTGGCTACATCAGATGGTATCAAAGCATGGTTGCGAACCTACGAATCTTGAGATGAGAGCTAGTTGTGAAATTTGAGTGGGTCAAGATCCTTGTGGTAGTCCTGGGGTGAAAAAATCACCGATTTGAGGTAGGTTGTAAGTGTGTTCAATAGATCACTGAGAAGAGGCAATTGAAACCTTGTAGTCAGATCGCCAAGCTGAGGCAGTTGCACCGAGTAGGAAGAGATGCTGCTGAGAAGGATGAACCCTAGAAGAATGTAGCAGATGATGGAAGACTTTAGAAATGAGATGAGGAATGAGATCTAGAACCTCTTGGGTGGTTTGAGGAGTAACCCTGAACCAAAGGAGGAATATGAAGAAGCTACAGAAGAACTTGAGGTTGAAGAGCTAACAGATGAAGGAGAAGAGAGATTGTTGAGAGCAATGGCACAAGCAAGTAGAATTCATAGGGTGGAGGTTTCTAACTTCTCTGGTACATTGAATCTAGAAGACTTGATAGACTAGATAGGAGAGTTGGAAGACTATTTTGAGCTTGAGGATATTAGAGACCCACTGAGGGTTAGGTTGGCACAAACTAAGTTGAAAGGACATGTTTCTTTATGGTGGAAAGAGTTGCAAAAGGATAGAGTGGAGAATGGTGAAACAAGAATCACCTAGTGGAGACAGATGGTTGCAAGGTTGAAGGCTAAGTTCATTCTAGAAGACTATGAGTTGGAATTGTTCAAGAAGTTGCTGAACCTAAAGCAAAAGGACATGAGTGTGAAAGAGTATACTGATGAATTTTACAAGATGAAAATCAAATCTGGACATCGAGAGATAACTAGGGAGGTGGAAAGGTATATGAATGGCCTTAGATTTAACATTCAGGATGAGATGAGTATGCTAAGGATTTCCATAGTTGAAGATGCCTATCAATATGCCCTTAAGGTAGAAGATAAAGTGAAGAAAAGATAGTAGAATAATCCTAGAAGGAAGGAGAAGCTGATGAGCAGTGGCAAGGAGAAGCAGACAAGAGAAGATGAATCAAGATCTAAGTGGAGTAACGAATCCGATCAGAGGGTACAAAGGAGAGGAAATGGTAGCAAGGAATTCTTGGGTAAATTTTTCAAGTGTGGAGAAGTTGGACATCGATCTTTTGAGTGTCCTGAGAGATCAAGTAAAGGAACTGGTAAAAAGAATTGTGTGGCACATGAAGAACAAGTGACTGAAGATGGGATAGAACTAGAGCAGGAAGAATCTCTTATGCTTGTGAGAGTTCTAATGAGGCAGAGCAAGGAAGAGGTTGACACTTCATAGAGGAAGAATCTTTTTTGGATTGTATGCAAATCAGGAGGTAAGTGTTGTAAGGTTGTTGTGGATATTGGAAGTACTGATAACTTGGTATCTGAGGAGATGGTGGAGAAACTTGGTTTGAAAAGGATCCCACATCCTTGTCCTTATAGGATAGGTTGGTTATAGGATGATCATGTAAAGGAGGTGAAGGAACAATAATGGGTGAGCTTTAATATTGGCCCATTTAGAGATGAAGTTTTGTGTGATGTTTTTTCTATGAATTCTTTCCATGTTCTATTGGGTAGACCTTGGCAGTTTGATAGAGGAGATATATATGATTGCAGGAGGAATTTGATTACTCTAGAGGAGGGACATAAGTTTACTTTGGCTTCCTTGAAGAATAAGCAAGGGGAAGTGAGGAACTTGAGTCTTGTGAAGAGTTGCAGTGCTGAGAAGCAAGATGCAGAGGTTGAACTGAAAGATAGCATGGATTTGAAGAAGAACCATGTGGCTAAATCTAAAAGAGAGATGGAAGTGGAAAAATGTAAAGACAAAATTGGGCAGCAAAAGACTTGGGTTGTAGATAAAATAGTAGATAAGGTGAATTTTTTTAGAAGAGGTAGAACAGAGAGGTGGAAGAAGGTGAGGGGTGGTACATGTCCCTTACTACCTTTTGCAAGTATGGGGTGGGAAAAGGAGGATAAAGAGAAGAATAAGTTGCAAGACCTAACAAAGGAAAGAAGAGAGGTTAGGAGGAAGAGAAGTATAGATAGAGAAGACGTTTGGATCAAGAATGAGCATGGGATATACATCCCAAACCCAGTTTGATGTTCATGAGTTCCTCTCATGGAACATATTTTCTCACCAGGGGTGTCTGATGCAGGAGCATCCTTGGGTCGTGGCAATCTTGCATCACCCAAAAATATTTTCATTCTAGTTTGTCTTTGTTTTAGTTTCTGTATAGTCCAAGTTGGTGGATTTGGTGATTCTTCGTGTTTGCTCGCCAGATCTTGCGGATTTATGTCTATGTTTTGGAAGTGTTCATTTACCTTATTCCAAATTTTGAGCGCAATTGGTTCATTTTCCGGCAAGTTATCGCTTCCAGATTCTTTGGTTGTTCTTGAACCGACACCAGAATAGAATTTCTTATCTTTCAACCAATTTGATCACTTGTGGATCTTGACGATGTGATTCTAAATTTTCTATGGGGTGTCCCCGACCTTGATTTAGGTCCACACTTCATCTTATGCATTCACCAAGGAGTAATTAAGATTTGAGGCTGACCTATTCATGTGCACGTTACATTTTATTTTCTTGGAATGATTTTGGGCCGATGTGGGTGTTTCTGGAGTTGAAAATGTGTATAAAGAATTGTAATTGATCATTAGAAAGAAGTAGTGGTAGTAGAGTCAGAGATTAGAGAAAGAAAGAATTTCTTTGTAGGATTTTTCACTTGCATTGAGGAGCATGTAGGAAGATGGTATTTTGAGCATGTTGTAATTAGGCCTGTGAACTGAATCTGTAAGCCCGGATGTTGCCGACATTTTGTAATTGAATTTTCTGATAATGATAATGTTTCAATTGGTGTTTACTCCCAATTTTTGTGTTTCTTCCATTGTGTGACTCTTGCTACATAGTCTAGATTGTTCTCCTTGAGGACCCTCTGACCGTGGCTACATCATAATTTTATTTATCACAGTATTTATCCCAAATGTAGGTCCACTCTTGTGATGGTAATAATATTTTATGTGCATCTTCGGATCTTATCTACATGTGGTGGGACCAAATTTTCTTCCCAGTGAGAAAGATGATATGTCATAGAAGAGAGTATTATTTAAAGTGGACCACATCATTGTCCTTCTTAATAGAGATCAAGGATCTATGAATCTCATTTACAACATAGCCTACATAATCATAGGGCTTGTTGACATCCCTTCTCTGAGTTTCCACAGCCAACACCATCAAATTCACTAGCATTTGGGGATTACAATACATGTCTAATACTTGGAAAAGGGAAAATTATGCTCATATGAAATAATATCTAAATATATAATAATTGAATGGCTCTAATTCCCCACTAGAAAACCTTCTTATTTCTTTGTTTGGCCCCCTAGGCTTGAAACTTTGAAACCATTTAACTATTTATTTATCTCTATGCCTTTGATATTGTTTTACCAACACCCCCAATTCTATTAGTAACTGAGTAGTAGGGTCCAAGTTGAATACACTAAAAATGTAAGTTATATCCAGATTCATAAAAAAATCCATTTGTGGTATGCAATGTTGGGAGCCTTACAACATGAGAATGAAGTATGGATGGTTTGTGTTGGTTGTTCATATGTTGTCATTGATTACAACATGGTGATAACTATATGGTAACTCTACTTGGTTTACCAAAAGTTGTTCTCTACCAGTAATACCCTTTTGTGATGGATCAGTGTGTTGGTATTTGAGTTTGGAATTCACTACAAGATCCGATATGACTCTAATCTCCTAACCATATTTTTATGACTCATTCAGACATCTATATCCTGGATCTTGAGATGTATTTTTTGTGAGTAGAAAGTTATCTCTGACAAATTTCAACTTTGTATTCTATTGTTGTTCCTTGCTTTGCATACTATGTGGGAGACTATGCATTCTTCTAAGGTGAACATTCTTATGTTGTGGATTTTTTGATAGTCTCTATGTTGGTAGTATGATGGGAAATTAATGTGTTCTCAAATCCGGAAGGTGTTTTCTTTGAGGATTATTTGTTGGTTTGGAGAATTGTGTTCTATTCTTGGTTGACTCAGCATATGCAATATATTATGAAGACTAGTTATGCTTTATGGATAATAGTCGACTTGGCATAATGCACTGCGCGGATAAAATGTTTAAATCATATATGGTGCCGACAAACAAAGTTTTGATTATTTTATGTTCATCTAATTAGGCCAACCTAATTTATGAATAAGATATACTTGTATATATATAATACGTTTTGAGGAATGAGATGAGCATGAGGAGTGGAAATGGATATATGGAGTGAATGTGAAATGCGAAGAGGAAAAGGTGTGTGAAGATATGATCCTAAATGTGTTCTCTATTGTGGATCAATATAGTTTTGTTGAGTGACTATTGTGTGAGGTAGTACTTCATATTTTGAGCATCATTGGAACTGAACCCTACACATTGAAGGTGTATCCTATCTTTTGGCAGTGAGCCACTATCATTGTATCTTGGCGGTTAGCCATCTTTTGTACTCAGGAAATGAGCCTTTTCAAGGACAGTGAGTCCTGGAAATGAGTCCTATAATATTTTCTATCCGGATATAATATATTGTGAGTTAACCCTCACCATGGTTTTTCCCTTTTTTGGGTTTTCTACGTAAAAATCCTAGTGTTCATGTGTATGGTTGCATTAATTTGTTTTTATGTTCCTTCATATTGATTCAGTCAAAATTTTAATAATCTTAAGATGGATTTTAATGTGGTTTTATGGAATATTGATTCATCCCCCCTCTCCATATTATGGATGTTCAACAATTGGTATCAGAGCTTGGTTCCTTGGAAGAAGCCTAGCAGCTTGAGGAAGATCCCAAAATTTGAGTATAAGAATTTTTTTCCTCTGGAAGTAGTCTCTACCAAATATTCATAAGAAATGGAAGGTCTAAAGGACAAGTTGATGAAAGCGAATGAGTACATTGAAAAGATGTAAAGTAAAAGTGTTCAAGCATGTGATCTATTTGTAAGGCAAATGAAGTTATCTCTATCCTGCTATAACAATTGGATGAAAAGAAAAGAACTGAAGAATGTCAGGAAATTGAAATTCAAAGGAAGATGGATGAATGCATAAAGCTCGAGGAATAAGAAAAAATATTGAGGTCTGATCTAGAAAAGGAAATAAGTTTTGAAAACAAATTTAAGATAAGCTCGCTGATGCTTGATGAATTGATTACCTCTCAAAGACCAGAAATGGATAAGGGTGGTTTAGGGTTTGAGGAAGGAAAAAGTTATAAAGCGAAGAAATTGACTGGTAAGAAGACCTAGCACAAAAATGGGGAAATCAAGGATCTAAGAATCAATTTTGAAAAAACCCATGTCAAATGACATGATGCTAAAAGGTATTTATCTTTCAATGGTGTTTGTTATTTCTGCAAGAAATTTGGTCATAAGGAAAATAATTGCAAAAGTAAAATGAATGATTCTTTACCATTCTCTAGAAAGTGTTCTAAGTGCAAGAAGATTGAACATAAAGTTAGTTTGTTGAATAAAAAGGAAAATGGAAAGAAGAATGTTGTTTTTTGTAAGTGCAGCAATCCAAAACACCCTGGTAATAACTGTAGAAGAAAGAAAAATAATTATCCAATGAATAAGAATGGCCAAATCATTGATCCAAAAGGAGGAAGAAAGGAAATAAAAAGGATTTGGAGAAAGGAATTGGAATTACCAGTTTTATTTCTGCTGACCTTTGGTGTAGATACTCCCATCAATTTCTAATTGAAGCACTGGCTAACAAGGAGCAATTATCAAAAAATATAATAAACCCCCTCATCGATACTTGTGTCATATCATGAAAGAATTATATTTAATGTGGTAACAAGATTAAGGTATTTTCTCAGTCACATGTGTGAAGGATGAAGTCTGCAGAATTTGAAAGAATGGAGGTGTACACAATTTTTGAGGCAATCTACCTACAATTTGAAGCATTTATTACAAAATCATTTGGAATGGAAGGAATAAATTTAGATAATTCTAAAGGCATATGCAGTTTTGGAGAAGCGTGCAAAGGAAGTTTAGAAGGAAATTCAGAGTTTCAAGGTTTGAAGAAAAATCAAGTGGATTTGAAGTGAGCTCCGGAAGCAAGATATCTATACATTTCTTGTTAGCATTCATAGAGCTATTCTTGTTTGCACAATATTTCATTTTTATTGCTATGGATAATTCAAAGGTTGTGAATAGTGCGGATAAAGTGCAAGTCGGTTTGAAGAGGTATTTGAGGAATGTGTTGGAAGAGCTTGTTGGTGCATTCTCTCACATCCCTCTGAGAGTGTTTCCCACAGAAGATATCTATACATTTGTTTGTAGTAAGATAGAGGAGATTTTATCAGTTTAGTTGAGCATGCTTTGGGAAAGTGAATTGAAAGAGAACCATGATTCCTAAAAAGGGTTAGTTAAGAAGAAGTTGGATGTTTGGAGAAAATTTCCTTTGTTTGAATTTGAGAAGAAGTATATTTGAATGGTGTTGATCAGAATTCATGATGAATCTTTGTGGATGAGGAACATTTGATTACCAAAGAAACTATTAGAGATGTAACTGGTTTGTGTTCCTCTGAACCAGTTCCCAAACTGAAGGCTATGGATGAGAAAGAGATAACTGAGGTTAATGATGCAAATTTTAAAGGAAATTGTCGATCCGATAATAAGGTATGTTGCTATGGTCATCGGTCAAAAATTTTGTATCCCTAACAATGACCTTACAGTTTCTACTGGTGTTGTACACACTATTGTTGATATGCTTAAAAGAGGTATGGATTATGACTTGTTTGAATTACTTTGTATACATATTTTGAAGAATTTAAGGAAATCAAGAAGAGTAAGATGAATACATTCTGGTATGGCAATTTGGTTGTTGGTTTTCTTTTTTACTTTTTGAGAGATTTACTAGTAATAGGAAGGATAGAATGGTCAAATTCATAGCCTATTGCCTATCAAATCAGGAACTTCATGATAAATTTTGGTAGTTCGGATGCACAAGAGACTTCCCTTGCTACATTCTTTGGAACATTTCAAATGAGGATGAACAGAAGGTCTAGGATTCCAGTCAGTGTTGTTGAAAGGTACTCCAGAAGCATCAATTTTCTTATGTCTACAGATTTTTGTCACATGGAAGTAGTTGAATCAAGGTTAGTTAGGATATCTAGATTGAATTATGAAGTGTCAAAAGCTGAAGTTGATAATTATGCTAAAATTCTTTTGGAAATCCCTAAGAATCTCAATGAAGAAGGCACCTCCAGTAGCGTGACTGGAACAAGGAAGAAAAGGAAAAGTATTGTTAAGCAATAAGTTGCAAAAGGAAGTGAGCTTGAACATGAGCATGAAAGGATAAATATTCAAAGAGATTTGGAAGAATTGCAAAAGGTTATTCCTGGTACTAATTTTGATTCATCTATTTCTGTTGTGGAGAATCTTTGTGGCATGATTGATTCTTTGAAGGTTTACAACTTCAAACTTGAAGTGCCTACTGGAATCAAGTCTAATGAAGGAAATTTGGAAGATATCAAGGAAAATTTTGTGAATGGACATAGTTGAGTGATGAAGGAATTGGAGAGTGTACAATTTTGTGAAGAAGAAGCACAAGAACTACTTTATTTTTTCCTAGATTGGTCTGGCAGTACATTGGATATAGGAAATGAGATAAGGATGAGTGAGTCTCTGATGCAAACTTAGGAAAATACATACAGGTTAGCAGAAGATAAAGATAACCAGAGGTGGTCCTATATTGTGCAGCTTTAGGATAAATTATTTTCTCTACAGGATCAAAGGATAGATGTTATCAAGAAGTTTGTGGTACTTAGAGACATGATTAATTTAGACATACTTTTGTTTCTAGTGCTCTTGATTGTATTAGTGAATTATCAGAGATTAATTTTAGTCCCAATACTTTAGCAGATGGTATAAAGTCCTTAACTAAGCTTGAGATATTTCAAAAGACTCTTATAAGTACAAAATATTCATGGGAAGAAGGTAAAGTGTCGTGGAAGGCTATCCTAGAGAGTCTCAAAGGTTCTTCTTCAGGTTAATTCAAAGAAATGTGCATATCCTTTTGGTTACATTTTTTATGTATACACATATATACCGGACCCTTTCCTTTGTCAGTGATTTCAAAGGGGTAGAGATAGAGAGGAGAGATAGAGAGATAGAGAGATAGATTGGGACAGAAAAAGGTTGGAAGAAGAAAAACATTTTTGTGAAGAACAACTTTAATAGGGGGAGTATTCAGAGTATTTAATTGTTGCATACTGGAAAATGTTTTTGCCATGCATGTTGCTATCAATACCAAAGGGGGATATTGTTGGGAGCCTTGCAACATGAGCATGAAGTATGGATGGTTTTTTTTGGTTGTTCCTATGTTTTCATTGATGTCAAAATGGTGATAACTATATGGGAAGTCTACTTTGTTTATCAAAAGTTGTTCTCTATCAGTAATACCCTTTTGTAATGGATTAGTGTGTTGGTATTTGAGTCTAAAATGCACCGCAAGATCTAATATGACTCTAATATATTAACCATGTTTTCATGACTCATTCAAACAACTATATCCTGAATCTTGAGACATCTTTTTTTGTGAGCAGAAAGTTATCTCTGACAAAGTTCAACTCTATATTCTATTTTTGTTTCTTGCTTTGAATATTGTGTGGGAGACTCCGCATTCTTCTAAGGTGAACATTCTTATGTTGTGGTTTTGGTGTAGTCTCTATGTTGGTAGTATGATGGAAATTTAATGTGTTCTCAAATCTGGAAGGATTTTTCTTTGAGGATTATTTGTTGGTTTGGAGAATTGTGTTCTAATCTTGGATGACTAATTAGCATCTACAATATATTATGAAGACTATTCATGCTTTACACGTGGATAAAATGTTTAAATCATATATGGTGCCGACAAAGAAAGTTTTTATTATTTTGTGTTCATCTAATTAGGCCAACCTAATTGATGAATAAGATATACTTGTATATATATAATATTTTTTGAGGAATTAGATGAGCATGAGGAGTGGAAATGGATATATGGAGTGAATGTTAAATGCAAAGAGGAAAAGGTGTGTGAATATCTAAGCCTAAATATGTTATCTATTGTGGATCAGTACAATTTTGGTGAGTGACTATTGTGTGAGGCATTACTTCATATTCTGAGCATCATTGGAACTAAACCCTGCACATTGAAGGTGTATCCTATCAGTTCATCTTTTGGAAGTGAGAAACTATCATTGTATCTTGGTGGTTAGTCATATTTTGTACTCAGGCAATGAGGCTTTTCAAGGACAGTGAGCCCTATAAATATTTTGTATCTGGGTATAATATATTATGAGTTAACCCTCACCGTGTTTTTTCCCTTTTTATTTTTTCCATGTAAAAAATCCTAGTGTTCATGTGTCTGGTTGCATTGATTTTTTTTCATGTTCCTTCTTCCTGATTCATTAAAAAATTTAATAATGTTAAGATGGATTTTAATGTGGTTTTATGGAATACTGATTCACCCCCCCCTATCAGTATTTTGGATGTTCAACATACAAATCCCTCTTCTTGGGGTTGTAGGCCTACACAATTCCTTTGATTAGGTCTACATTTATGAACACATTTGGTACTATAAATTTTCCAATCCCCAATGTCCAAATATTGTGTATAGGCCTATCAACTAGGAATTTTCTAAAATCATGTTTGAAAAGGGCATACCTTTGAATTAGGATAATGGGGTCTCTTTAATTCTCATTTTTATCCAAAATTATGTCCACTAGAATCCTTGAGCCTTGTAAAATTTTAGGCCTTTTGGATGACCTAGGAAATTAAGTCATAATGTCATCATCTAACCCTCTTTTCACACCCCTTGATGTTCTAGCCATGGCTTCTTTTCTTATTTATGGTTTTAGAGTATACAAATTAGGGCTTAAAATTTTAAACTTCTAGGAAGATTTCTTTAAATTTTTAAACAATTCACTATCCTTGAAAAGCCCTAATTCACTTTATGTTGTTAGCAAACCAGAAATTTCCCCTTTCACACCAAAATGCACAAAGAAATTTTGAGTTCACTTATGATTTGAAGCTTTCTATAAAACCTGGATATGTCATGTAGAAAAATTCCTCATTCACTTGGAAACCCACACATTTTTTCTCTACAAAATATTTATAGCCAATATAGTTGAAAATTTGGTAGATACAAATCAAATCCTTCATTAATTTCTTCACATGCTTGAAGGTGCAACCAATGATAGTTGTTCTCCATTTTTTAATGTGAACCATCATTTTGAAGATGATCAATGATAGTCACAGATTTTTGAAATCCTTTTTGTGAAGAGAAAGACATTTTCCCTTTTATGATGACATGGAACATGTGTCAAAATTTTAGGGACCTATGGTAACACAATGGAAACTTTATAAACCTCCCTGATAAGGATTTCTCTCGTGAAACAATAAAATAAGTAGTGAGAAAACATGTAGCATGATTTTGGGAGTTTGGAGAAACAAAGACTTGACTAAATATTATTCCATGAATTTTTAAGCCAATGTGAAAATTAAAAAATGCTTGTGGCTAATATGACACGGTGACAACTCAACTTAAGACTTCATGAACGATAATTTTTGAGGGCTCACCAAAAGAAATTGTCAAGGTTAAAAGCTTTTGTGAAGGTTATAACTAACGTAACTAAATTAAAATTTGACACTTGATGTTAACTAGGATACATTTGGGACCACCCAATGGGATTTTGTTTAGGTAACTTAAAGACTCTTTAAAACACGTGCACGAAGGAATAACTTAAGTTACTAGGAAAAAGGGGCCAATAAACATATGGTTTAAAAGACATTGTGGGACACTTTAATATACCAAGAACCTAAAGAGCATGTTACCAAACCAAAGGAACTAAAAATAGAAACACACTTGATTTGATTGATGGAGAACCCATACAGGTCAGCAACAAAAGGGAAATGGATGGTTATTTCACAAGTTCATAGGGAGACAATAATAAAATGAAAAGTGCTTGTAAAATGAAGGAAATGCGTGAAGTGATGCCGTGTGTAAAGTGGGACCCAACAAGGAACAAGGGTTAAAGTGATAATTAAAATTACATAAGAGTGATGGGCATAATCAGTGCTTAAGTAAATGGGGTTGGTTAATAAACAAAATAGAGGCCTCAAAGTCATAACTTAAAGGAATAGGATACTAGAGCCAATGGTCAATGAGACAACATAAGAAAAGTGAAGAGGTTTTTAATGAGGGTGTAGGGTTTTTCCATAACCGTAAAGCAATTTTTATATAAACCCTTACAAATAAGAGGAATTTTTAAATTGTTAAAGGATCTAGATAATTCAAAGGGCTAGAATTTGGAAAAACACCACCACTCCCAATCTAGGAAATTTGATCATTTTCATAATAAAATTAGCTCATAGAGAATAAACTTAGAGAAGGTAGTTCACAGGGCTTAGAATATTAAAAAAGTGAGTTTGATAAATAAATATAATGCCTATTTTTTGTCTTGAGCCACTATTTACCTCATTCACACACCTAAAGGATTACGATCATCTCTTCACCCTAATTATTTTACCATATAATTTGGGTAACCCTTATAGTAACCCAAGTATATATTATGTCTATTAGTCATAGATCATAAGACTAGCCACTACTTTATGTTGAATGCACAAGACAACTGATAGGGGGGTGAATCAGTTGTACATTAAAACATAAAAATCCTCATTAACATTTAGATCTGCATTAATGCTTAAACCCTTAACAACCATTAAACCCTTATCATGTATTAGCAAGATGTAAACATGAGAAATAATAATGAAAACACATTCATACACATGAGAACACCATATTTACATGGAAAATCCAAGAAGGGATAAAACATGGTGAGGATTAGTTCACAATATAATGTAATTGCAACATCGAATACAATAGGTTCACTACCAGAGGGTCACTACCCAAAATAAAGAAGGTATCACTACCAATGGCTCATTTCCAGATTAAGAAGAAGAAGATAGAAGATTATTTCAATGAGAAATCCATCTCAGAGCAATAGAAAAGTTTCACCACTACTTCACTAGAACATTCACACTCTCTCTGTAGAATGCGGTGTTTAAAGAACACCAATACACTAAAAACGGGGGTGAATTAGTGTATAAATTTTTTTAACACATTAAAATAGTAGACAATATTGAAGATCAAGAAAAATATTACACACATAAGAAGACACCAAATATATGTGGAAAACCCTAGAAGGGAAAAACCATGGTGAGAAAATTTTCTTGAGTCTACTGCTCAAATCCAACCTCACAATCAAAGATATTACATATGTTTTGTAAGCATCCACTTATAGGTACATTGACACCCAAGACAATGTTTTGAGGCACCAACCTCCTGGCACAATACACACCAAAGACAATGTTTTGAGGCACCAACCTCCTGGTACACTGCACACCAAAGATAATGTTTTGAGGCACCAACCTCAAGGTACACTGTACACCTGATTGAGTGCCAACCCAATCTCTTTGAGGCACCAACCTCTTAAAACATTACAAGTTCATATGTGCAAAATATTGGTTCTACTTTAACCTAAGAATGCACCTCTTTCTCCTTTGTTATGCAACACACACATACAAGCACTCACAAATCACTCTTCTCTTCCTTATCCATATAACACTTAGTCATCCAACTTTTCTCACTTATCTTCTCTAACAATCCAACTCTTCTCGAGTCAAACAACCACTGACATCATTCAATGTAATTACTATTTTTGGCCTCTCTCAATCTTAGGTTTTGATCTGTATTTAATTTCATATCCATGTACACTCAATCTTCTTCTAGTTATGATGCATTTTCTATTCTTAGAAATCTATAAACCCTAGATTAGATACACAATAAATGATATTTCCAACATTATTGATCTATTTTTGATATTCTAACTACCTTTCTTTTGTTTCATCATCTACATATTTCATTTCCAATCAAATTGAGTAGTTGGAGCAGTCGAACTAACTAAATTCATCCTTTATGTCAGTTTATGGCTATTTCCACCATTTTTCCATGAGCCACACCCCTTAGCTAATAGAGAAATAAATCTTTGAATTAAATTCATCGATCTCCAACCTTTGTGTCACAATCCAAAAATCCTCCTCTAATTGCATCAACATTAAAACATGGTCATTAGATCAAATATCCTTTAAACATGTACCATAGATCTCCATTGCTTCATAAATTGCCTATCACAACTTTAAAACATAGTCGTTGGATTAACTTCATTTAAAAAAGTGTCATAGATCTTTACTTAGGGCACCAAGTGAATATTCCACTTTTGGATGCACTTTGATCAACGTCACAAGGGACACACGTCATCATATCATGTTCCCACAGTTCTAATGCATGGACCCACTAACCCTCTAGCGGAATAGTGGGAAGATGCCACCTATCCACATGTCATACTCCACTAACCATTTCTTCATTGCTCTATCAACCACATGTCATCGTCTTGTGATCCCGTAACAAATTGATGATGTTACCTCCTGAGTGGTGCAGGTTTGTGGGAGACGCTCAATCACTTTATCACTTTGAACCCTAGCCGTTAGATATCTCTTGGTTGCATATCTTAGATTGGTCCCACTAGGTACATGTGACAACACACCATAGTCTCATGGACTAAAGAGTTGGGTCCACCATGGGTCTTGTGAGATAGCAAGAGAAAAATATTAAGGCTTTGGACTTAGGAAAAATTAAATTCATTATTTTTTGAGCCAGTAAACACTAGGTGGAGGGGCCGGTCACCACGATGAATTCAAAGGCTTAAGTTATAACTTAAAAAACCTGCAACTGACTACATCCAATCAACAATCAAATATAAACTCTATTTAGCACATCACCAAGAACCCTTTTAGGTGTTGACCTTCATTCTTTCACCATTCTACATACTTTTCAAAATGTTAAGGCATAATCTTGAAGACCTATCTTTGATGCCTAATCATTTTCAGGTGTCAGGGGTCACTCTTCCACCATACCTCTTTCTTGCTTTCTAACAAGGCGTAATCCTTAGCTCTGACAAGTGAAGCCCAAAACCATTTCAAGGGTCGGGTTTCTTCTTGCCCTATGCATAACCTTAAGTTAATGTGTAAGCCTCAAGCCTAAATTTCAATGTCTAATCAGACTTGACTCAATTTTCCTAACTCTTTCCTTCTCTAGCAAGTGATAATGGGTAAGCTTAAGGCCCAAAGCCCAAACATCTATAGCACTTTGAAGGCTTTCACTAAAAATTCAAACCATCTTTATTTTGAACTCCTTAAGATTCCCTTTTGGCATCAAAGACAATCATGACTACCCTTTGACATTAATGACAATAATTCCAACAATATCCCCCTTTGTCATTGATGGCAAAATGAAATTCTCTACCTAAACATTAACATCCATTCTTAATAGTAATCAATTCTCCCCCTTTGGCACACAACTATTCACAGTCACAACTCCCCCTTTGACAAATCTTCCCCTTTTGAAAAACAAGGAGCATTTTTCTCAATTTCTCCCTCTTTGACATCAATGGAAAAGGGACTCTTCAGGACACAATTGCTACTGATGTTCTTCCCCTTTGACATAGCATGCAAAGAGAAATAGAGTATCCATACTCTACAACCATCAAATCATTAGAAATTTGTAAAACCATGCATACCTGACTTCACATCTTCACACTCTTATAGGGTTGTATAAATCTTCTTGTGAAGCTCCCCCTAGACCCATTCCCTATCACTAAAATTTAGTGATCTAACGTGGGAGCAATTACTCACAACTTCTACATGAGATATTCAAATTTCTCTTTGGGAGGAGGCTTGGTGAATATTTCAATCACTTGATCTTTGGTTGACACATAGTCCATGAAAACTTCCTTATTTTCTACCTTTTCTCTCAAGAAGTGATACTTGATTGATATATTCTTGGTCCTAGAGTGCATCACTGGATTCTTTGATATGTTTATTGTACTTGAATTATCACAAAGAATAGTAATAGGTTCCTTGTACTCTACCTTGATATCTTTATGTGTTTGATTCATCCATAGCACTTGAGTACAACATGTCACTACTACCACATACTCTGCTTCGGTTGTTGAAAGAGTAACCAACTCTTACTTTTTTCTCAGCCACGAAACTAGTTTTTTTCCAAGGAAAAATGAACCTCCACTAGTGCTTCTTCTATCATCAACACTTTCTTCCCAATCATCATCTGTATATGTTGTCAAAGTGAAGTCTCAATTTTAGGGTACCATAAACCATAGTCAATAATACTCTTCGAATATCTGAAAATTCTCTTCACGGCTTTAACATGTGTCTCCTTAGGAGCATCTTGAAATCTAGCAACCATGCAAATATCTTGCATGATATCTGGCCTAGTTGATGTAAGATATAAAGGACTTCTAATCATGGACCTATATAATGATTGATTTACTAATTCAGATTTATCATCTTTATTAAGCTTACATCCAGTAACCATAGGTGTCCTAATAGGCTTACAATCTTCCATCTTAAACCTATTAATCATTTCCTTAGCATACTTAGTTTGAGATATGAATATCCCATTATCATTTTGTGCTATTTGTAAACCAAGGAAGAAAGAATGTTCTCCAAGAATAGACATCTCAAATTCATTTTCCATTTTAATGACAAATCCTTTACACATGTTTTCATTGCTACCACCAAAAATGATTTCATCTACATATACAACAACAATTATCATATGCTCACCTTCACATCTGAAATGCAAATTACTATTAACAATACTTTTCTTATACCCTTGTTGAATATATTTGTCTAACCTGGAATACCAAGCCCTAGGGACTTGTTTTAAACCATATAGAGCCTTTTTCAATATGTATACATAATATTTGTGTTTAGTCACAATAAACCCTTCAGGTTGCTCCATATAAACTTCCTCATCTAGATATCCATTAAGAAATGTAGATTGTACATCCATCTGGTATACTTTGAACTTTTTATACACTGAATACACAAGAAACATTCTAATAGCTTCAAGCCAAGCAATAGGTGCAAATGTCTCATCAAAATCTATACCCTCAACTTGAGCATAACCCTTGAAAACTAATCTAGATTTATTTCTTGTTATCTTCCCATCTTCATCCAATTTATTTCTAAACACCCATCTTGATCCTATGACATTCTTATCAGCAGGCCTTGGAACAAGTTCCCAAGTCTAATTTTTCTCTATTTGACTAATTTCTTATTTCAATGCTTCACTCCACATTTCATCCTTACTAGATTCTTCAAAGGATTTAGGTTTGATTTCAAATAGTTTAGAATATTTTACCTAATCTTGTTGAGCAATCTTTCTTCTTTTCATGACACCATCAAATTTGTTACCAAGAATTTTCTTCTTGGAACGATCTCTTTTGACAAATTTGGGTGGTTCTTTTGGAGTAGTATTTGGTTTTTCTCCTTCATCAACATCACTTTCCTCTTGTGGCTCTTCTTCTATAGATTCTTCTTTCTCTTCATAAACAAGGACCTATAAATACATGTCATCTTTGTGTAACTATTGAGAGTGATCTTCATCCACTCTGACATTCACACTTTCAACTAATTTTTGTAACCTTTTATTGTAGCACTTGTAGGCTTTGCTTGTAGATGAATAGCCTAAAAATATTCCTTCATCATATCTTGTATCAAATTTACCCAAAATGTCTTCATCACTTTTTATAAAACATCTCCTTCCAAATATTTTAAAATACTTCACAAATGCAGGTCTACCTTTTCATAACTCATATGGAGTCTTATCATAATTCACTCTTAACTATTCTATGTTGAGAATGTAAATAGTAGTTTGAACTACTTCCTTCCAGTATCTATTAGGCATTTTGGCTTCATTCAACATTTTTCTATCCATGTCCTTAACCATTCTATTCTTTCTCTTAACAACTCCATTTCATTGAGGTGTCCTAGCTATAGAAAAATGTCTCTTAATTCTATGTTTTTCACAATACTCATTAAATTCATGTGAAGTGAATTCTCCACCTCTATTTAACCGCAAACATTTAATTCTTGAACCAGTCTCATTTTCAACCATAGCTCTAAAAATTTTGAACCTTTATAAAGCTTGAGATTTATCTTTAAGAAAAGTTACCCATGTCCTTTTTGAATAATTGTTTATTAATAACATGAAATGCATCTCTCCATTTATTTTTTTGGTTCTTGTTGTTCCACGTAAATCTATATGTATCAACTATAGGGGCTTTATGGTTGAATATTCTTTTGATTTGAATTTGAACCTCATTTTCTTTCCTTCAAGGAATTCTTTACAAAGAGTGCTTGTTGGTTTGACAATGCTAGGCATATGTCTAACCGCATTCTTCTTGTTGACTTTCACAAGATGGTCAAATTTAATGTGACCCATCCTTTTATTCCATTAACAACTTTCATCAATTTGACCTAACATACACCTTCCACTTTTCACTTCATTCAGATGGTATAAATTACTACTTGTTTTGCTTGCCTCAACAACAAGTCTACCAAAGCTAGTTTTCCTTATCTCACATCCACTAGCATGAAATAACACATTATATCCTTTGTCACACATCTGACTAACACTAAGAAAGTTATATTTTAACCCTTATACATACAACACATCTTGAGCATTAGTATTACCATCTATCCATATTGTACCTTTTCTAGTTATCTTAGCAGTAGAATTATCACCAAACTTAACTATAGCACCATTACATTTCTCCAAACTAGTGAGTTTTCTCTTATCTCTAGTCATATGACTAGAGAAAACACTATCAATCACCCAGGGATTCCCTTTTCCTTTGGAATGAAATGTTGTTTGAACTAACATTGATTCTTCATTCTTCTTCTCTCTCCAATACCTCTTAGGGTTTTTCTCCTTTTCCTCTAAACTTTGTGTAGATTGTTTATTCTCTACAGTGGGTGTGAATTCTTTCTTTTTACTTGCATGATCATGAGAAAATATAGTTCTCTTAGGAGATGTAAACATTCTTCTCTCTTGTCTAGAAGACTGTATAAACTTACTTCTACAAAACTTAGCAATGTGCCCATACTTATTACAGTTATAGCATACATCATTCAAGGCACTTAAAGAAGCAAATGGATTCTTTCTTACAAAATATCATTTCTCAAAGGTCTAATCCTAAAATCTATAGATTAATTCCTATACTGATTACATGAAAAAACATAACCATAAAAAGCATAAATGAACCTGGTTTGTCTTGTATGTTGGCCTCTGAATCTCCTCTTTGGACTATGCACCTTGATGAATCCATAATTTAATTTCTTGAGATCTTCAGTATTCTTATCCTTTGAGGACCCTTCAACCTTCTCAAAATATTCATTGTAATGTTTCTCATGCTTTGTATTAGACTTCTCTTCTTCTTTTAAATTATCATAGAAATTGGCATCTGCACTTTTAGTGACCCTTTCCCTTTTCAAAAATGAGACTAGACTTTTCTTTAGCTTTAGTAGGATTTTGTGAGTTGATCAATTGATCAACCATTTTGGAGCCTCCCTTTAGCTTCAAACCTTTTTCTATTTGTTCTCTAGCATTTTCAAGGTCTTTTCTCAAAGAAACAATTTCAGCCTCTAGTTGTTGACATTCTTCTAGTTTGTTCTTCAAATCCAAATTAGTCATCTCTTTAATTCTCTTTGAATCTTCTAGCTACAGCTTAAGGTCTACAATAAGTTTTTCAAATTCTTGAATCCTTAACTTTTATTTTTCATTCTATTTTCTTGCATCACACTGTCGAACCCCAATCCAAATACCTGCAAAACACAATGAAAAAACACATTAGGATATCAAATGCAATTAAGAATAAGGATTCCCCATGAAATACATTAGCAAAGTTAAAAATAGGAAATGAAACTATGATACAAGCTTGATGAATGTTGATGAATTATCCACTTTGATGAAGAATGGTGAGTGCTTCAAGACCAAAATCTGCATAACCTAGCTACAAATTCGAAAATGTAGATGGAGATTGCTAAATATTTGAGCATAGTAAGTTTACTCAAATTGTGGATGATCAAATGAGGAGATGAGCCTCTTATTTATAGAATGAGAAGATGGATGAATGTCCAAAATAGAGCAATTTGGGACTAAGAACTACCTAATGGAAAAGTGCCAGTTGTCAACTTATGAGTGGATGGAGGATGTGCAAGTTTTGAAGAATGTGTCATTAAATGCATATATTTGAATTTTGAAATTGTTGAAATGACATGCAAGAGGGAAAGAAGATGCATTTAATGCCACTTGGCTCAAGGAAAAATGACTTTGTAAGAGGATTAAATGCCTTGTTGGAAGGACAAAAGTCCACTTGGATTTTGAATTCAAATTGAGAGAATATTCCTTAAAAGATGCCTTGTTGGAGGAAAATAGAGATTTAATAAATCAAATAAGTCTATTTTCATGTGCAAGTCATAAAATATGGAGGATGGGACTTGAGGAGAGATCAAGATTAATTAATTTAATGAAGGTATTAAATGATGTGACCTATTTGACTTAAATTTGTGGATTTATTTAAATCAAATATGAGAAGAATGTGATAAAAGGATTAATTAAGTAAGAACTTTTGATTTATTTAATTAAAAGAGATGATGACATATTAAAATAAATAGAGTTTTAATTTATTTAATTTAATAGATAGACTTTAGAGATTTAATCAAATAAAATTAATTATTTAATTAAATAGGATAATTAGATCATAATGGTTAATTTAATTATCGAGAAAGGATGACTTAATTAGATAACTAATTTAATTAATTAAGAGAGGAATATTGATGAATTTAATCAAATAAAGGTATTTGATTAAATGGTTAGATCGAAGAATGATTCAGGATGAAATGATGTTAGTGGTCAGGATCAGATGTCTAATGTCAATCAGTACATTTTTCGTGTCTACACACACAAATCTTCTAACACAGAAACCATTTCACCTTCCAAATCAACCTCACCTTCGACTTCCTCTTCGGAACCTTTACATTATTTAGTCTCTTCAGCCATAAATGCAACTTCACAATATTCACTTGTAGAGGAGCAATCATTTGAACTGATTTATTTATCCACATAAAGACTCTTCTTCTTTTTGCCATAGTTCCTCTTTTTATATTTGTAAACTTATTAACTCTTGAAATTGTCTCCCTTTTCCTTTTCATTCAATGGACACTTAAATGCATAATGTCCTAATTTACCACAATTAAAACATTTAAAAGGAAGCTTACCTTTGTATTTTCTAGTGCCCTTCTTCAGCTTTCTTACAAAGTTTTCTTCTTCATTTGAGTTGATGTCAAATTCTGAATATTCTTTAATCTTCTTGGTTTCGGTGGTCTTGAATGTAGCTTCACCTTTTTTTTGATACAGTTTTCTCATTTCTCATTTCATATGCACTTAGGGACCTAAACAATTCATCTATAGAATGTGTATCCATATTTTGAGCTTCTTCTATCACAGAGACCTTAGAATCAAATCGTTGTGGGAGTGACCTCAAGACCTTTTTTACAATAACATTGTCTTCAATAGTCTCACCCAAACTTTTGATTGCATTTAGTACCTCATCTACTCTAAACATGTATGTTGCAAAATTTTCTTCATCTTTAATCTTAAGAGTCTCAAAATTTCCTCTATGAGTTTGCAACTTTTCTTGTTTCACTTTAACATCTCCCTCATAGATACTTTGCAATTTCTCACATACCTCTTTGGTAGATTTATAATGCATGACTTCTACAAATTTTGTATTGGTTAAAACACATAGAATAGAGTTTTTATATTTTCCATTATTTTCACAAGCTTTCTTGTAGGTTACATTAGTAGGAGTAGTTGATGGTGCAGTATAACCATCTACAAATGACTTCCATACATCAAATCTAAGAGAGGTTAAACAAGTTTCCATCCTAACTTTCCAAAAAGCATATTTTTTTCCATCAAACAATGGATCTTTGTTTCCATTAGATCCTTCCTATCTAGCAATAGTGTTCTTGAAACCAAATATACCTTAAGTTAATTAATCTTTCTTCAAGGAACTAGAGCTCTAATACCAATTGTTGAAAGAACACCAATACACTAAGAGGGGGTGAATCAGTGTATACAAATTTTTAACACATTAAAATAGTAGACAAGATTGAATATCAGGAAAAATAACACACACATAAGAAGACACTAGATATACATGGAAAACCATAGAAGGGTAAAACCATGGTGATAAAAGTTTCTTGAGTCTACTACTCAAATCCAACCTCACAATCAAAGATATTACATATGTTTTGTAAGCACCCACTTGCAAGTACATTGACACCCAAGACAATGTTTTGAGGCACCAACCTCTTGGTAAAATGCACACCAAAGACAATGTTTTGAGGCACCAACCTCAAGGTACACTGCACACCTAATTGAGCACCAACCCAATCTCTTTGAGGCACCAACCTCTCACAACATTACAAGTTCATATGTGCAAAATATTGGTTCTACTTTAACTTGAGAATGCACCTCTCTCCTCTATTCTACAACACACACATACACCCTCTGACAAATCACTATGCTCTGCCTTAGCCATCCAATACTTAGTCATCTAACCTTTCTCTCTTAGCTTCTCCAACAATCCAACTCTCCTTGATCCAAACAACCACTAACATCATTCAATGCAATTACTATTTTTTGCCTCTATCAATCTTAGGTTTTGATCTGTATTTAATTTCATATCCTTGTATACTCAATCTTCTTCCAGATACAATGTTTTTATATTCTTAGCAATATGAAAACCCTAGATCAAATACCTAATAAATGATATTTCCAATGTGATTGATTTGTGTATAATTCTAACCAACTTTTTGTCTATGTTGCCATCTACATATTTCATCACCAATCAAATTGAGTACTTGGAGTGGTTGAACCAATTAAATTCATCCTCTATGTCATTTTATAGCTGCTTCCAACATTTTTCCATGAGCCACATTGCTTATCCATTGGAGAAATAAATCTTTGAAATAGGGTCGTCAACCTCCATCCTTCACATTACAATCCAACAATCCTCCTTTAACCACATCAACATTAAAACATGGTCCTGAAATAAAATCACCTTTAAACATGTACCATAGATCTCCATCACTTCATATTTCCTATCGCAACTTTAAAACATAGTTGTTGGATTAAATTCATTTAAAACAATATTGTAGATCTTTATTTAAGGCACTGGGTGAATATTCCTCTTTGGATTCCCCTCAACTAACATCACCAGGGGCATGCATCACCATACCACATTCCCACAATTCCAACACATGTACCCACTAACCATCCAATGGAATAGCAGGAGGATGCCACCTATCCACATACATCATACTCCACTAACCATCACTTCATCACTCTACCGACCATGTGTCATCATCCCACAATCTCGCACAAAATTGATGACGTTACCTCATAAGTGGTGCAAGTGTGTGGGAACCGCTCAATCACTTTATCACTTTGAACCCTAGCCATTAGATATCTCTTGGTTGTGTGTCTTAGCTTGGTCCAACCAGGGACATGTGACAACACACTATAGTCTCACATACTAAAGAGTTAGGTCCACCATGGGTCTTGTGGGATAGCGGAGGAAAAATATTAAGTCTTGGGAATTAGGAAAAATTAAAGTCATTATTTTTTGAGCCGGTAAACACTAGGTGGAGGGTCCAGTCACCATGATGACTTCAAAGGCTTATGTTATAACTTAAGAAACCTGTAACTAACTACATCTAAACAACAATCAAATATAAACTTTGTTCAACACATGAACAAGAACTCTTTCAAGTGTCGGCCTTCAGGGTTTCACCATTTTGTATACTTCACAAACTATTAAGGTAAAAGCCTTAAGATCGATCTTTGATGCCTGATCCTTTTTGGGTGTCAGGGGTCACTCTTCCACCATACCTCTTTCCTACTTTTCAGTAAGGCATAAGCCTTAGCTCTAACCAGTGAAGGTTGAAACCATTTTGGGGTTCAAGGTTTCTTCTTACCCTATGCATAACCTTAAGTTAAGGCATAAGCCTCAAGCCTAAAGCCTGATGTCTTATCAGACTTAGCTTTATTTTCCTAACTCTTTCCTTCTTTCGTAAGCAATAGGGGGTAAGCCCAAGGCCTGAAGCTCAAACATCTGCAACACTTTAAAGGCTTACACTACAACTTCAAACCATATTTCTTTTTATCTCCCTATGATGCTCTTTTGAAATCAAAGACAATTATGACTACCCATTGACATCAATGACAACAATTCCAACATGTAAACACCTTCTACTCACTACTTCCAGTTGTCTTAGTCATTAAAGCTCACACTGCACTTTGCACTTTCACAATTCACATCACAATTCCCACACCACACAATTCAATCTCATATCCTTCATCAACTTCAACACATATATACCATCCTCAATCTTGAAAAGAATCTACAAGGTCAGCTATGCACCTCAAACTTGCAAATTCAAATTAGGTTGACACCAAAACATTCTCGTGATGGAGGAGAATGAAGTTGGACTACATCACACCTTAACTTGGACCTAAATCCACATATACACACATCACCATGCTTCCATAATCACCAAAGCATATCCACAATTAGTGTAAACACCCAAGGTCGGTCGAACTTGTGTAAACACCATTGAACATTTAAGTACATGCTTTACCAAATCCAAAGACGAATCACAAACAACACACAACACTTAAACATAATCTAGAATATTCCATCAACACCCTGAGATCCAACAAATCCTTTGCAACAACATACACCTGAAGAAAATACTCATTTTATACACCCATTTAACCTTCAACACACTGTAACACATGAATCCAACATTACAAAGCACAAAAAATCAAACTCAGATTGAAGATATATATGAATAATATAAGCACACTTCTAGATCCACAAAACTAAAAACCATAACATAGAGAAATGTGGATCAAAACCATTTCTCCTAGATAGCACTACAACATAGCTCACACACTAGTGAACATAACTTCTTTTTTTGAATGATCCAGAATATGAAGCTCTATATATAACACCTTTGAACACCTTCGATCAACATATTTGAACCACACAAGAAAATCTTCAACCATGAAGAAATACGGAGCAAAACACTGACCACCACTCTTCCATACTAAACACTCTTTACCACATGGTTTCCTCTTTTATTCAAATTTTCTCAAAAGCACTTGGTAACGAAGCACCATAAACACCATCTCAACATCTGCAACACTTTCTCAGCATCTCAACTACACAAGAAGTTTAACATCCACACACATATGCTCATCAAAGCAACACTAGAGATTGACATTAGTGATACTACTAATGACAATATAATGCAACCAATCAAAGCGTCTCCATAGGTTGACATCAATGCAACAACAAAGATCCGTTGACATCAATGATAACACAAACTTAAAACAAACTCCCCTTTTTCATTGATGGCAACACATGATATGAAAAACCATCAACAACAATAATAGATCTAATCACCAACTCATATTTTGCACCATAGTGCATACTTCTAGCCCTTACATAAGCATCTATACTTTCCAACACTTTCTCTTTTATAGGATTTATCTGCCCCTTTCTACATATAGTTTTTGAGTTAACTTTCTCTCCCACTTTGACATCAATGGAAAAGGATAACATATATATTCTTTTCTTTGCTTCTTTGACAAAAATCATATACACTTTCTCTCCCCCAAGGGAAACACCTATAAGGGACAACAACTCCTCTACAACCACTACTTTCACTTCCTTTGACAACACCAACCAACATAATGACAACACTTACTCCCCTTATCTACAACAATGAACAATGACACTACCTACTCCCCCTAAGAGGTAGCCACCAACATCAATCCAAAATAAGGAATGAATCTTGAAATCCACTAACTTGATGCATAACCTTATGCATATAATTGAAAGGAGGAGTAATAACCCCTAACTTCTCCCAGAGATACTCAAAAGTATCCTTAGGAAGAGACAATGAATATATTTGCAACTTGATCCTTAGTAGGCACATACTCCAACTTTACCTCATTCTCTGCAACCTTTTCTCTTAGAAAGTGATACCATATTAAGATATGATTTTTCCTTGAATGCATTACCAAATTCTTTGAAATGTTGATAGCACTTGTATTATCACAAAAGATCAAAATTGGTTCATCATATGACACTGATACCTTCAAGGTTTGCTTCACCCACAACACCTATATGCAGCATGATGTTTCAATAATGTATTATACCTCTACAGTTAATAATGACACTGAATCTTGCTTCTTGCTTAACAAAGACACCAACCTTCTTCCAAGAAAGAAAGCACTACCACTTGTACTTCTCCTATCATCCACACAACCTGCCCAATCCACATCTATATAAGCACTCAGAGAGAAATTTTTTGCAAGGTGTGGCCCTTGGTCTTCCTTGTAACACTAGTGCTTGGGTTTGTGACATGGTCTAACCACCTCTTGTGGTTCTTAACTGAAGCTTGTGTCGAGAATTGACAAGTCGATCTTTTGGTGCAACGGAAAGTCCAACAATTGGTATCGGAGTTGGTCATAGGTTCAAACCCCACGCTTGTGCTGGGGGGGATTGTTGCAAGGTGTGACCCTTGGTCTTCCTTGCAACACTAGCACTTGGGTTTGTGACATGGTCTAACTGCCTCCTGTGGCTCTTAACCAAAGCTTGTATCCGACATTGACAGGTTGATCTTTTGGTGCAATGGCAAGTCCAACAAAATTAGTATCCTTTGGATACCATAAACTATGTTTTGGAGTACCTTTCAAGTATCTGAATATTCTTTTTACTATTGCCACATGTGACTCTCTAGGATCTTGAAATCTATCCACAATACAAACTGCTTACATGATATCCGATCTAGTAGCAATTAAATATAGTATTCCTCCAATCATTGATATGTAGTTTCTCAGAATCAACCTTAGGAGATTCTTCATTCTTACTCAACTTGCAACTAGTAACCATAGGAGTACATATCATTTTAGAGTTTTGTATTCCACACTTATTGAGAATTTCCTTAACATACTTTGACTATGATATGAATATTCCTTTCTCTATCTAATTGATTTGAAGTCCAAGAAAGAAATTCATCCCCCAAACATGGACATATCAAATGCTTTATGCATCTCTTTTTTAAATCTCTTGCACATACTTTTATTTCCTCCAAATATTATATCATCAACATAAATAACCACAATCAAAATTTGATATTTCTCAACTTTAAAATAAAGATTACTATCTGTAGTACCTTAATTGAATCCCCATTGTAACAAGTACCTATCCAATCTTGAATACAAAGCTTTGGGGGCTTGGTTGAGTCCATATAATGCCTTCTTCAATATATAGACCATATTAGGATCATCTGATAACTGAAAACCTTCTAGATGTTCAATGTATACCTATTCTTCTAACTCACCATTCAAGAATGTAAACTTCACCTCCATCTGATAAAATTTGAAATCCTTGTGTGTTGCAAAAGCCAAAAACATATTAATAGCATCCATCCTTTCCACTGGAGAAAATGTCTCTTCAAATTCTATTCCTTCTACTTGTGAGTAGCATTTACACACAAGCCTAGCTTTGTTTCTATCAACTTCTCCATTCTCATTTAGTTTGTTCTGGAACACCCATTTAGTTTCAATCACATTCTTGTTCATTGGTCTTGGGACAAGTTACCAAGTTTTATTCTTCTCAATCTGCATCAATTCTTCTTCCATAGCCTTGATCCAAAATTCATCTTTGCATGACTCAATCACTATTTTAGTTTCAACTTTAGAAAGTAAACATAAATTTACTTTTTTTTCTATCATAGCATCCTTTCTCCTTATCAATACACCTTTGATTTTATCACCAATAACCTAATCTTCATAATGATTCTTCTACACATACTTAGGGGTCTTAGGGATCCTTTCCAGAGCTTCCTCCTCTTCAGCCTACACTTCATTTTCCTTACCTTCATCTTTCTCTTCTTCTTTGTAAGAGGATTCATCTGATTCATATTCATCTATCAACATTGAAATTTTATGTAATTCTTCATCTACTTTGACACATACACTTTCAACAATCCTTTTTACCTCTTGTTGTAGCACCGGTAAGCCTTGCTATTTGTAGAGTATCCAAGGAAGATTCCTTCATCAAATTTTGCATCAAACTTTCCTAAGTTATCTTCATCTCTTTTGATATAGCACTTGCTTCCAAGAACTCTAAAATATTTGACAATAGGAGTTCTTCAATACCACAACTCATAGGGAGTCTTTAAACTATTTGTCCTTTCTTGTGCTCTATTAAGTGTGTAGACTATAGTATTAATTGATTCTCTCCAATATAAATCTAGTATATTTTCTTCCTTCATCATTGACCTTGTTGTTTCCTAAATAGTCATATCCATCCTTTCCACCACTCCATTATGTTGAGGAATCCTAGGAGCTAACAAATGTCTCTTTATTTCATGCTCTTCACAAAAACTATTAAACTCATTGGAGGTGAGCTCTCCACCTCTATCAAATCTTAAATACTTTATTTTCATATCCATTTCATTCTCAACCATAGCTTTAAATGCCTTAAAATTATCTAGAGCTTCTAAATTTTCTTTGAGAAAAGTTACCTAAGTCATTCTAGAGTAATCATCAATCAACAACATGAAATACATGTCACCTTGAAAAATTTGTTTTTGTAGGTCCTCATAGGTTTTGTATGCACCAACTCCAAAGTTCCTATGGTAGAATAATCTTTGACATTGAACCTTTTTCTTATTTTCTTCCCAACCTAACATTCCTTACAAATTACATTTATAGTCTTTGTAATCTTTGGTAGATATTTCATAGCTTGATCAAAGAAGATTCTAACTAGGCTATCAAAATTGATGTGATATGTTCTTCTATTCCATATCCAACTTTCATTTATTTGAGTCATAAAGCACATACCATTAGCAACCTTAATATGATAAAAATTTCCATCTGTCCTTCTTCCTACAACAACTAGATGTTTGGAGCATTTCTTGATCTCACAACTACCATCCTGAAATATAAGATTATATCCTTTGCTACACATTTTTCCTACACTTAGAAGATTATGTCAGAGCCCCTTAACATGAAGAACATCATTTTTATTATTCTTTCCATAAAAACTGATTGAACCTTTTCTACATATCTTAGTAGATGTATCATCCCCAAACTTAACAAGACCACCTTCAAAAAATTTAAGTTTAAAAACTTACTCTTATCACCTATCATGTAATTTGAGCATATGCCATCAACAATCCAATATGTTTTATCTTCTCTATCATGAAAAGTAGTCACCATAGTTCCATTATGACCTGCTTCTAGATAAACCTCCTTCATACATCTCTCAGAGTTAGAAAAATTAGTTCCAACATTTAGATCCATGAACAAGCATTCATCATTTTCATCATCTGAGTAATAAAATTCATCATCCAATATAGTAGAATCTTCTTTAACATAGTAACTTCTCTTAATTGATTTACCTTTATTCTCCTTAAGCCTATCATTTGAATCTTTGATTGGACATCTTGAAGCATAATGACCTATCTTTCCACAATTGAAACATTTGAAAGGTAACTTTCCTCTATATTTTCTAGTGCTCTTTTCCAATCTCCTCACAAAGTTTTCTTCTAACTCATAAAACTCATATCGATCATATTCCTCATTCTTCTCTACTTTTCCAACTTTAAAAGCAATCTCTTTTCTTGAATCACTTGGACCAAACTCTCTCAATTCAAAAGTTATTAAAGCACCAAACAACTGATCTCTAGAATAATGATCTAAATTTTGAGCTTTTTCAATAGCAGAAACCTTATGACTATAGGATTTACGAAGAGTTCTATATACCTTCTTTACCACCTCATCTTCTTCAAGTTTTCCACCAAGGCCTCTGATAGAATTGAAAACTTCATCCACTCTATTCATGTAGCCTATAATATCTTCACCTTCTATCATCCTTAGGGTTTCAAATTTAGTCTTCAAATTCTGCATCTTTTCTTGCTTGACCTTATCATCTCCTTCATAGACACTTTCTAACTTCTTCCAGATCTCACTAGCAGATTTATAGCTCGTAAAATTTACAAGTTTTTACTAGAAAGACCACTCAAAAGAGCATACCTTGCTTTGACATTGTTCTCATATAGCTTGATCTCATCATCAGTACTCAGACCATTTGCAAGAATTTTATGTCTAGTTTCAATAGACTTCCAAACTCCAAACCCTAGAGAAACAAGGAAACCTTCTATCTTGGTCTTCTAGAATACATAATCAGATCTATCAAATAGAGGAGCCTCCTTCTTGTGCTCCATCTCATATCTACCTCAAGATATTAAGCTTTCTTCCAAGGAACCTTTCTCTTATACCAATTGTTGAATGCACAAAAAACTAAGAAGGGGGTGAATTAGTTGTACATTAAAACATCAAAACCCTCATTAACATTTAGATCTACATTAATCCTTA
Organism: Sequoia sempervirens; assembly: GCA_007258455.2. NCBI lineage: Eukaryota > Viridiplantae > Streptophyta > Pinopsida > Cupressales > Cupressaceae > Sequoia > Sequoia sempervirens. The sequence continues at coordinate 21,175,895 of VDFB02137365.1, read as the reverse complement.
AACCCTTAACAACCATTAAACCCTCATCATGT
>VDFB02137365.1:21104892-21175763 GCA_007258455.2 Sequoia sempervirens | reverse complement strand
ATTACATTATCCAAGAAAATAAAATGTAACATGCACATGAATAGGTCAGCCTCAAATCTTAATTACTCCTTGGTGAATGCATAAGATGAAGTGTGGACCTAAATCAAGGTCGGGGACACCCCATAGAAAATTTAGAATTGCATCATCAAGATCCGCAAGATATGGGAATGATCCACAAGTGATCAAACTGGTTGAAAGATAAGAAATTTATTTTGGTGTCGGTTCAAGAACAACCAAAGAATTTGGAAGCAATAACTTGCTGATAAGAAATTTATTTTGGTGTCGGTTCAAGAACAACCAAAGAATTTGGAAGCAATAACTTGCTGGAAAATGAACCAATTGCGCTCAAAATTTGGAATAAGGTAAATGAACACATCCAAAACATAGACATAAATCCACAAGATTTGGCAAGCAAACATGAAGAATCACCAAATCCACCAACTTGGACTATACAAAAACTAAAACAAAGACAAACTAGAATGAAAATATTTTTGGGTGATGCAAGATTGCCACAACCCAAGGATGCTCCTGCATCATACACCCCTGGTGAGAAAATATGTTCCATGAGAGGAACTCATGAACATCGAATTGGGTTTGGGATGTAGATCCCATGCTCATTCTTGATCCAAATGTCTTCTCTGTTTGTACTTCTCTTCCTCCTAACCTCTCTTCTTTCCTTTGTTAGGTCTTGCAACTTATTCTTCTCTTTATCCTCCTTTTCCCACCTCATACTTGCAAAAGGTAGTAAGGGACATGTACCACCCCTCACCTTCTTCCACTCATCTGTTCTACCTCTTCTACAAAAAATCACCTTGTCTACTATTTTATCTGCAACCCAAGTCTTTTGCTGCCCAATTTTGTCTTTACATTCTTCCAGTTCCATCTCTCTTTTAGATTTAGCCACATGGTTCTTCTTCAAATCCATGCTATCTTTTAGTTCAACCTCTACATCTTGCTTCTTAGCACTGCAACTCTTCAGAAGACTCAAGTTCCTCATTTCCCCCTGCTTATTCTTCAAGGAAGCCAAAGTAAAATTATGTCCCTTCTTCTCTAGAGTAATCAAATTCCTTTTGAAATCATATATATCTCCTCTATCAAACTGCCAAGGTCTACCCAACAGAACATGGAAAGAACTCATAGACAAAACATCACACAAAACTTCATCTCTAAATGGGCCAATATTAAAGCTCACCCATTACTGTTCCTTCACCTCCTTTACATGATCATCCTGTAACCAACCTATCCTATAAGGACAAGGATGTGGGATCCTTTTCAAACCAAGTTTCTCCACCATCTCCTACTGATATCAAGTTATCAGTACTTCCAATATCCACAATAACCTTACAACACTTACCTTCTATTTCGCATACAATCTGAAAAAGATTCTTCCTCTATGAAGTGTCAACCTCTTCCCTGCTCTGCCTCATCAGAACTCTCATAAGCATAAGAGATTCTCCCTACTTTGGTTCTATCCCATCTTTAGTCACTTGTTCTTCATGTGCCACACAATTATTTTTACCAGTTCCTTTACTTGATCCCTCAGGACACTCAAAAGATCAATGTCCAACTTCTCCACACTTGAAAAATTTACCCAAGAATTCCTTGCTACCATTTCCTCTCCTTTGTACCCTCTGATTGGATTCATTACTCCACTTAGATCTTGATTCATCTTCTTTTGTCTGCTTCTCCTTGCCACTGCTCATCGGCTTCTCCTTCCCTCTAGGATTATTCTGCTATCTTTTCTTCACTTTATCTTCTACCTTAAGGGCATATTGATAGGCATCTTCAACTGTGGAAATCCTTAGCATACTCATCTCATCCTGAATGTTAAATCTAAGGCCATTCATATACCTTGCCACCTTCTCCCTAGTCATCTCTCGATGTCCAGATCTAATTTTCATCTTGTAAAATTCATTAGTATACTCTTTCACACTCATGTCCTTCTGCTTCAAGTTCTGCAACTTCTTGAACAATTCCAACTCATAGTCTTCTGGAATGAACTTAGCCTTCAACCTTGCAACCATTTGTCTCCACCGGGTGATTCTTGTTTCACCATTCTCCACTCTATCCTTTTACAACTCTTTCCACCATAAAGAAACATGTCCTTTCAACTTAGTTTGTGCCAACCTAACCCTCAGTGGGTCTCTAATATCCTCAATCTCAAAATAGTCTTCCAACTCTCCTATCTAATCTATCAAGTCTTCTAAATTCAATGTACCAGAGAAGTTAGAAACCTCCACCCTATGAATTCTACTTACTTGTGCCACTGCTCTCAACAATCTCTCTTCTCCTTCATATGTTAGCTCTTGAACCTCAAGTTCTTCTACAACTTCTTCATATTCCTCCTCCGGTTTAGGGTTACTCCTCAAACCACCCAAGAGGTTCTAGATCTCATTCCTAATCTCATTTCTAAAGTCTTCCATCATCTGCTACATTCTTCTAGGGTTCATCCTTCTCGGCGGCATCTCTTCCTACTTGGTGCAACTGCCTCAGCTCGGTGATCTGACTACAAGGTTTCAATTGCCTCTTCTCGGTGATCTATTGAACACACTTACAGCCTACCTCAAATCGGTGATTTTTTCACCCCAAGACTACCACAAGGATCTTGACCCACTCAAATTTCACAACCAGCTCTCATCTCAAGATTCGTAGGTTTGCAACCATGCTTTGATACCATCTGATGTAGCCACGGTCAGAGGTTCCTCAAGGAGAACAGTCCAGACCGTGCAACAAGAGTCACACAATGAAAGCAACACAAAAATTGGGAGTAAACAAAAATTCAAACATTCTCATTATCAGAAAATTCAATTACAAACAATCAACAACATCTGGGCTTACAGATTTGGCTCACAGGCCTGATTACAACTTGCTCAAAATACCATCTTCCTACATGCTCCTCAATGTGAGAAAAAAATCCCACAAATAAATTATTTCTTTCTCTAATCTCTGACTCTACTACTACTACTACTTTCTAATGATCAATTACAATTCTTTATACACATTCACAACTCTAGAAACATCTGCGCCGACCCAAATATCATTACATTATTCAAGGAAAGAAAATGTAATGTGCACATGAATAGGTCGACCTCAAATTTTAATTACTCCTTGGTGAATGGATAAGATGAAGCGTGGACCTAAATCAAGGTTGGGGAAACCCCATAGACCATTTAGAATCACACCGTCAAGATCCACAAGATACATGAATGATCCACAAGTGATCAAACTAGCCAAAAGATAAGAAATTTATTCCGGTGTCAGTTCAAGAACAACCAAAGAATCCAGAAGCGATAACTTTCCGGAAAATGAACCAATCACACTCAAAATTTGGAATAAGGTAAATGAACACATCCAAAATGTAGACATAGATCCACAAGATTTGGCGAGAAAACATGAAGAATCACTAGATCCACCAACTCAGACTATACAAAAACTAAAACAAAGACAAACTGGAATATAAATATTTTTGGGTGATGCAAGATTGCCACGACCCAAGGATGCTCTTGCATCAAATTATCTAGTCTTTGAGGGATATTTTGTTAGAGAAGTTCTCAAGAATTTTGACCAACTTGTGGATTGGAGGCTTTCAAAAGAAGTAAGAAGGTTTCTAAGGCCTAAATAACTTCTCCCAAAGGTAGAAATCAAGCACAATTAGGGTGATTGTATCTTTTACTTAGATGCAACAATGATTAGGTTTATGGTTCCCAAATCACACATGTGCTCCCAAGAACTATCCTAGATAGAATTTATTTTTAGGAGATTATATGACAACTAAATGAGTCTAATAAAACTCATTTTAGAAACTATAAGAAACATGCAATCCTCCCTTCCACAATTGATTTTTTAGACTTTCAGGTTATAGCCAAGGAGGGGTTGGAGCTACTATTGAAAAAAATAAACTCATATAGAATGAGAGTAGAGAAGGTCAAAAGGTGTGATCCTAAGCACTTTATCCATGATGCCAGTACTAGTTTAAAATTGGTAGCATTTTTTGAAGAGCCTAACAATGTTGAAGATCTAACAAAAAATTTCTCTACGGAGGAAGAAGCCACAAAGAGGAGAGAGAAATAGGTAAGGATATATATTTTAGAAGAAAAGAGTGTTGAATGCACAAGACAACTAAGAGTGGGGGTGAATCAATTGTTCCTTAAAACTTCAAAACCCTCTTTAACATTCAGATCCACATTCATTCATTAAACCCTTAAATATTTTATGATGAATTAGCATGAAAATAAATTAAAAGAAACTGAAACAACTTAACACCATACACAAGAGAACACTAGATTTACATGGAAAACCAAAGAAGGGAAAAACCACGGTAAGGATTAGCTCCCAATATATGTAATATTTCCACTGAATACAATAGGGCTCACTATCAGAGGGCTCACTGCCCAAAGAAGAAAGAAACACTTCCAGAATAGAAAAGAAGATTGAGAAGGAATGTTACATAGAGAAAAGCATCTCAATGCAACATAGAATCCACCACAATGGCATCAACACCTTCATAGTTTGATTGAAGAATTGTAGCCACCTTATACTCACTACATCTAGTAAACTAACACATGAAATATCACACTATGTATTTCTCAATTTCATGCTCTACAACTCTACACTTCACATAATTTGCATCCCACAAATATTTCTTCACATCCTTCAACAAATCATGTCATACTTATACCATCTTCAACCTTGAAACCCTCTCCAAGCTCAGTTATGCACCTCAAATGTGCAAACTCAAATTATGTTGATGCCTAAACACATCCATGGCGGGTAGAAATGAATGAGGACCACATAAAAAATTAATTGGGACCCAAATACCACTCAACCACATACTTCCTTAAACAATATTTATCCTTTACATGTAGTGTAAAAACTAGGTTGATCGTTACCCATGTAAATACCATTAAAATTTAAGTACACACTTCCTCAAACCCAAGGATGACTTGCAGACCGCACACCATGCTTGAAAATGATCTAGAATATTCATCAAAAACCCTAAAATCTAACAAAATCCTTTGTAAAAAATTCCACTTGAAGAATGCACACACCCAGTACACTTAGACAACTCTGCCATACACTATTACTTAGAAAAAATTTCCAAAGCAGTAAACCTCAAACATTCTTTACTGAAGTAAATTACCAACAACATAAACACACCTTCATTAACACAAGACCTGAAACACAACAATGGAGAAACATGGAGCAAAAAAATTTCTCCCAGACACCTCTGCTATGCACAGTTACACACTAGTGAACGTAACTTCTTTTGCACAATGATCTAGCACACCAACTCTTGAATATAACACCTCTAAAAACTTCTCACCAACATATCCCAATAACATATGTATATCTTCAACCTAGAAGAAATACAAAGAAAAACTAGAACACAACTCAGTTACCCAGATTACCATTGCAACACACTATTTCTTGTTTTTATCAAATTTTCTCAAAATCACTTGGAAACCAAGTAACAGAGACACATCGTCATCATATTCAATACATCCATGCCCATAGATAGAAGCTTATCAAAGAAACACTAGAGGTTGACACCAATAACTTTACTAATGAAAACATAATGCAAATAATCAAAGCATCAATTGCTCGCACTCTTGCAACAATCTCATTCAACTACATAAATCAATGAAAACATAGGCTTGTTGACATCAATGACAACACTATCTGCTCATACTTGCAATATAGAGAAAGACACTAGATCCCTCTTTCAAAGGCTCATATTAAAAGATTGAGGATCCTATCATTAGGGTCATGACAATGTTGGATAGTGCCAATAGTTTTCTTGTAAATGTGCCTATGCCACCAACAATTGTTCTTGTTCCTCCTTAAATGGAGGTGCCAGAAAGTCCACAAAAAATCACTTCCTTACAAAAAATAGCCCTTGGGGTGGAATCCATTGTGGATTACCCCATAGGCGATGAAGATCTACTTGAGGAGCCAAAAATAAGGTAAATTGTGAGGCCATCCTCGAGAGTTTTAGTGCAAAAACCCTCAAATGATAGATTGCTCATCAATTTTGAGATTAGGTATCAAGTCATGGATGATGTGAGATAATTAGCATGCTATAAACTCATGCAAGATAATAAATTCATCACCACCAAGGAGTTCAAGAATTTCATCCTTATAAATATGGGAGAAGAGTTATAGAAGACATTGAAAGGACAACTCATAGAAGATGGTAAAAAGGAACTCATAGCTCAATTTTTGAGAGAGGTAGATGTAGAAATGGTTACTATGACACCTAAAGGGGCAAGGAATTAGTTAGGAGTGGTGGATTTTTTCTCCTGCGAGGGTGGGAAATATCATTTTTAATAGGATTTGATACTATCCAAATACAAGAAGGAGGTGGCTTGATATTGCAATTAGAAGAGAAAGCTTATGCTCTATATTTTGGGTTAGAATTTAATCCAAGGAATGAAACCTTGGAAATATGGTCAATTTTCCTAGAGACCAATAAGCCCCAAGTAATCAATGATGCAAATTAACTTATTGGCAATCTAATTTTCATGAGATTACAGGATACAAGTGCCATTCAAGAAGCCACCCTCATAGTAAACACAACACTATTTATAAAAGCAATAATTAAGATGTTGGAGGTAGATTTGACAAAGGCCAATGCCATAATTTGAAGCTGTAGGAACAAGTAAATATGTTTATAGGGTTACTACCACCTCCAAAAGATGAAATTAAGGATAAGGATTCATAGGAAAAAGATATTTTAACCTTTTAGGTTAAAAATTTAAGAGAAAAGCTCAAGTAGAGAATAACGGAAACAAGAATGATAAAGGAGGGAGGAGCTAAGAAAATTTCATACCTATTCAACAACATGTTGGGCTATAGGTTGTCTAAAATTTTGAGTCATGTTGATTTGGTCTAGAATAATTGCAAAATTTTGAAATATGAATTCACTAACCATGCTAAAATAGGGGTTACATTGAAGTGCTTTCAAGTCAACTAGACCCTAGGAGTTGCATTGTTGAAGATTATTACAAGCATTCCAATTTTGATCACAATTTGGTATCTAACATTCTTTCTAAATTTATTCTTTAGATGACATTATTCGCCACCATAATATATTGCAGGAACTCATAAGGAGGGAGTTGGATATTTTTGAGGGTTTTGAGGAATTTCAGATGCCTCCTATATTGTATAAGGAGGGAGAGATAAAATCTTGCAAGGAGTGGAGATCTAATTTTGCTGACATTATCTCTCCTATCTAAGTAAGAATAGATAAATATGGTGAAATAAATGCATAGAAATTAAACCTCAACATGGACATGCTCTCCAAACTTGAGTATAGCATGAATAATTTCTCTAAAATGGTACAAGTATTAATAGGTGATGATCATATGGATCACATGGTTAGAGCTAATTAGTTTCTGCCTCTTAGATGATAACTTGTCATCAAAGTAGGATAATAAATAAGGAGATAATAAGTATAGAGATTTGAGTTGTTTTTAGTCATTTATTAGCATTCAACATAAAGGAAAGATCAACCTATTTATTATCTAGAAAAAAAAATTCATTCTAGACTTTATAATGGATAAGGCACTGGTTAGATTAGTTCACATGATTGAAACCTAGGCAGAATCAACTTAGAATTTGAGAAATTATCTTTTAACTTTATTTGTTTTGTTTATGCTCATTTAACACCATTGAAGTATAGAGCTTGAAGAAGATTTAGCCAATCAATTTCATCCTCTGAAATTTTCTATGTGAAAATTTTAATATATTTTGACATCATTAAACACATTGTTATAAATTGAGAATGATGTTATATAAAGAGATAAAAACCTTGGTTTTTCAAAGCCTAAATTGTAGAGGAGAACAATTGTAAATCTATCTCCTATTTGTTGGCCACTGACCTAGGGTTATTAAATATAGGATTTGGCTAATCCTTAGAGAAAGTTGGACAATTAGATAGAAACACCAATATAGAGTGTATCAATGGGTAAGTTTTAGCATTAAGGTTAGCAATGATTAGATCAATAATATAAACCCAAAGAAGTTATGAAGCACAAAAAAAATATAATAAGAAAAATTATACCAGATATTCGTTGAAGCTTCCATGGTTCACCTCCATAACACCTCCTAGCTTGCAACATATGATCGATGCCCTCAAATCGAGTGTGTGAGGGATTTGACTATGACATTGTCCTATGCAAGTTTTGAAGGATTTAAGTAAAATTACGCCTATGCCAATGATAAATGACTATAACAAATGATAAATGACTATAATGCCTATAATAACAAAGTGGTCCCTAAATTATGAGTAAAATTGACATTTTATAGAAAACATAATTTTGAATGGACAGACAAGATCGACTCTTGACAGAAACCTAAAATCAGAGGACGAGATTTAACTTGATAATCCCTAATCAGGGTTAGGGAAAAATCCTTAGATGAGTGGTCAGGATGTCATATGAGAGAATCGAATCAGCGGTGGAGGAAAGATGAGATAATTAATTAGAAAAATAAAGATTTTCAAAAATCAAGAAGATAAAGACTGCCTGATTTATGAGATTTGAAAAATCAAGAAGATAAGAGGTGGACTGAAAAGAAAATTTGAAAAATCAAGAATCTGCTCAGTTTATTTGATTTTTGGAAGAAAGCTACCAATTTGAATTAAATCAACTCAAAATATGGATTTTGTGAGATAATAAATAATCTTTTTCAGATTATTTACCAAAATGAACTGACAGTTAAGAAAACGAAATCATTTTAAATAATAAATTGATTTAAAATGATGGAAATGTTAAATTAAGTATTTAAATAATTAAAGATAATTATTTAATTTTAGAGGATTATGATTGATAATTAAATAAATTCATAAATTCATTTAATTATGGAAATTAGTGACATATTGAATAAATAAATAAAATTTATTTATTTAATAATCAGGAAGAATAAATGGATAAGGGTAATTAAACAAATTAACAAATTTATTTAATTAAAGGAAGACTTTGGACAATTAAAGAAATATTGAATAAATAAATAAAATTTATTTATTTAATAATCATGAAGAATAAATAGACATGAATTAATTAAACAATTATAAATTATTTAATTAATAGTCGAATGTGGACCAAGGACATAATTAAATGTCATAATTATGCTAGGACGAAAGTGGTAAAAATGAAGCTTGCAGGGCTAGGTCATTTAAGTGTCTACATTTTGCCCCTCTTTGTCATAATGCCGCTTGTCGCATTGTGACAAAGAAAATAAGTCAACAATATGCCCTAGTGAAGGTACAGAGTATCAATGCCTCCTCGGGAAAATTTGCAAACTTTGGATCAGTGGCAGAAAAATTTGGAAAGGGTCCCGATAAGTCTATTTGATGACTAGAAAAATAATGGTGCAGACGATTTCAGATTCTAACATGTTTAAGGTAGCCAATGGGGTGGTCAAAGTTAGTCAAATGAGCCTCCAATAATAATCTAGTTGAAAAATGTCATTTTGACTTTATAAATAGGTTGACAAAGGGGTAAAATTCAATTCATTTCTACTATTCACTTTACAAATTTTGAGAGCTCAGAGTGAAAAGGAGTGCAGTGAGGATGGTGATTCTAGTGACAGAGCATCGCGGTGAGATTGTGCGGACCTTTAGGTAGCCAGAGGGCTCAGAGCCAGCGGTATGTACCCCTAACTCCCTTTGTACTTTTTCATTTTGCGTGCCAAAAGTTAGGTTTTAGGAGGAACAACGAATGCGCCACGACACACACGCATGCATGTAAGCTGCATTTGACTTCGCGTTTGATGTATTTGATGTGTCGCGACGCAAGTGCAAGGGTAGTTTAGGGCAGGCCGAGGGTTTGCAACGCATTTGATAAAAACTATGACGCATTCGTCTTTTTGAGCTGCATTCGAAAGTTAGAATGCCGCAATTGCTAGTTTATGACACATTCACGTGTTTAAGCGATGCATTTGAATGGAACGATGCAAGTGTCATATATCATGGTGCAAGTGCTTTGTTGTGACACATTTGAGCAATCGAGTGATGCAATTTCCATGTTGTGATGCATTTGAAGTATGAAACGATGCATTCGATGTTTTGCGACACAATTTCAGTCAACGCGATGCATTTGACTTTTGCTTTCACTAGGGCTGATTTTGATACTTTTCCAATTTGAAATGCTTTTGATGATACTGATAGTTGCCTATAAGGTACTGACGCGTTATTTGGCTTTGTGTAGAGACAGCTTGCCCTGATTTACATGTGAGAGAGTAGATCAATGACCTTCTGGTTTGCTGATTAGCTGACTCCGTGAGAGTGGCGGCGATTGATGCAGCTAGGTTTGTTCTTTGTCACCTATATGCCCACTATTCAGGAAAATAGGGGACTACTGACTACGCTGTATGAGCATTGGAATTCTGAGACATGTTCCTTTCATCTGCCAACAAGTGAGGTGACTATTATGGTAGAGGATGTGTACCGCATTCTACGTGTGCCGATCCAAGGAGAGCAGATCATCTATAACCCTCATCATGGTGAGCAGACCTTCAGGGCATACTATCAAGATGAGGGCATAGGCCTCAGAATCTAGGGATACGAGATTTGATAGGAGTTTATGGTGGAGCACTATGCTCATTTTGATGCATTCCTAGTGACACTTATTGGCAGAGTTTTGATTCCTGACTGTCAGAGACATGGGTTCCCTATTGGCTGGGGAGACGTCCTCGTTGGGATGAGACGACACAAGATAGTTTATGCCTGGGGCCCATGTTTATTGGGCACATTCTACCACCAGCTACACGAGGTTGTTTACTGAAGGGCAGAGAGTATCTCTTGCGGGTCCACACTGATAATGATTTGGGCTTGGGAGCACATAGCTATATTTCGACCACCCATTCAGAGACCATAATTTTTTAAGGGGATGCCCTACACCTATTATTATGCCAGTGCCTTACAACAGATGTGGATGGGAGAGATGGGTTGGTGGCATCACAGGATTGATACTATGGTGTCATTTATCTGGAGGCCGTACAGAGATTGCCAGCAGTGGGATGATGAGGTGGACCATCTTAGCCTATGCAGACAGTATCGATACTTGATTGGCAGGACAGTGCAGAGCTAGCTGATCATAGAGATGTATTTGCCACAACATGTCCTCAGACAGTTCAGAGAGCAATAGGGTGTACCTACAAGGACAACCGAGTACACTTGATCTTCCCAAGAGTATGCTTGGGGGCCAACGATTCCTATAGCCTTTGTAGAGCAGCAGATTGATGGGCTAGGAGCCCAGCCATGGGGATGGAGAGGTGGGATTGTAGATCCTGGGACCACAATAGATTATGATCTATGGTGGTAGGCACATAGACCAGTGCCATTGACAGATCCTGATGGGCCCGCACTTGTGGACAGACGGTCAGTGATACCTCGTGTGTCGAGAGCCAGGCGAGGAGGCAGAGGTGGTGACAAGGGCAGAGGCCAAGGGAGGGATGGTGGTAGGGATAGAGGCAAGGGGAGGGATGGAGGTCGAGATGTAGGTAGGGATGGGGGTAGAGATGGAGGATGGGGTGGAGGTAGGGATGGGGGCAGAGACTGAGGTCAGGGTGGAGATGACAGAGATGATGAGGATGATGGAGGAGATGACCATAGATGGAGGAGAGATGGTTAGAGACAGGGCTAGAGGGTGTGTCCACATGTGGCAAGGATAGCACTAGACGCTATCCCAGAGGTGGCCGAGGAGGGAGAGAGAGGAGGAGGAGCAGCCGCGATAGGAGGGAGAGGAGGAGAGACAGGACGAGCATGTGGCCGAGGTGGAGGTGGAGGTGGAGAGACAGGAGGAGGATGTGGTGGGGGAGGAGAGACAAGAGGAGGATGTAGATGTGGATGTGCCCCTGGATGAGGGAGTTAGTGGAGAGGATGTTGCAAAGGATGATGACGCCATGGACAAGGCTGAGAGACTTCTCAGATTCAGGATGGTGGAGGGAGATGAGGAGATACCATCCATCTCAGCGCTACCCCATGATGCCATGATAGACCAAAGGGTGGAAAACCTTTAGAGGAGACTGGATGAGAGTGTTGCATAGGTCTAAGAACTGCATACAGAGCTAGAGGTGGCTCGGGTAGAGCGGGATCAGGCAGTGATCCATCAATAGGACTTAGCTCAGTGGTGGGTCGAGTTTGCATCATTATGTATAGGGCCCTCTAGGGATATGGCTCGTGAGTTGGCCAGGGTGAAAATGAGGTTGGGACAATACATGACACTATATGAGTAGGTAGTGCCTCTTGAGCGATGAGATCCTACATTGTCGCGGTCATAGACGAGGACAGGAAATGGTCACCGATCAGGGAGTGGGAGCAGCAACAGGAGTCACACGAGTGCAGGAGGGTCTATCTCATCAGGGCACACATCAGGGCATAGGTCCCACCACTCTCATAGGAATTCCTTGAGTCATCATTCGAGCCATAGTCATGGGTCTACTGGTTTAGTGCAAAGGTTAGTACAGAGGCAGCCACCAGTGGCAGATCCATTAGCATTACAGAGTCCGGTTGTAGTGACGTCACAGGTGTCTATTACCGTGGAGATGATGCCATCAGTGTCAATTCCATTGGTTGCATAGACAGAGGCTGCTACAGGTACACCCATCATTTCAGTGCCAGTCACAGAGCTCCAGCCGCCACACTCTTCACCATGAGGGGATGATGAGAGTCTACCCTAGGGGCATGTTTGTTATTATGACACATTATGTATAGACCATTGAGCCTACGAGCTCCATTTTTGGAATATCTATTGACTCTATCCTATGAAATTGTATATTTTTGAGATGCTATTATATGATGATGCAGTTTTGATGTGGCCTACATGTGTGTTATGTGATGTTATTTGATTTATGCATTATGATATATGTGATGTGATGTGTTATGTATGATTTTGATTTATGATGAATGATGGTTTTTATTTATATGTCATGTCATGTATGTCCTATGATGCTTACTTATGAGATGATGCCATGATGATGCAATGCTTATTGATGTATTATGTTGATTTTGTGATGAAGATGATAATGATATGCATAATGTATTTATTTGAATGAACATCATATTTATGCAAATGTGAACACGATATGCAATTAAATGTTATATGATTTAATGCTATGGATGATGTATGTATGGACCTAATGCAATGTTTTATATGATCATGTATGCACTTATGTTTTTGTATGTCACAGGATATCATCATGAGATGGACGAGATAAGATGACCAGACTGATGAAAGAAGATGACTAGATCGAAGGAGATGCATATTAATTCCTAGAATAAATCCTTCAAAACTTTACCATAGGACTTTAATATTTATTGCTCTTAATCATCATTGGGAAAACTATTGTAATGGCCAACAAACACCATGATATGACATAGATCAAGGTGTGCAAGGTCATACCATCACATAAGACAAGCAGTCACATACAAGGATGATCATGACTCAAACTAAGAGCATGATTGCTCTAGTCTTTTGTCATAATCAACCACAAGAAGAAAAAAACTAAAAGGACAATTCATGAAACGTTGTTGCTTCTCAAAATCCTGTTCCTAGGATATCCTTGAGAAACTAGTAGCATGATTGCCATAATACAAAAATAGAGCCCTTATCATGATACGTCGCTGTTTTTCTAAATCCCAAAATCAGGACCTCGCTGAGAAACTAGTAATCATGCGTGTCAATAAGTTAAGACAAACATCATGATACGTCGCTGCTTCTCTAAATCCTATTGTTGGGATCTCACTAAAAAAATAGTACATGGTAAAAATACGAAAGACAAGTGCCAAGTGTTTGCTAAGTGCATCTGGATACCCATTGTTTTAATGTCAAGATGTTAGGTTTGATGATGTCTAGATGCCGGGGTGTCAAAGTTTTGATGATGCCAAGATGACAAATGCCAAAAATTGCCAAATTCAGGAAGGACACACCTTGAATAATATTAATGTCAAGAGGATTGATCCCTAAATGTCGAAAGGGGTCCCTCAAAATGATGATGATGCCTAGGAAGGACACATCCTAAGGCATAAATGATAGAGTTGGTTCTTCAAAAGGACACATATGAAGAATACTAATGTCAAGAGGAGTGATCCTTAGATGTCAAGAGGATCCCTCAAAATGTTGAATGACAGTGATGATGCCTAGGAAGGACACATCCTAAGGCATGAATGATAGAGGTTATCTTTCAGAAGGACACATTTGAAGGCTAACCAAGAGTTGACTCATTTTGACTAAGTTTGACTTGTGTTGACCATATGTTGATATAGTCATGACGATATGATTGACATGCTGATGAGATTGTCATATTGAAATAAATGATTTCCATAATTTGTTTTTAGGAGTTTATCCATTTGGGAATGATTCACTTTTTCTTGAAGACATTTTGACATGTGTACCAGTGTGATACCATGAACCCTAATGGACTGACCTAGTGTGGCCTCGGGGGCTCATCAACAGATGGCCTTTCCTACATCATGCACTCAGAGACCTCGTAGTTTGACACGACTAATGACTTTGTCTTGATGACCAAATATTGTGCCATGATTTTATTTTGACAAACCTAAAAGGACTGACCTAATGTCTCAGGGACTTGAAAATGAGTCTTGCCTATGTAGCAAATGCACAGAGATAATGTAGTTCGGACAAATGACAAAGACTGATTGATTGACATGACAGACTTTGACAAGAGATGACTCTGTGTTTGTGCTCTTCAAGCAGTCTGACATTTTGTTGTAATTTTCTTCAGGACGTTTTTTGGTTTTTAGGTCTTTCTTCAGGACGTTTTGTAATGTTTTTGTCTTTTTTCAGGACTTTTCTAATGTTTTAAGTATTTTTTCAGGACTTTTTGTGATGTTTTTGGCCTTTTTTCAAGACTTTTTGCCATGTTTTTGGCCTTTTTTCAGGACTTTTTGCCATGTTTTTGTCTTTTTTTAGGACTTTTTTCCATGTTTTTGGTCTTTTTTTAGGACTTTTTAGCAATTTCCGAAACCATGCGTGACATCCACTACAGTGGCATGATAAAATTTTTTGTCCCTAGTTAGGTCTAGGACATAGCCAAATTTAAAGGACATGAAAGGGGTGTGCCTGTGGTACTAGATGGACAATGAAGAGGATTTGATGTCAACCGTTTATCAACCATGAGAGGAAGGGTATGATGTCATGGCGATTGGCGTGATAATGGTGGGAGATGTATTTCATCCTAGGTCAAGGCAGACAAAGTAACAGTAGATGGCAGAGCGATGATTGATTACACATGGCACCTGTTTGTCAGGTTTTCACCATGGTACCTATCCAAAGCACCTGTTTGCCAGGTTTTCACTATTGGATGAATCATTTTCTTTACTATTTTTGTCATTTTTCTTATTTTTTTGGTGCTGCCAGAATGCCTATTTGCTAGGTTTTCATCAA
This sequence comes from Sequoia sempervirens, assembly GCA_007258455.2. Taxonomy (NCBI): domain Eukaryota; kingdom Viridiplantae; phylum Streptophyta; class Pinopsida; order Cupressales; family Cupressaceae; genus Sequoia; species Sequoia sempervirens. The sequence goes on along the minus strand of VDFB02137365.1, from coordinate 21,160,356 downwards.
GGCAACGATTTTTTTACCAATTTTCAATTTTTTTGTATTTTACGGTTTTTAGCTCGATCTCCTTATGCTATGCGTAGAATTTTTAGAGATGTAAGCTATTGATAGGATCTGTCAGTTGTTCTCCATCTAGAGTTTCTAGCTGATAGGCTCTAGAACCAAAAGAAGATATGATGACATAAGAACCCAACCAGTTTGGTTCAAACTTTCCCAGCTTTTCTCTATCAGCCTAGTTCTTAGGGTTCTACATGAGGACTAAGTCACAATTGTCAAATTTCCTGACCATAACTTTCTTATTGTAACTGCGACAAATATGGTTCTGATACACTTGTAAATGGTTCGAGGAATTTTTCCTTCTTTCTTCTAGCATCTCCAGCTCGTGCAAGCGCGACTGTCTATACTCCTCATCAATTAAACCCTTTAGGGAGACTTGTAACGAAGGAATTTCAACCTCAATGGGAAAGATGGCCTCAGCTCCAAAGACCAGGGTGAAAGGAGTGGCTCCTGTAGGCATATGAATGCTAGTGTGGTAAGCCCACAAAGTAGAGTTCAGTTGTATATGCCAATCACGACCAGCGTCATTGACAGTCTTTTTGAGGATTTTAACAATGGTTTTATTTGACGCCTTAGCTTGACCATTTCCTTGCGGGTAATACGAAGATGAAAAATGGTGTTGGATGTGAAATCGCTCACATAACTCATGAACATCTTGGTTTTTAAACGGACGTTCGTTGTCAGTGATGATGGATTGCAAAAGGCCATACCGACAAATGATGTAGTTGAGAATGAACTTGGATATTTGTTTGCCAGTTATGTATGGCAGCGAGATGGCTTCAATCCACTTTGTAAAATACTCAGTGGCGGTGATGATGAATTTGTGGCCATTGGATGAGGTAGGATGGATCTCACCCTTGAGGTCAAGTCCCCATTGAGTGAAGGGCCAAGGAGAAGTGATCGGCCAAAGTTCTTGCATTGGAGCGTGGATCAAATCACTGTGAATTTGGCATTTGTGACAAGTCTTGACATATTCTAGTGCATCCTTTTCAACGATCACCCAATAGTACCCAAGTCTCATTACTTTCTTGGCTAGAGTAGGACCACTCGAATGAGACCCGCATATACTATCATGTACTTCGCGTAAGGTTGTACGTGCTTCGTTGGTGTCGAGACATCTAAGGAGGGTGTTGTCAAAGCTATGGTGGTAAAGGGTGTCACTGACGATGGAATACCTTGTGGCTTTTTTGGATAAAGGATTTCCTTTGGTTACTAGATAGGTTAGGTGGAAGGGTTTGAGACTTAAGGTAGTCATAAATATCTTGGTACCGGGGAGAGTCGGGACCAACAAGTTCATAGACCATTTCTGACTCTGAAATGTCATAGGTGGGGACCAAAAATTGCTCTATTAGGAATTCCAACTGAGGCATGTTGCTTGGTATGTTGAGGAGAGAGCCAATTGTAGCCATTGCATCTGCTGCCTTGTTTTGTGCTCTTGAAACTTGTTCAAAAGTTACCATATGAAAGTACATTTGGAAACTGTCAACCATCTATTTGTAGGGCATCAAATTCTCATCTTTTGTGTCATAGTCATCATTAACCTAGTTGATGACGAGCTGAGAATCCCCATAGACATGTAGTGCTCTAATTTTCCATTTTATTATTATTCTAAGTCCTGTAACCAGTGCTTCATATTCTGCCACATTGTTTGTGCATGGAAAAGCTATGTGGAAAGAATTAGGAATGGAGTCTCCTTGAGGGGTGATGAACATGATTCCTACCCCCGAGCCATGATTTGTGTGGGATCCATCAAAGTAAAGCCACCATGGTGACTTAGGTTCCGTGTGGAATATCGACTCATCTAGAAAATCTACCACTAACGGGTGATCACTTTGTAAAGGTGCGTCCGCTAGCTGGTCCGCTATGACTTATCCTTTTATTGCCTTTCATTCTACATATTGAATGTCATATTCACTCAGAATCATGACCCATTTTTCCAAACGTCCTGTTAACGCTGCTCTACTTAACAAATATTTGAGGGGGTCGATCTTTGCTACTAGTTGCATCTGATGGCTTAACATATAATGTCTTAGCTTTTGTGCTGCAAAGACTACAGCTAGACAAGCCCATTCAATTGATGTGTAGTTCAGTTCATACCCGACCAATGTTTGACTGATGTAATATATAGCTCTTTTTTTTCTTCTTGGTCATTTTGTGCTAGTAATGCCCCCAGTGCTAAATTACTGGCGAAGATGTATATGATCAATGGTTTTCCCTGAATGAGAGGCATGAGGACTGGCGGCAATAATAGGTACTCTTTTATTTGCTAAAATGCTTCTTGGCATTTATCTATCCACACAAAGAGGATACCTTTGGGAAATAGATATTGGAATGGGTGAAACTTGTCAGCCAATTGGGCTATGAAGCGCCGAATAGATTGTACCCTGCCTTGTAGAGTTCTGAGTTCACTGATTCCTCTGGGTGGAGGCATGTCTATGATGGATTTGAATTTTGCTGGATCGACCTCAATGCCTCTTTGAGAAACTATGTATCCCAAGAGTTTACCTGATGTTACCTCGAAGACACATTTCTTAGGATTTAGCCATACCTTGTATTCTTCTAGTCTCTTGAAAATTGTGTCTAACACCTTGAGATGGTCTTTCCTTGTTACTGATTTAGCTAATAGGTCATCTACATAATCTTCCATTATTTTATGCATCATGTCATGAAAGATTGTGGTCATAGCCCTCTGATATGTGGTGCTTGCATTTTTGAGACCGAATGACATAACATTCCAACAGTATGTACCCCATGGGCAGGTAAATGTTGTTTTGTGCTGATCTTCAGGGGCAATGTGAATTTGATTATAGCTGGAGAAACCATCCATGAGGGACAGCATCTCATATCCTACTGTGAGGTCAACTATCATATCAATATTTGGTAAAGGAAAGTCATCTTTTGGGCATGCCTTATTTAGATCTCTAAAATCTGTACAGACACAGATATTCCCATTTGGTTTTGTCACTAGCACCAGGTTAGATATCCATTCAGCATAATCAATAGACCATATGAATTTAGCGTCTAGAAGTTTCTTCAACTTAGCCTTGACCAATAAAGCAACTTGAGGATGCATTTTGCGTAACTTCTGTTTAACTAGTTTGACATTAGGCAACAGTGGCAGATGGTGCAGAACCAGTTCTGGATCTAATCCTGGCATGCCAACATAGGACCATGCGAAGTTGATTTTACGTTCTGCAAAGAATTTGTGGAATTCTGGTCTCTCTTCTTTAGTCAATGATGCAACAAAGAGGACCATTTTGGGATCTTCTATCGTTGATATGTTGTCTTCTATGGTGTCTTCTATAAGCATAGTTGATTTCTCTTGTTGCACGGGAAGAAAGTCTAGTCCTCCATCTTTGGGTGCCTCCGAGAGGTTTTCACTCGTAGATACGTCCTTTGTTTTTATTTTTTTGTCGTCAGAAGGTTCCTTTCAGTTTTCACCTAAAGACATTTCATTTTTTACTTTATTTTTATTTTTAATTTTGCGACTGGAGGACAAAGCAGCCTCACCAAAGTAGGCCGTACAATCTAGATCAATGGCGAATCCTGACTTGTGATCACCATTGGGTATGCCCTCATGTAATCCCATAAACTCTACAATTGCCTCATCATTCTGAAAGGTGTCCAGGTGTGGCGGGCCTTGTTGGTACCAATCGACTACTTGAGGATAAACTAGGGAAATGCCATCGTCAGTGTTGGTGAATTAAGGGGAGGATGCATAAAGCATGCAGACAAATTTAGAGATATTGTAGATGAAATTATCATCATCTAATTCCACATCAGACACTATCCAATATTCCCCTTCACTTGTTTCATATTCATTGTCAAAATAAGGGGTGAAGGACTCAGAATTGGGATTGTCAGTGTCATTTGGTAATTTAGATGGGTTGGAATGATGGGATTTAGCTAGTGGGTCTTGTATGTCATGGGGAAGTGTAATGGGATTTTAACTATTGGGTGCCTGATCAATTTTAAATGTTTTCCAAAAATTTTGTTCAGAGGTGAGCTCCCCCATTTCAACAAACAAATCATCGAGGCAACAGTCACTTAAGGATCTTTCGGAGCCAAATTCCCACTCTTGGGAGTCAATTTCGGTGAAGGTTTCCTTAGCGGTCCCAAAATTTTCTGAAGCATGCACTTGCTCACTCGAAATCCCATTGGTACATTAGTCATCATTGTCGGGCAATCCATATCCTAGTCCAAGATACTTTGGTTTTTTAAAAGATTCTATGGGATCCCTTTGTCCAGTATTATTTTTTCCTAGGCCAATAGTTCAATTGTAGCCCTTAGCTTTCATCATGTCATATCCCTTTCCATATTTTTTAACTAGTAATGGGGGTAGGTCGGCCATTTCCTAATAAAGCCATCCTGTAATATCAACAAGGTCCTCGTTACTCATGCCTCCCCATTTTATGAAAATTGTTTTTGGTGGAACTTTGAAGATTTCCTTGGGTTCCATTTTAAAACATGGTTGACCATAGACTTTTGGAGACTTGGGTATTGTTGTGATGCTATATGTCATATGTAGTTTAAATTCTCCATAGCCTAGGTCCTGGATCTTGACATTGGATTCATCCTTAGAAAGTATGGAAGATGATGTTGTGGTGGAAGATGTGGATGGAGTGGACATGGAAGATGGTGTGAGTGTGGATGGGTCAATGCACTTAGAATAAGAGGGGCCAGGAGCTTCTTGGTTGATGGGCACTCAATTTTTGGAAATACCCCTTAGGTTGGTGCAATATTGAAAAGGGTCAGGGTCTCCATATATAATGATTTCTGTGTCGTCAAAAGTGAACTTTAAGCATTGGTGATATGTGGAGGGAATGACTTTTAGGGCATGAATCCATGGGTGGCCGAGCAAGATGTTGTAAGATAATTCCAGATCCAGGACCTGGCAAGTTATATCCACAATGATTGGCCCCACTCTGATAGGAAGAGAAATAACACCTCATAAGAGCGTTCTTCGTCATCATATGATTTTATCACTATACTCTCTGTAGGGTCTACACATGCATCAAAAAATCCTAGAGCCTTAACCAGTTTCAAGGAGCATATGTTGAATCCTGCTCCACCATCTACTAAAAATCTTCTGACCTTGTGCTTGTGGATGAAAGTTTCAATGTGTAATGCATCATTGTGGTTAGGCTTAGGTGACGATCAGTCTTGATCAGAAAAGGTGATGTGGTGAGGCATGGTGAGGTATCCCACCATGGTCTCAAACTTATTGACATCAATATCCTTAGGGACTGATGACTCTTGCAAGGTTTTATCTAGTATAGCCTTATGCGTGGGAGATATGCGAAGCAACTTGAGTATAGAAATTTGCACGGGCATTTTTCCAAGCTGGTCGATAAGGTTAAACTAGCTCTTGGGTTTCCATTACTTTGTGGTCGAGGCGGGTTTTGACTATTCAGGAGATGGACTAGCTGTGGTGATTTTGGGTTGCCTAGCAGGAGGTGGACCAACTATGGTGACCTTGCCACTTCGAGTAGTAGCATTGCATTGGGGTGCTCTCTTGATCATGATGGTATTGATGTATTTGTCGTTAGTTCAAACATTATTTATAATAGGTCCGCCAGAATAGTCGTACTTGGCATGGGAAAAGTTAGCTTGATTATTGCTTATCTATGGACCTGACATGGAAGCATTATTAGAACCATGGTCTTGCAGTGGGTTCTTATGAATAGTATGGTTTGAATTAGAGGTAAATTGTGATCCACCTACCTCAATGATATGACTCTCGATAAGGTCTTGAATCAGGTTTTTCAGTTGTTGACAGGTAGAAGTTTTATGTCTGTTTGCATGATGATAATTGCAGAATGCATTATCGTCCCACCATGCTGGTTTGAATTGTCCTGGGTCATATGGTTTTTGTTCTTGAAGTGTGATGACACCACTTTGAAGGCATTTCTTGAGGACTTCCTCAATGGGTTCACCCAAGGGAGTGTAGGTGTGACCCCTAGGGAATTGTCTCATCTGGTGATATTTTCCTTGATTATTTTGGATGCTTTGGTTGTTTGAAGGGACATTGGTAGGGGGTGTCAATATCATTGTTGGTTTGTTTTGTAGTTGAACCCCTTTTAGGGTCAATATAGGACCCATAGTGTTTGCAGCCTTGGTGTCAACAACACCATCATTTGTAACATGTTTATTTTTGAACCAGTATTTATTTTTGTCGGCAGGGGGATTTGCATTTGTGTTTTTGGGACCATATCTCAGCTCTCCCTTTGCGATAAGGGATTTCTGAATCTGGACACCTTTTTTGACTAGGTCTGTGAAGGTTGTGCAACAATGAACTTGCAATGCATATTTTAGGGGACCCAGAAGTGTTTGAATGAACATGTCCACCTTTTCCCTTTCAGGTATGTCAATGTGACACCGACTAGCTAGACTCCATTTTTGAAAGAATGGGATGAATGTCTCACTGGAATCCTCTTGCATGAGATTGCACAAGCTAGTAATGGAGGTGTCCATGTCAATGTTGTATGCGTAATTTTTTATGAATTTTTGTTTAAGCTCATCCCATGTTTGGATATCCTTTTGAGTGGAAAACCATTCAAGGGAAGGACCTGCTAGACTTTTAGAGAAAAGTCTCATCAAGTATGTTTGTTCATAGGCAACATCCATACAATTGGTTGCAAATTCACGAACATGTTCGATGGGGTTTTTCTTGCCTCTATATTTTGTAAAATTGGGTGACATATCCTAGAGGAAATGGTGGCATGTATAAGCTCATGTCGAATGGGAAGACATTTAGATCATATGACACTTCTGATTTCTTTCCTGATATTTGTATGTTTTGGATAGTTTTCTCTAGACCCATTATTTTTGCTTGTAAGGCATCTATTACAAGATTTTTTGTGGTCCCATGCATAAGATTGATTGGTACGCCATAGGTCCCCATTTGTTGTGCATGGATATTGGTGTATTGTGGCGGTATGGATTGTTGTGATATGTATGATGTTTTCAGATTGGCATGTTGTTGGTATTGAAATTTTTGATTGCGGGTATGTTGGTGAGTATGAATGTGGGATGAGTAGGTTGGGATATGTCCCCCAACCACTTGTGTCGATATTTGGGGAATATGGTGACCATGAACATTGTGATGTGCTAATGATGCCATGGGTTGTGTGTTTTCACTACCTTGTCCAAATTGTTGGGTTTGGACAAGAGGAATGGTCATATTTGGTCCTTGGGATTTGATGGTGTTAGATAGTGTTGACGTGTTCACATTTTGTTGTTGTCCTTGAATAAATATATGTTGTTTACCCCCACCCAAAGGATTTTGGGAGATACCAATGAGAGGATATGTCGAAGGTGTACTCATGGTACTCTATGTAGCTGTTAAAGGGGGATTGGTATGACTTGGTGATGCCCTCGTGGCATTTACCATATTGGTAAAAAGAGGATTAGAGTAACTTTCCCACATTGCCGAGGAGCTGAAGGTGGTTCCCGTCAATTGTGATGATGTTGTGGATATTGTGGGCACTGTGACAGATTGTGATCCTCCAATGGATGTAGCGTTTATTGAGTTGGAGGTGTTTGGCATGTTAGAGGTAGCATGTACTGTCATTGTAGTGTCAAAGAAAGTACTACTCATAGTATTTGGAGGTTGACCACTATTTGACAGGTTATGCACGTTGTTGACATTAGGGTCTGGAGATGTTGGTCTCAATGTGTTAATGTCGAACCCTTGAGGTAATTTGGCTCCTTGACTTAAGAGTATGGCCAAATATCTGTCTCTATCATATAGGACCATTCGTTCCACGAATTGAGAGGCCTCTGGGTCTTGTGCTGCTACCTCTAGGTTTTCCTCAAGTATTTGTCTGTATACATCCTTACGTAAGAATGGTCCAAAGGGACTATTTGATGAGGATGGTATTGTTGTGAGAGCTTGATTGTTTGTGTTGGCAAATGGATCGTCAAAATTCCAATTTGGGTCATACGAGGGATTGTTGACAGTGGAAGTGGGGTCTTGTCAAAAGTTTTCCATTTGTCGTTTCTATTTTTGGAGTCTAGTTTCCACTATAAAATGAGATTGCTCAAAATGAAGATGACAACTAAATGCAAGGATGACACTATGCAAGGTCTAAGTTCAAAATGATGACTAGAACGAATAATATTTTTGGATTTTTGGGAATAAAGTATGCAAGGTATAAAATTTGAATGCAATTTGAGAAAAGGATACCTAAGTACTTCTAAGCTCAATCTTTGTTTTCGATCTCGGTTACTAAAGGACTTGTTGAAAATGACAAGATGAAAATGTCAAAATGACTAGTAAGTTTTCCTAACTAGACTTTTGAGTTGGGAAATCTCACAAAAGGGACAATGACTGAAAAAGGGAATGATGATTAAGTCCAAGATAACCTAGTTTCGAAAGTAATGACGTTGCAAATTGTGCTGAGATTTTCCTAATCCAAAGTATGCAAGAATTAAAACCTAGGGACAAGCTAATGCCTAATGTAAGCAACTAAAAAAAATGAAAGACGAAACCTATGGTCAAGAATGCAAACTAATCATCGAAAGTTTTGAGCAATTTCAAAGTTGGTTTCTGAACAATTCCTTTGGAAATAGTGTTTGACCAGAGATTGACAAAGTTTAGAATCAGTTTGGACTTTGGATGAACATTTGTTTTTGTCAGGAAAATGCATTGTTTGAGACCTCAAATCCGTCTCGGTATTGCGAATACGGTTTGGTTTTAGCAAATGCAGCTCTGGGACTAACAAATGCAATTGAGTTTTACAGATGCAGCTCTGTAAGGTTCAGATGCATCGTGACATAGAAAGATGTAGATTTTGAGATGTCAAATGTGGTTTAACAGAACGATTGCATCTCAGAAACTTGAATGCGGTTCAACAAATGCGACGTAGTTTGTTTTCTTGACATATTGTGAGAAAATTTGATCTGTCTAAAGGGAAATGTTTTGTCCAGAATTGTAAATGTGGTGAAGTTTTTTTGAGAAATCCAGCAAGCACTTGACAAGCACAATGTTTTGAGTGGAAGCAAGCACACATAAGACAAGTACAATCCTAAAAGGCCAATAGGCCAAGGGTTTGTATACTTGATATAGCCCACCGATATACCCCAGATTGGTGATAAACACCTTTCCTTCTCGAGAGTGGATAGATTATAATTTTGGTGGCATTGGATCCCCTCCACGGCTCATTAATGTCATTCAAGCACACCAAATTCAAATTCTTGGGTAATGACTTCCCAAGAACTGCTATCTCTACTCAAGGGGATCGATAGTGAGTGTCTTCGGGCATGATACTATAACCTACACTATATCAAGCAATGGCCAAAGAACGGTTGGATTCTAAAACAAGAGGAGTTTAATACGAGCATTCCATTCATAGGGCATGACCCATGTGGCGAGATTCCCCTTTTGGATCCATCTCGTTAGAACCACATGCGTGATTCTTGGGCTTTCCCTAAGAATCCACTTTTATATACCAGCTAGAAGTCCCTCGGTGTTAGGGTGCTACCGGTTTGAGTCGTCTTGGAGTGAGTACTTTTTCCCACCAGAACAGGCCCAAGTTCTAGAGTTAGTAACCATTTCTCTTACACCTAGGATCGCTTGAAAGCACAAGGGGAGAGGATACTTCGATTACTAAGTCATGAGGGTGACAAAAAAATAAGGTGGGTCTAGTTTTCTGATCACCTAGTTTTCACAAGGTGAGAGCATAATCACCTACCACCTTCAAGCACATTTAGACAAAATCAAGCACACGTTCATTTTAATGCACCAAAGGAAGTGTTTTCTACACTAGAAATCACAAACACATTGTTTGAGAAATGATTCTTTGACTAACGAAATTGCAAAACCACAAGTTAGTAGTTTCATCCACCAATCTTGGACCCATGAAACATAACCACCACACGCTATGAACTACGCTTAGTAACATGAAAACCTACACTGGGTAGAATGCAGAAAATAAAACTAGAATGCTAAAGAAAACAAAAAGAACAGAAAAACATCAAAAACCCAAATGTAAATGAGAAGAAAACATTACCAGGAAATTGTGTCACAACAGAGCGAATGCATCGCTCTGTGTTATAAAATGCGGCTCGGGAGTTCAGATGTGGCTCTCCAGACTTCGATTGTGGCACGTTAGAGCAATTGTGGTGTTTTAGTCTGTGAGTGTGTCGTGATGCATCAGATGCATCATGATTAAAAAAAAATGAATGCGTCGCTCCGTAACTGTACCTAAAAAAAATGACAGAGAACACACGAAAACCGTATAGAAATAATAACAAAAAACAAAGTTGTGTTCACGTTAGGTTCACCAAATGTATCAATGGGTAAATTTTAGGATTAAGGTTAATGATGATTAGATCAATAATATAAACCCAAAGAAGTTATGAAGCACAAAGAAATAAAATAATAAGAACAATTATACCAGATATTCGTTGAAGCTTCCATGGTTCACCTCCATAACACCTCCTAGCTTGCAGCATATGATTGATGCCCTCAGATCGAGTGTGTGAGCGATTTGACTATGACATTGTCCTATGCAAGTTTTGAAGGATTTAAGTAAAATTATGCCTATGCCAATGATAAATGACTATAATGCCTATAATAACGAAGTGGTCCCTAAATTATGAGCAAAATTGACATTTTATAGAAAACATAATTTTGAATGGACGGACAAGATCGACTCTTGACAGAAACCTAAAATCAGAGGACGAGATTTAATTTGATAATCCCTAATCAGGGTTAGGGAAAAATCCTTAGACGAGTGGTCAAGATGTCATATGAGAGAATCGAATCGGCGGTGGAGGAAAGATGAGATAATTAATTAGAAAAATAAAGATTTTCAAAAATCAAGAAGATAAAGACTGTCTGATTTATGATATTTGAAAAATCAAGAAGATAAGAGGTGGACTGAAAAGCAAATTTGAAAAATCAAGAATCTGCTCGCTTTATTTGATTTTTGGAAGAAAGCTACCAATTTAAATTAAATCAACTCAAAATATGGATTTTGTGAGATAATAAATAATCTTTTTCAGATTATTTACCAAAATGAACTGACAGTTAAGAAAATGAAATCATTTTAAATAATAAATTAATTTAAAATGATGGAAATGTTAAATTGAGTAATTAAATAATTAAAGATAATTATTTAATTTTAGAGGATTATGACTGATAATTAAATAAATTCATAAATTCATTTAATTATGGAAATTAGTGACATATTGAATAAATAAATAAAATTTATTTATTTAATAATCAGGAAGAATAAATGGATAAGGGTAATTAAACAAATTAACAAATTTATTTAATTAAAGGAAGACTTTGGACAATTAAAGACGTATTGAATAAATAAATAAAATTTATTTATTTAATAATCATGAAGAATAAACAGACATGAATTAATTAAACAATTATAACTTATTTAATTAATAGTTGAATGTGGACCAAGAACATAATTAAATGTCATAATTATGCTAGGACGAAAGTGGTAAAAATGAAACTTGCAGGCCTAGGTCATTTTTAAGTGTCTACAGAGAGAATTTAACTTAAAAAGTTATGGACTTATGAATATTATAGAATTTGAACCTATAATTGAATCAAAAAATTAAAAACTATAATATAGAAATTATCTTCTATTATCTAAATCTATTTCGATTGCTAAAATATCACAAAAATGCTCACTTGTTTCATATTCTAACTATTAATTCCTAGATCTAACTATATGAAATAGGTTATATATAAGGGAAGGCTTATATAGGATGTGTTTAATCTATGAGCATATAAATGTACTCATCCTATTTGTAAATAGTGCCAACCTAATTTCTTAGAGTACCACCTACAAAGGAAAAACCATTATCATAGATCACTATTCAATCACTAAGATATGACATGAGTAACTTCTAAGAGATAACCAATTACCAACATATCATACATTTTAGATGATCAAAGGATATATAGGGTTAGCTTTTAATTTTTTTAAAAGGTTAGATCTGTTGGAAATCAAGGTATAACTTACAGAAATATAAACTTATTAAAGTGGTTACAAATCTGAAATTATATATTCAAGATTACAATAGAAAGATTATGTTATTGAAAATTACAAAAATGAAAGAAAAATATGCAATACCACAAGTAATCAAACACAAGTGACTCAAGATATACGTGGAGAAACCCTTGCAGGAAAAAAATCCACACCCAAAGAGATCTAATGTTTGCATTAATCTTCAAGGAAGTACATCAATACAAAAATCCTCTCTGTAATTTGACAACACTTCATCGCTCTAACAACCTTAAAAAAAACTCTTACAAACCACCATATCAAGGCTCCAATATATAGAAGTTTTTGGGAGAGAACACCACAAATGGTATCCCAAAACAACAAGTAAAACCACTTGGAAAAATCTATGCCCCCCTTAGTGGACAACCCATAAACATGGAATAAAATATTGAATAATCATATGGCCTTCACATGCATGCCTAACCCAAAGTTAATCAGAATTGGTCAAACCCGAGTGCTCCATAACTCATCGACGACTCCAATGGCTGCATGCAAGAGCATGCACCAATATACAAACCTGGGCACCCAACCATGCAAGAGTATGCAAAACATGAAAATAACATACAAGGAAATGCAAACCAAAGTGGTCCCCACTCACAAAGTTGGACGCCCAAGAGGAATATTCGCTTGGGATGCTCTATAACCACAACTATAAAGGGTCCACCTCTTTGAATGTAAATACAATTTGTCATAAGAAAATAAATAATAAATATTGTGTCCCTCATGTCCCCTAGAGCACTTTCCAAAGAACGTGGAGACACATAAATACAAATTTAGGATAGCAATTATAATGTCACCTATCCTAACATTCTCCCACTTGACATTGTACATTACAATCACATCCATGAGATACACATAAAACACATAATCAAGTACAGTGATCAAGGGCCATGAACTTCTTGCACCAAGAGAAGTTATTTGTGGTCACTGGCCTCGTGAGAGAATCTACAACATTATCCAAAATTTCAAATTTCTCAATCAAGACCTTACCATTCTCAACCATTTCTCACACAAAGTGATACTAAGCATCAACATGCTTAGTATGAGCATGATACATGATTTTTGGCTAAACATATGGTACTTTGACTATCACATCAAATCCTTACTGTCCAACAATAAAAAAAATGCCATTACCAAGTCTCTATAACCATACCACCTTCTTAGAGGAATGTGTAGCTGCCATATACTCTACTTCAGTGGTGGACATTTCAATTGTAGGCTGCCTCTTACTCATCCAACTCACTACACCTCCAAACAAAGTAAAAAAATAGCCACTAGTGGACCTTCGACTATCCAAGTCACCTACGCAATCTACATCAACAAAACCCTATATGTCTAATGACTTAACCACATAATTAGTACCATGATAAACCAGAAAGTAATCTAATGTACCATGCAAATATCTAAACATCCTCTTAACAAAAGTCCAATTCTCTCTACCATGGTTAGACATAAACTTTCTCAAAACTCCCATTTATTGGGCTATATTTGGTCTAGTGCAAACCATTACATACATCAAACTATTGACAACACTAGCATAAGGAACATTAGAAATTTATTCAAAATCTTATCAAAATTAGGACACATGTATAAACTCAACTTAGTACCAATAGGAAATGGAATATTTACTAGTTTACAATCATGCATATTAAACCTCTGCAAAATGGTATCAACATACTTACTCTAAATTAACCAAAGCTTTTTGTGAACCCAATCTCTATTGATCTCCATCCCAAGAATATATTTTTTATCCCCCAAATCCTTCACATCAAATGTTTCATAAGGCTGAGTCTTAAGCTCCCCAATCATCACCTTGCTGCTACCCATAAACAACATGTCATCAACATACAAGATAATGATTAGTATTTGATCATCAATAACCTTAATGTAAACACAATGATCCTCCTTGCTCCTAAAAAAACCCAACTTCAATGCAAATGCATGAAACTTCTAGTAACACATCTTGGGTGACTATTTCAAACTATATAAAGATCTATTTAACTTGCAAACCAAGTGTTATTTTCCTTTCACAACAAAACCATCAGGATGTCACACATAAATCTCTTCCTCAAGATCTCCATGCAAGAAAGCAATTTTAACATCCATTTGCTCTATTTCAAAATCATAAGCAACAAAAATACATAAATGGAATCTAATAGAAGTTAACTTAGAAATAGGAGAGAAAATTTTACTGAAATCAACTCCATCTCTCTAGGAGTAGCCCTTGGCCATCAATCTATCCTTGTACCACTCTAACCTGCCATCTACTCCAAATTTACTTTTAAATACCCACTTGAAACGAATGGGCTTCTTTCCTTTGGGAAAACTCACAACATCCCAAGTATCACAATTATCCAAAGCCATCATCTCCTCTTGCATGGGCTACATCCAAGACTCACTCTCTTCTAAAGAAAGAGCCTCCCTATAAGATCTAGGTTTATTGTCAATACTTAACAAAGTAAATACACAACTAAAATCGGATGGGCTATACCTGTCAACTAGATTCCATTATCTTGGGGATCTTCTCATGGTAGGAGTAAGGGGTTCTTGCTGCTCTTCTTCTTCCACATGCTCATCATGCACATCATTTGAACTCTCTGAACCCTCTTCTTCTTCTCCATCCTCTAACCCATCTGGTTGTTCTTCCACATGCACATCTTCCTAATTTTCAATATTTGCCTCAAAGTGCACTATTTTTGTCTTATGATGAGGTCCTAAATGCTCAAAACCCACATAAACCACAACAATAGATCCTAACATAGAAGATGCGAGACTGAAAATAACTCACTTTCAATTATTTTCAAAAAATGAAATTACAAATTTAGAACTTATAATGCTACAACCTAATGGGCTTGATTCATTACAACAAGATCAACACTAAAAAAAAATACATTATTCAGAGCCACAATCCACACTAATGGAGCCACCTTCTACAACCCCCACTTATCCCTTTTATTTTACCCAATAACCTCCCTAGAATGTTCTAGAAAGCATAACTTTCCCTTTTGCTTTGGCACCAAAAGTCCCGTCGTTTGATTTCTTGTCTAGGAAGATAATTAATGAAATTCACTTTTTAGTGGAGAAACTTCGCGGGGCCATAACTTTTGATCAAAGTATCTGATTTGCTATTATAACATATAGTTGGAAAGCTCTCGAAGAGATCTACAACACCAAACCATCAAAGATCTGTTCGTCCACTTTTCAAGCTATTTTGGGGCCTCTAAGGTTTTCATATCTGAATTTGAACTTGCATTAGAGAAATTTCTCAGGATGGAAAATTTAATATCTCCCAAACAATGCAGCATATTGAGATAATTCTATCACGCTCAAAAAAAAAAATTTCAGTTCTGCTCCTTAGGGTAAATTTTTAGGTCCATACGAGCCCATTTGGGTTACCTTAATAAAAATAGTAAGTGCCAATTTTTCACCTTTTATGAATTCTAATTGTCTTACACCCCTTAAGTGCCATTATGGAACTCAAAACAACTAAAGATATTAAGGATTTTTTTTTTTTGGGTGATGCAAGATTTCCCTACACTGCTGGATGCTCCTGCATCATCTTATCTTTCTCCTTTGGTTGTGTTGGTAGTGGAATTTCATTTTTCATTTATGTCAAAGGTTTATGGAGTATGATGTTATGTTGAGATTCTGAGGGTGTTTGGTACTTGTTCATTTCAAAGGTTTGATTTCATAGATGATAGAAGGTTTGTTAATTTGGATATATGCCATTCATTACACAGTTCATGATCTATTTCATTTATTGATGCAAAAGTTGGTACTAAAATTGATGGTGGTGGAAGAGGTTCTTGAGCATCAAGGGTACTTGTCATGAGTTGGTAGTTCCAAAGGTTCAAAGGTTCAAAATCCTAAACATATCAATGCTTATATCAATGGCACAACATTTAGCATTAGGAGTATATGTTAATCAACAAAGTTTGTTATTTGAAAGTTTAGTTGGTTGATCAAGGGGCACAATATTTAGCATTAAGGGTCTAACATGGTTTAGGGTTTAATCTTTGGGTAGAATCTTTGTTTTTAAAACCCTAAATAATAGTCTTTGTGCAAAGTGTATATTAAAGTTAATTTTTTATATAATTGGAAGTTGACTTATGATCACTGGTTAAAAGTCACTTAAGTGACTTATAAAGGGTTGAAATTACATTAATGATTGGTCCCTACTCTTGGATGATACTGATTGAATAGGTTGCAAACTCATATTCCATTACTTATACAAAGATCAAGGGTTAAGATTTAATTTGTACAATGGACAGGTTTTAAAGATCTATGGATCACATTCAAATATGAGAACGACTACTTTACCATGTTTTATCTTAACAAGAATTAAGAAGTCTAACAGTCACATGGTTCAGTTTTGGTTTGCAATTATATGAATATGAAAAGATTAGTGTTTATTCTGGTGGCGCCAAAAGATGAAGTTTATCATTCAAGTTTTTGAAAATCTTTTTGAGATTTTAAATGTGGAAGAGTGGAATAGATGGAAGAGCAGGATGAAAGGTTTTGACACTAAGTTCTTCTATGGAAAAGTGTGTGACAATAGTATGTCTGTAGTTTTGGACTTATAAAGAAATATTGAAATCTACATTACCTTTTTGAGTGGTTTCTAATGGTAGTATTAGCTCTATATGAGTATAATGAAGATCTTGATAATGAGTGGTTGTTAGAATAATGCATAGACAGAGAGGATTGAACAACATAATGAAATGAATACTATGGGTGAGATAAAAGGGAGAAGAGTTCTAATCTAAAGAAGGAACAGTGAGATGCAAGGGATCAAAGTTCTAGTTTGAATCAAGAATAGTGTGTGTGTGTAAGTGATTTGATTTTGTAAATGTCAAAGTGTGTTGTCTAGGGTTTTGACTTTCATAACAAAAGATATATTTGTGAGAAATTTATTTTTATGTCATCTATTTTTTTTGCAAAGAAGGGATATGGTCTAGTAGAGTTTTTTGTGTGTCATTGCAATTCAAAGAAGGTGTAGTCAATATGAGAGTAGGGAATTGAAGCAAATCCTTAATGATTTATTGTTCATTATTCATATCTATTAGCCTTTTGTACTTGGTGTATTGAGGAGAGTCTTGTGAAGGTGTTCTTGTTTATTTTTACAAAAGAGTGTGTGGTTTTGAATGTGAAATAGAAAAGAGGAGAGGCAAGTTTGAGATTATGATTTTAAATCAATATGGTAATATGGGTGAATAAGGGAGATGAATTTTGTTGTAGGGATAGAGCAGTGTTTTGTATGGAAATAAAGTAACTCTTTGAGTTTTGTTTATTACTTTTGAGGGGTTGTGTGTTAGCCAGTGAGGCTTGCTGATTACCAGTGAGGCATATTGTAGCTAGTGAGGCTTGTTGATTGCCAGCGGGGCATATTATAGCCAGTGAGGCTTGTTGATTTCCAGTGAGGAATATTGTAGCTAGTGGGGCATATTGTATCCATTGAGGCTTATTGTTAGCCAATGAGGCACATAACTTGTAACTTGTAAGGTTTTGACTAGTGAGGTCTAATGGAGCTTATGCTCAGAGTGGTTTTTCACCCTTTTAGGGTTTTCCACTCATGAACTTGGTGTTGTGTCTTCTCTTTGTGGTTTCTTATATTGTGCTTGATTGGATATATTTGTTCAAGTATTAAATTTAGATTTGTATGTTATTATGACTCTGATGCGGGAGAATCCTTGGTTCTTGGTAATCTTACATCAACAAAAAAATATTTTCTTTCAGTTCTTGTTTTTTTCTTGTTTAGTTCATGCTGG
This sequence comes from Sequoia sempervirens, assembly GCA_007258455.2. NCBI lineage: Eukaryota > Viridiplantae > Streptophyta > Pinopsida > Cupressales > Cupressaceae > Sequoia > Sequoia sempervirens. The sequence continues at coordinate 21,142,505 of VDFB02137365.1, read as the reverse complement.
TGGATTCGTCATCTTTGCTCACCAGACCTTGTGGATACTAGATTACATCATCTATGTGTTTATTTTCCTTGTTCCAATATTTGAGTGTGATTGGACCTTTTTTTGACAAGTTATCACTTCCATAATTCTTGGAAGTTTCTTGAATCGGCACCAGAATAATTTCAAACCTTTTGGCCAGTTCAATCGTTGTGGATTGTCCCCATCATTTGTGGATCTTAACAGTGTGATTTTAAATATTCCTTGGAGTGTCCCTAACCTTCAGTTTAGGTCCACACTTCATCTTACACACCTGTTGAAGAGTAATTCAAGTTTGAGGCCAACTTGTTCTTGCGCCCGTTATATTTTATTTCATTGGAGAATGTGATGATCTTTGGCCGACGCAGATATTTCTAGAATTACAGATATAGTATAAAGCTTGTAATCGATCATCAAAATAGGCAGTGGATTTGGTAGTTGGTTAAGTAGATTAAGATAGATTCAATTATAAGATTTTAGCTAGCATATAGGAGCATATTGGAATGTTATATTTTTTAACCTGTTGTATCAAGCCAATGAGCCGAATTTGTAAGCCCGAATGTTTTTGGCCAAATGTAACTAAGAAAATTATTAAAGAGAATATTTGCATCTTCATTTTTATCCATATTCTATGTTACTTTCATTTTGTTACTCTTGCTACATGGTCTGGATTGTTATCTTTGAGGACCCTCCTACTATGGCTGTGCTAGATTGGTATCAGAGTGGGATTCATTCCTTGCGAGATCATCAGAGTTTGCGAAGTCCTATTGAAGATTTGCTGTGGATGGTGGATTGAGGATCCAAATTGCAGCTACAGAGGACTTGTATAAAGATGGTGGGAAGGATAAATGGTAGAAATTGAGCACGTGGAAATGCAGACCAATTTGTGATGGAGATGTTAAGAGGAATTTCTGCTAGATTGGATGCAGTTGAAATGACCCAGAGAAGAGGTCGACTAGTTGATGATGTGAATGATGAAGTAGAAGTACAAGAAGAAAGAGGAAGAGATGAGCAACCTGGCCTAGATCAGGGAGAAGAGAGGTTCATAAGATCCCTAAATAAAGTGAATACAAGACCACATTTTATTTCATAAGATCCCTAAATAAAGTGAATACAAGACCACATTTTGAATTTGAAGGTGTGCGAACCCCAATCCCAATACCTGCAAAACAATAAGAACAAACACATTAGATTAGAGAATGCAAGCAAGAACAAGGATTCCTCATGAAATCCATTCACAAAGTTCAAATTAGGAAAACAACAATGAAGAACACAATGAGAAAGCAATAAAATAGATTGAATCCAAATTAAACTAGCAAACTTATGATCCCATGGGGGAATTGGTGCCAATTTGATGTGAAAATTGGCCCTTTCCCAATTCCTATGATGCAAGATTGATGTATTTTGATGAATGTTGATGAATGATCCACTTTGATGAAGGATGGTGAGTGCTCCAAGCTAAAAACCTGCATAACCTAGCTAAGAACTCAATAATAATGGATGAGGATTGCTAATGATTTGAGCATGGTAACTTTACTCAAATTGTGGATGATCAAATGAGGAATGAAGCCTCTTATTTATAGATGAGATTGAAGGATGAATGTCCAAAATAGAGCAATGTGGGACTAACATTCAACCAATGGAAATATGCCACTTGTCAACCTATGAGTGGATGGAGGATGTACAAGTTTTGAGGATTATGCCAATAAATGCCTATTTTTGAATTTTGAATTTGTCGAAATGACATGCAAGAGGGAAGAAAGAATGCATTGAATGCCACTTGGCTCAAGGAAAAGGAAATGTAAGATAGAGTGAATTCCTTGTTGGATGTACATGTCAACTTGGATTTTTGATTTCAAACTTGGAGAATATTCCAAAAGATGCCTTGTTGAGGAAAATAGAGATTTAATAAATCAATTAAATCTATTTTCATGTGCAAGTGGTAAAAGCTAGAGGATGGGACATGATAGGAGATTAAATTAATCCAAGTTAATTAATTTAATAAAGGGGATTAAGTGATGTGACCTATTTGACTTAGATTTGTGGATTTATTTAAATCAAATATGAGAGGAATGTGATAAGAGATTAATTAAATAAAGATTTTGATTTATTTAATTAAAAGAGATGATTGTTAGATTAAACTAAATAAGGTTTTAATTTATTTAATTTAATAGATAGACCTTAGATATTTAATCAAATAAAATTAATTATTTAATTAAATAGGATAATTAGATCAAAATGATTAATTTAATTATCAAGAAGAGGTGACTTAATTAGATAACTGGTTTATTTAATTAAGAGATGAATATTGATGAATTTAATCAGATAAGGGCATTTGATTAAATAGTTAGACTGAAGGATGATTCAGGATGAAACGATGCTAGTAGTCGGAACCAGATGTGCAATGTCAATCGATATATTTTCCATGTCTACAGAAGGTACCTCTGAAGATAAGAAGGTGAAGTTTTCTTGTACAAATTGAGAGGACATGCATCCCTTTGGTGGGAACATTTGCAGACAGACAAGAAAAGAAGAGGAAAATAAAAGATAAAGTCATGGGATCAGATGGTGAATAAGATGAAATAAAAACTTATGCCTGCAAACTATCATATTAGCTTGTTCAAGAAGTTGAAAAATTTGAAGTAGAAAGAATCAAGTGTGATAGAATAAACCGAAGAATTTTAGAAGTTGAATATTAGATCTAGACATTCAGATGATGAGATTGAGCAAGTAGCCAGATATCTGAATGGTTTGAGGTTATCCATATAGGATGAAATTAGTTTGATCAAGTTGCAGAGTGTGGAAGAGGCATACTAGTGTACCCTAAAAGCAGTGGAGACGTTGAATAAGAAACATGAGCAGAGACAGAGAGGAAGAGGTGGAAGATTTCAAAGAGGAAGAAATTTTGTTGGAGGAAGAGGATCTTTTCCAGACCAGAACAAGGATAAGGAGGTTAGTAAGAATGACAATTCATACTAGAGAGGTGATGGAAACTCTAAAAAAAGAGGAGGATATGGTGGTTACCAGAATGAAGGTTATAGAAAGGATGATAAGGAGAAAAGAGTATTCAGGGGAACTTGCTTTAAGTGTGGTGAAGGACATAGAGCATTTGAATGTAATCAGGGAGAGACAAGCAAAAATATAAAGAATAATAGGAGACCAACCTTTAGTGAAGAGGATCATGCTAGATCATCTAAAAAACTCGAAGATGGAGAAGTGTTGGTGAATAGGAGAGTATTATGTCAAAGTGAGTTGGAGAAAGAACCATTGTAGAGAAAGAATTTGTTTCAGACTAGATGTAAGGTGAATGGTAAATGCTACAAAGTGATTGTTGACAGTGGAAGTTCTGAGAACCTGGTTTCTGAAGAGATGGTGACTAAACTAAAGTTGGAAAGATTGAAACACCTAAAGCCCTATTAGATTTCTTGGATTTAAGATGAGCATAATATACTGGTAGGTGAACAATGTTTGGTGAAATTAAAGATAGGAAATTATCATGATGAAGTTTTGTGTGATATGTGTTTGTAGTATGATAGATAGGCTATTCATGATGGGAAGAAGAACATATACACCATTGTTGCTAATGGGATTAAGCATATTTTGTTGCCATTGGAAGATTTTCCTACAATTGAAGTTTGTATGAATGCTAGGGTTTGTCTGGTTGATGGAAGAAGATTCCTTGATGGATTGAGACATGAGAATGTGTGTTATTCCTTGGTGCCTAAGAAGGCTAGAGACTTGAAGCATGTGGAAGAACACCCATAAGAGATAAAGAAGATACTGAAAGAATATAAGGAGATCATTTCAAATAAGGTACCTGATGGATTACCACTTATGAGGAGTATAGTCATTGTATGGATTTGATTCTTGGAGCTAGTTTACCTAATAAAGTAGCACATCATATGACATTGATAGAGAATGAGGAGTTGAATAGACAAGTGCAAGAATTTTTGAGAAAAGGTTTGATTAGAGAAAGCTTAAGTCCATTTGCAATACCTATTGTGCTAGCACCTAAGAAGGATGGAGAATGGAGAATATGTACAAATTCTAGAGCCATAAACAAGATCACAGTGAAGTATAGATTTCCTTTTCCCTAGATGGATGAAAATATGGATTGTTTGAGTGGAGCTAAATACTTTACAAATATAGATTTGAAGAGTGGATATCATCATATCAGAATCAGAGAAGGAGATGAGTGGAAAACAACATTCAAGACAAATGAAGGATTATATGAGTGGTTGGTGATGACTTTTGGATTGAAAAATGCACCGAGTACTTTCATGAGGTTGATGAATGAGATATTGAAGAAATTCTTGGGTAAGTTTGTGATTGTTTACTTGGATGACATCTTGATTTTCAGTAAGAGTAGAGAAGAACATTTTTTGCATATCAGACAAGTTTTGCAGAGGTTGAGAGAAGAGCAATTGCTGATAAACATTAAGAAGTGTAGTTTCATGAAGGAGGAGTTGGTATATCTAGGATTTGTGATATTTATGGATGGATTGAAGATGGATCTTGAGAAGGTAAGAGCGATTATTGAGTGGCCTACACTAGATAGCATTGGAGAGGTAAGATCATTTCATGGATTGGCTAGTTTCTACATGAAGTTCATTAGAAATTTTAGTTCTATTTGTAGTCCTATGACAAAAGCAATGAGAGGGGATAGAAAGGATTTTAGATGGACATCTGGAGCAAATCAAAATTTTGAGTTGTTGAAGCAGAAGGTGATTGAGCAACTTATGTTGGCTTTACCATATTTCAATAAGATATTTTAAGTAGACTGTGATGCAAGTGGAAATGCCATTGGAGCAGTGTTGAGTCAAGAGGGAAGACTTGTAGCTTATTTCAGTTTGAAGTTGAATGATGCTAGGAGGAGATATTCAGTGTATGATCAAGAATTTTATGCCATAGTTCAAGCCTTGAAAAAGTGGAGACATTACTTGTTTCCTAAGGAGTTTTTGTTGTATACGGATCATCAAGCATTGCAATATTTGAATAGTCAAGGTAAGTTGAATAAGAGACACTTGAGATGGGTAGAATTCTTGTAGAGTTATACTTTTGTTTTGAAGCATAGGAGTGCAAATTCAAATAGAGTTGCTGAGGCTTTAAGTAGGATAAGTAATTTGCTGACAAAGATGAGAGTGGAGGTGCTAGGATTTGATGAGTTGAAGAACTTGTATGAAGAAAACCCGAATTTTGCAGAACCTTGGAGAGCTTGTAGAGAACTTGTCCTGGAGGATAGAAGTTGGTGGTTGGATTATTTCATTCAAGAGGATATGTTGTTCAGAGGTAATCAATTGTGTATACCCCAAAGTTTGATGAGGGATAACTTGGTGAAGGAGAAGCATAGTGGAGGAATGTAAAGACACTTTGGAGTTGATAAGATAGTGGCATTGGTGAGTGAAAATTACTTTTGGCTGCAAATTCGTAAGGATGTTAGGAAATTTGTGTAGATTTGTAGAGTTTTTCAAGTTGCAAAAGGAAGTAGTCAGAATGTTGGATTATATAAGCCTTTGACAGTTCCAGAGAGACCTTGGGAGGATAAAAGTATGGATTTCATACTTGGTCTACCGAAGACACAAAGAGGTAATAATTCTATACTTGTGGTGGTAGATAGATTTTCTAAGATGGCACATTTCATACCTTGTAAGAAGACAACACATGCAGTACATGTAGCAGATGTGTTTTTCAAAGAGGTGGTCAAATTGCATGGGTTACCTAGAAGTATTATTTCAGACAAAGATGTGAAGTTTGTCGGTTACTTTTGGAGGACACTTTGGAAGAAATTGAAGACAGATTTGAAGTTCAGTTCTACTATTCACCCATAAACAGATGGATAGACAAAGGTAGTGAACATGAGTTTAGGGAATTTGTTGAGATTTTTGGTTGGAGAGAAGATTGGAAGTTGGGATTTAGTCCTTGCACAAGTAGATTTTTCTTACAATAATTCAGTGAATAGGAATACAGGAAAGAAACCATTTGAGATTGTTATTGGAGTTCATCCTAGAGGTATATCAGAGTTAAGAGACATCAGTATGGAAGATAAGAGGAGTGAAAAAGTAGAAGAATTTGTAGAACACATGAAGAAAGTGCATATTCAAGTGAAACAACAATTGGAAGACATGAACCGGAAGTATAAGGAGAAAGCAAATGAAAAGAGGAGACAAGGAATTTTAAGTTGGAGATGAAGTGATGGTATATTTGAAGAAGGAGAGATTTCTAGTTGGCACATACAACAAGATGAAGATGAGGAAGTTTAGACCTTGTAAGATTTTGAAGAAATTTGATTTAGGGAATGCATATGAAGTGGAGTTATCGGATGGCTTGGGTATATCACCTATATTCAACATTGTAGACCTATATCAATATCATGAAGTAGAGTTCAGTATAGACAGTGAAACCAAATTAGAGAATAATTTTCTTAAACAAAAATTATATGAGATTGAAGAGATTTTGGATATCAGAGATGGGAGGAAGACTCGTGGAAGACAATATAAAGAATATCTTGTGAAGTGGAAAGGTAGATCAGTTGAGGATTCTTCATGGATTTCTTAGGCTGAGGTAGACCGTCTTGGTTTTCTTGTGGCCCTAGAAAAGTGAGGGACTCAATTTTCATTAACCTTGGATGTTTGATGCAGGAGGATCCTTGGTTCTTTGTAATCTTGCATCAACAAAAAAATATTTTCTTTCAGTTCTTTTTTTGTTCTTGTTCAGTTCATGTTGGTGGACTCATCATCTTTCCTCACCAGACCTTGTGGATCTTGGATTACATTGTCTATGTGTTCTTTTCCTTGTTCCAAGATTTGAGTGTGATTGGATCTTTTTCTGGAAAGTTATCACTTCCAGAATTCTTGGAAGTTTCTTGAACTAGCACTGGAATAATTTCAAACGTTTTGGCCAGTTCGATCATTGTGGACCATCCCTGTCATTTGTGGATCTTAACGGTGTGATTTTAAATATTCCTTGGAGTGTCCCCAACCTTCAATTTAGGTCCACACTTCATCTTACACACCTATTGAAGAGTAATTCAAATTTGAGGCTGACCTGTTCTTGCGCCCATTATATTTTTTTTCATTGGAGAATGTGATGATCTTTGGTCAATGCAGATATTTCTAGAATTGCAGATATAGTATAAAGCTTGTAATCGATCATCAAAATAGGCAGTGGAGTTGGTAGTTGGTTAAGTAGATTAAGATAGATTCAATTATAAGATTTCAGCTAGCATATAGGAGCATATTGGAATGTTATATTTTTGAACCTGTTGTATCAGGCCTATGAGCCGAATTTGTAAGCCTGAATGTTTCTGGCCGAATGTAACTAAGAAAATTATTAAAGAGAATATTTGCATCTTCATTTTCCTCTATATTCTATGTTGATTTCATTGTGTTACTCTTGCTACATGGTCCAGATTGTTCTCTTTGAGGACCCTCCTATTGTGGTTGCGCCAGACTCCCTCCACATTTAGTAACTATAATAATTGAAGTGCTTCAATGAGTTGCTTTACATAAGTCAAGTGTGTTAAAGATTGAAATTTGATTTGTAATTAGACCACTAATTCACCTCCCCCTCTCAATGGTCTCGTATTCCAACAAGTGGTATCAGAGCAACAGGTTCCCTGAAAAATTTTAATCAACTTGGGTTGATTGTACCAGTGGTGGAGGAAAATGGAAAAATGAAAAAGAAACAAAGAAAAAAGAAATACCCAAAAAAATGCTTAGCAATAAGAACCTAAACCAAGTACAAAGGTTGATGAAGAAGTAGTTAAGAGAAATGACATACAAATTGAAAAGGATACAAGGTTAGAAGATGATTTTATAGTTCTGAATATTGACAAAAAAGAAGATCACTTTGTGAGTGACTTTGAACAAGAATATGATGAAGATTATTGTGAAGTTGATATTTAAGGTGAGCTTATTTGTTCCCTTGAAGAGATAAAGAAGCTCAGATTGGAGAATCAAAGGTTAAAGTTGCAGCTCCATGAAGAAAAGGTGTCCAAGACTAAAACACTTTCAGACCTTCAAGATGGAGAAAAATTGATAATAGATTTGAAAGTTCAAATTGAAAAAGTCAAGAAAATAGAAGAACTCAATAATCAACTTAAGAAAAAAGAGGTAGATTGTGTGAAGTATGAATCCAAGATAGTTTCTTTGAGAAATGAATTAGGAAAAGAATCTTACAAATTACACAAGTCACTTCAGTTTGAAAAGACTACTGAGTGTTTATATGAGATGTTGAGCAAGAAAAAACATCACAACGACACTATTGGGTTAGGTTTTGAAGGAGGGTAGAATTCTAAGATCAGAAAAAAATCCAAGGAAGAAAATATATCTAGACTATCACTTTGCTGCTCCTAAGGCTAGAGATAAGGAGATGGAAAAAGGAGGTACCCCTACTCAATTCAACAATAACAAGTTTGAAATTTTGTTTCATTTAGAATAGCACCAAAGGTCCAGGTTTGAAAATACTTTTTCATGGTTATTGCTATTCATGTTATGAGTTTGGTCATAGGGCAATGGACTATTGGATGCATGCAAGGAAAGTGGGATGTAATAAGAACTCCTTTGAATGGTTAAATAAAAGAAAAAAAAATCATATGCTATAAATGTAATAGGTTTGGACATAAAGCACAATATTGTAGGAATGATTTAATGAAACCAGTTAATCATCTTAAGAAGATAGACATTAAAAGAAAGTAAAACCAAGAGAAGGATGAATCTAAGATTGTACATACTTCACAAGTAACATCTATAAGTGCATAAAAGGAAGCATAAGATCAGGGGAGATGTTTATTGCTTCATTATTAAGCCCCATAGTCAACAAATAAAATTGATAGTGCTTGTTAACACTTCTAAAAGATAGGTTTAAAATGGTTGCAAATGTGTACATTTTAGAGTTCAGTAAAGAAGTGTTAGTTTTGTTTATCATTCTTGGTTTTCTTGCATTATTTGTTTATATGCACTTTCAAGAAAACCAGTTTGAGAAATCTTCTTTGATTTCATAACAAGTGTATATGCTTTTATAAGCCTTGAGGAGAACAATAATGTTTGGCCAATGGTATTTTTCAAAGCAATGATCTTGTTTGGTATTTGATCTCTATATTTGGGGTAATGATCTTGATGTAAATCTTGAACCTATTGATTAAAAGGTGGTCGAAGGTGGTATGATAGTGGATATTGTGACTTTTTGTCAATAAACATGGTTGTCTTGATCATGGTGACAAAAATGAATGTACAATAGCGAGTACAGTATTTCCAATGGATGGTATGCAGTATTGATGCAATAATTTTGGGCAAAGGACTGCAGCTGCTCAAACACAATAAAGTGTAGTCACCTTGAACATTAGAAAAGATGGTGGACTTCAAAATAAAGGATAGTTTGCAAGAATGGGAAAGGAAAATCATATCAAAGAGTAAAAATGGCAAAGAATTTACAAATTCATCAAATGGATAGTTTGTTGAAACTTTGACATCGCTACAAGATAGTACAGTGTATGAGTTAAAAGACAGTACATTGCAGGTTGTTTCAGTGCTTTGAGGAAATCTTCTTGCTCATGGTGTCTATGGATTTCACTTAGTTTCCAATTTCAAACCAATATTTCTTGTAGGGGGAACAATAGATGTTTAGTGAGGTATTTTCATGGGGCAGTGTTTTTTTATTGTGTTCACTTTATTTTTGACGGTGTTTGGCTAATGCATGGTGCATAGTATAATGTTGACAGTGAAATCTTGATTGATCAAGTGAATTGTGCTTCTTCATACCTTTCTTACCAGTTTTTGAGTGCTTGATGATGTCAGTATTTTCTGTATCCTGCTAAACAATGACAGTGGTTATTGCTTGGTGACAATGACATTTTGTTTGATAAATATAGCTTGAGGTGTATAATTTTTGTGTCTCAATATTGTGACATTGTGACAATTGTTGCACAGTTTCATGTCGAGATATTTCAAGGTTCATAGTGCTTTGACAATTGAGTGTTATTATACTTTGGTGTATTCTTTGGTGATATCCCTGCTTTGACATGCTTTGGTGACAGTTTGGTATACTTTGGTCATTAGTGTGTTTTGGTAATTATCATGCCTTTGTGACTATCTATCATAGTTTTAGAATACAAAATTCATTATGCTCATCTACCTTAAACATTTATTGGGACATATTACCAATACAAGACACTGCTCTTCAAGCTACTATTGATATTGGATAGTTCTATTGCTTGTTTGGCATGGTTGTCACAAGAGGAGAAGGGTTTCTTGCATAATTGGTTGGACAATGTTCAATGATGTTTGAAAATTTTAAAACAGTGACTATGAGGTGAATTTCCATTCATTGTTAGGTGAAATGACAATATGTGAATTGACAATGTTGGAACAATAAATTTTCAACTACTTGTCAATGTTGAAACAACAAATTAAAGTTAGTGTTTTTTAATTTTCATCATCTATACCACTATTGTATCACTCTTAAGGAATGCATAGTGTGTAATAACTTTGTCTTCACAAGGGGAGTGAATGTTTTTCATTCAAAGTGTAATGTCTAGAAAAATGTAGAAGAAACATATCAGAGAAAACATGCAATGCAATCTAAAACTCTAATGCAATCTAAGTTAAGCAACAAAGAACAAAGGAAAGCCAAAATGTAAATAAACTGAAACAATCTCACCTAATATGTACACAATTCCATGCATCATCTCGATTGCCCTTCTCCATTTTTCCATTGTAGTATAATTGCCCTCAAATTTTCAAAAGTTCATGCAAGTATAGCCTATGATAGTGATTTAGAAAAATATCAAAGATTCAAGATAGTTGCTCCAAAAAGTCATAAGATTTTGAGAGAGATTGGAATGAAAAATAACAGATCAATTTATAGAAAATTGATTATTTGAATGATAGGCTAGGATTGAAAGATCAACAACAGTTGAGATCGACTGATTAGACATGCATTCTGATAACTTCTAGTAGTGACATGAGTGATACAAATTAGAAATAGAAATAAAGATTAAATAAATGATTTAATCTTCAATTTTGGTATTTGAAAACAAAAGAATTATCTTTGCATGACAAAGATAAAGATTGATTAAAGCAACTCATGTTCAAATGCACGCACACGGTTTAATTAATTAAATAGGAATATTTAATTAATCTGCATGTACACACAATTGAGTTAGCATTGGACAATTGAATGATTTAACGAAGAGATTACTTGAGAAAGCCACTCAGACATTAAATCAAGAGTTAACTAAGCGATTAAAATAGATGTCGAGTCGAGTCAAAGCGAATACTTAGATAACTCACACAATTTATCTAAATATAGAGGAATGCGTTAAAATAGAATTTATGAATTAAATAATTCATTTAATTCAAGATTTGATATTTGAAGAATAATTAAATAAATAAGATTTATTTAATTTAATGATGAAGGGGTTTGAATGAATAATTAAATAAAAGAAAACAATTTATTTAATTATAGTTGAAGTATAATAAAGAGTAAATTAAATAAGCATTTATTTAATTTGACAAGAAGGATAAGGTTAATTAGTAACATAATTAAATAAAAAGCGTTTATTTAATTAATCAGATATAATAAAGAAAATGTGAATCAATTAAATAATTAAGATTATTTAATTAATAGAAGAATTAAAGTTAAAGTGAATCAATTAAATAATTAAGATTATTTAATCATGACCATGGAAGAAATACAAATTACTAAGAATATTGAAGTCGCAGGCTTAAACTAGATTTCGGTGTCTACATTTTCCCCTCTTTGATACAATGTCATTTTGGTGTTGTGTCAAAGAAAATTGATAAAAATATGCCCTAGTCATGCCCCAGTGTAAACAGGTGAAGGTATGACCCCTCCAGGACACAGAGGCCATGCCAGATATTGGTAGAGGTGGGGAGGAGGTTCATGTTGAGATTGGCGGAGAGGAGTATCCCGCAGAGGAGGCCGTTTCAAAGGTTCATGCAGAGGAGGAGGCAAACAAAGAGGAGGAAGAGATTGATGGCCTGGGCTTGCCAGGTGCCTATCAAGATGATGATGAGGAGGATGATGATCATGAGCGGGAGATCTGAGACAAGATTCTGGAGGGTTTGGAGGATGAGGATGATGGTGTACTGAGGGTGAGATAGGTTGACACAGAGGCAATTGATTCTAACATTGCTACACTTCGGGCCCATATTGCATCCTTGGAGGAGTAGATGAGGGTGATGATGTCTGAGAGGGATTTGGTACAGATGGAGAGGGACAAGGACATCATGGATAGAGATCAGGCCATAGCTCGGAGGCATGAGACTGAGCAGAGATTCACAGAGATTAGAGCCTTGTGTACTAGGCCAGCAGCTGCATTTTCCAAAGAGTTAGTCAGAGTCCAGGAGAGGGCCACCTATTACAGGGATTTATATGAGACAACAGTTCCTCCAGAGAGACAGGATCTAATTTTTTCAGAGGCACGCAGTGAGAGGTCTCAGACTAGGACCCACTCCATGACAGTTAGCACAAAGGGTGTGGAGCAGCCACGTAGATCTGGTCCATTTGACAGGCCCCACTCAGGTCACAGGTCATCGGGTTCCCAAAATTAGTCATCCGCATGTTCTAGCCATGATAGCAGTGGCAGTTCAGGATAGGGACACTTCTCGATATGTACCGAGACATTGTATTATGATTATATAGCCTACGGGATTCCATATTTATTGATACATTATGAAATTGTGATGTGACACTGTTGAGCGAATATATATATATGATTTTGGAAGTGATTCTTATGATATGTATTTCTATTTATTGATCATGCAGTCGTTTATTTGTACATGTGATGTTTATATGATATTCCTTGTGATGGATGATCGTATCTACTTTATGATGTGTTTATGCAGCTTATGTTATGACGTTGATTCTATGTGATGATGTATGTATGAACATGTATGATGTCAATGGATGTGATGTATGCAATTTATAATTATGAGATGCAATGTGATGTTATATGTGCCATACTTTCTATATGTGATGATGTACAAATGAAATGTGATGCATGTATTTATAATTTGTTATGTACATGGAATGCTTATGATATGTAATCTATGATGATGATTGTCTATGATGCCATGATGTCCTAGATATGATAAATTCCTATATGTATGTATGTTTCTAACATGTATGTGTATGTAGGATGATTTATATTGTTGTGTGTCACATGACTCTATCATAATGCAAGAAAGAAGAATTGTTAGTGCGGAAAGAAATATTGAGAAGTATTGAAAAAAATGTGATGGATGTTAGTATTAGCAATCTTCGATGTTTTGATGTATCACAAAAGGTGCTGCACTTTATCATCATTGGGCGGGACTAATGCAAATGGAGAAAAACACCATGATATGACATAGATCAAGTTGTGCAAGGTCATCAAGTTGCTAATGACAGATAGTCGCAGACAAGGATTGTCGTTAACACATACTAAGGGCACAAGTTGCCCCAGTCTTTTTGTCAAGACAAACCACAGACAACAAACAAAGTAAAAGATGGGTCATGAGACGTCATCGCTCCTTTAAATATTTCATGGGACATCCTTGAGGAAACTAGTAACATGACTCAAAATCCAAATTTAAAAGACAGTTGACAGACAACAGTCAAAGAAAATAGAATTTTGATACATCGTTGCTTCTCTAAATCCTTCATGGGACATCCTTGAGAAAGATAGTAACATAATTCCCATCATAAAGTCAAATGAAATGATAAGATAAATAAACCAGTAAAATATTTGCCAAAACTTGATCTTGTTTGTTTGATTTGTTTTGATTGATAGAAGGATTGATTGATAGAGCCTGATTTGCAAGAGATACACATACTGGATAAGACTGTGAGTCTGGTTTCGATGTTATGACTAGCTGTATAAGGCATGACAAAGCCTGATTTCAAAAAGACATGTATCTTATAAGACATTGAGTTAGATACCATTGATGTGATAACCTGTGTAAGGCTATGTTTGATTGTTTGACAATGTCGATCATGCAGGAAGGACTCATCTTGTATAAGACATAGATTGTTTTGTTGATATCAATATTCAGGAAGGACTCATCCTGAATAAGACAAAGGTTGATTGTTTTGATGATGTCTATCTGCAGGAAGGACACATCCTGTAGCAGACATTAGTTGATTTGTTTTGATTGTTTCATTGGAAATTTGTTTGATTTGACTTAGAGACATTGTTGACTTGTTCACTAGACTGATGTGTGACTTAATATGATGTGCTGACAATTGACTGTGTGTGACGAAAAAACCCTAAAGGACTGACCTAGTGCAGCCTCGAGGGCTCATTGATTGATGGCCTTGCCTACATTATACACGCAGAGACCTCATAGTTCGACTTGACCCTGACCGACAAGACTAACTACAAATAAATGATGTGTGTGATAGTGAATGTGACAAACCCTAATGCACTGACCTAGTGTGGCCTTGGGGGCTCATCGATTGATGGCCTTGCCTATGTTATACACGTAGAGACCTCATAGTTCGACACGACCAATGATCTTGTCATATAGACATATGGATTGAATCATGAATTTATACAAACAAACCTAAACAGACTGACCTAATTCCTTGGGGGCACATCGGTAGATGGCCTTGCCTACGTCCAGTTGTAGAGGCAACGTAGTTCAACAAATGAAAAAGACTGACAAGTGCGACTGACTCTGACTCTGTTTTTGGATTTTTGACATGTTTTGATTTTTTTGTCTTTTTGAAGTTTTTTGATGTTTTTGTGTTTTCTCAGGCCATTTTGTGATGTTTTTGGATTTTTCTATGGTTTTATGTCTTCAACACAGCCGATGTAAGAACCAATATGACATATGTCAAGTGTTTTCCCCCGAGTATAAGACCAATTGATTATGAATAGGGTAAAATGGGGGATATGAAATGCACTTGATGTCAATCATTCTAGGTTATGGGAAAGGCTACCACTTATTATGAATGGTATATACAAGCAATGGATGGGAAAGACAAGTGATATGTATAGGGATAGGTAGTATGTACAAAGATAGGTAGTATGTACATGGATAGGTAGTATGTACAGGGAACAGGTAGTATATATAGGGATGAGGACTATGTATAGGGATAAGGACTATGTACAGGGAATAGGTAGTATATACAGGGATGAGGACTATGTACAGGGACAAGGACTATGTACAAGGAATGCTAGATTAGAATAATAGTAGACAACGGAGTAGAGTCAACTACACATGGTGCCTGTTTTCCAGGTTTTCACCATGGTACTTATCCAAAGTGCCACCGAAGTGGTTTTCACTATTGGATGAATTATTTGTCTTTACTATTTTCTAGATTATCTAATTTTTTTGGTGTTACCAAGATGCCTGTTTGCCAAGTTTTCACCTTGGTAACGATTTTTTTTTTTGTATTTTTGCTAATTAAGACACGACCCTCAGAAGCTATGTGTAGAACTTCTTCAGATGAAGACTATTGATTGGCGAGGACAATGGTTCCCCTTCAGGAGTAGAAATTTGATACGCTCTTGATCCAAAGGCTTTTGTAACAATATACGGTCCTAACTAGTTAGGTTCAAAATTTCTTGGTTTTTCTCTTTCTACTTGATTCTTTGGGTTCTCCATTAAAATCAGGTCACCAATGTCAAAGTTTTTGTTCAAGACCTTCCTATTATAGCTACGATGAAGGCAATTCTGATATGCTTGGAGATGGTCTAGTGCCTTTTGTCTATGCCCATCTAGGAATTCTAGCTCATGGAGTCTCGATACTCGGTATTCTTCATCATCAATGTGGCCTTTCAAGGATACCCTTAGGGAAGGAATCTCGACCTCAATAGGAAGAATGGCTTCAGAACCAAATACTAGTGGATAGGGAGTGGCGCTAGTGGGAGTACGGATACTTGTGTGATAAGCCCATAAGGTGGGATTAAGTTGTAAATGCCAATCACGACCAACATCATTGACAGTCTTTTTGAGGATTCTAATGATGGTTTTGTTAGATGCCTTTGCTTGGCCATTACCTTGTGGGTAGTATGGAGTGGAAAAGTGATGTTGAATATGAAATTCATCACAAAGATGGTAGACTTCTTGATTCTTAAATGGGCGGCCATTATCGATGATTATGGACCAAGGGACACCATACCGACAGATGATATAGTTCAGAATAAATTTAGAGATCTGTGTGTTGGTAATGTATGTCATTGGAATAGCCTCAATCCACTTCATAAAATACTCAGTGGCAGTGATAATGAATTTATGGCCATTAGATGATGTGGGATGGATCTTACCTATGAGGTCGAGTCCCCATTTGGCAAAGGGCCATGGTGATGTTATAGGATGAAGCTCCTGTGCTGTTGCATGTATCAAGTCTCCATGAACTTGGATTGATGACATTTCTTTATAAATACATATGAGTCCTTTTCCATAGTAGGCCAATAATAACCCAGTCTCATAATCTTTTTGGCTAAGGTAGGACCGCTAGAATGGGAACCACATATACCCTCATGCACCCCACACAAGGTTGTTTGTGCTTCATTAGAATCAAGACATCTTAGTAGGGTATTATCTAAGGTGCGTCTATATAGGGTGTCTCAGATGATGGTGTATTTAGCTAACTTACGAAGGAATGTCCTACGTTGGTTGTTTGAGAGGCTAGTGGGTATGATTTCGGCATGAAGGTAGTCATAGATTTCTTTGTACCATGGGGAATCAGGACCAACAATATCACATACCATTTCAGAATCTGGGATATCATAGGCTGGGACCAAAAGCTATTCTACCAAAAACTCAAACTTAGGCATGTTGTTAGGAATGTCTAGAAGTGATGCAATTGTAGCCATAGCATCTATTGCCCTATTTAAAACATGAGGTATCTGATGAAATTTGACTTTGCCAAAGTACTCTTTAAAGCTATCAACCATGCATTTCTATGGAGCAAGATTCTCATCCTTAGTCTCATAATCATCATTTACCTGTCTGATTACTAGTTGAGAATCACCATATATCTGTAGATTCTTAATTTTCCACTTGACTGCCATGCGTAACCCTATCACTAGAACTTCATACTCTGCTATGTTGTTAGTACATGGGAATGCAATCCTGAATGACTTAGGGATGGAATCACCCTGTGGTGTGATAAACAATATACCATCCCCTGAGCCATGATTTGTATGTGAGCCATCAAAGTACAGTTTCCATGTTATGTTTGTGTCTATGGTGAATATAAAATCATTAGGACATTATGCAACTAATGGGTGATCTTCTTGTATTGGTGCATTGGCTAACTGATCAGCAATGACTTGCCCTTTAAGAGCCTTTCTTTCTACATACTGGATATCATACTCACTAAGTATCATAACCCATTTGGCCAGTCGCCTTGTTAATGCTGCCTTGTTGAGAAGATATTTCAAAGGATCTATTT
Source organism: Sequoia sempervirens (assembly GCA_007258455.2). NCBI lineage: Eukaryota > Viridiplantae > Streptophyta > Pinopsida > Cupressales > Cupressaceae > Sequoia > Sequoia sempervirens. The sequence continues at coordinate 21,125,084 of VDFB02137365.1, read as the reverse complement.
TAGTAATCAGCATTGTTTGATGGTTTAGCATATAGTGCCTTAGTTTTTGGGTAGAAAATACTACTGCAAGATAGGAACATTCAATGGTACTATAGTTGAGCTCATAGCCTACCAAAGTTTGACTGATATAATAGACTGCCCTTTCATGACCTTCATCGTCATTATGTGCAAGCAATGCTCCGAGTGATGAATAGGTTGTTGTAATATAAAGAATCAATGGTCATCCTTCAATAGGTGGCATTAAGACTGGTGGTGTGAGTAAATATTCCTTAATCAGTTGAAAATCCTCTCTGCACCTAGTTGTCCATGCAAAGGGTACCCCTTTCTTAAGTAGATGTTGAAAAGGATATGTCTTATCAGCTAACTGCACTATAAATCTTCTAATGGATTGCAGTCTTCCTTGTAGTGTCCTAGCTGACTGAGATTAGTTGGTGGAGGAATGTCTATGATTGCTTTCACCATGGCCAGATCCACTTCAATGCCTTGTCTGAAAATGATATAGCCTAAAAGCTTTCCTGACTTGACTCCAAACACACATTTCTTGGGATTGAGTCTCACTTTATACTTCTCTAGCATTTGAAATACCTTGTCTAAAACCTGTAAATGTTCTACCCTTGTCTTGGATTTAACTATAAGGTCATCGACATAATCCTCTATAAGAGTGTGTACTAGATCATGAAATATGGTGGTCATGGCACATTGATAGGTTTCTCCATCATTTTTGAGTCTGAAGGGCATAACATTCCAGCAATACGTTCCCCAAGGATAGGTGAAAGTTGTCTTAGGTTGGTCTTCATTTACAATTCTGATATGATTATATCCTGAAAATCCGTCCATAAGGGACAACATCTCATATCCTGCTGTCATGTCTAATATCATATCGATGTTAGGAAAAGGGAAGTCATCCTTAGGACAAGCCTTGTTGATATCTCTAAAATCAGTGTAGATGCAGATTCCCCCAGTTGGTTTAGTGACTGGTACAAGATTGGAAATCCAATCTGCATATTCAATTGATCTAATGAAACCAACATCTAACAGTTTCTTGAGTTTTGCCTTGACTAGTAAAGCAATCTATAGATGCATTTTCCGCAATTTCTGTTTTACTAGTTTGACACCCAGTTGTAAGGGTAAGTGATGTAGAACAAGTTTAGGATCCAACCCACACATGTCTACATATGGCCAGGAAAAAATTATCTATCTCTGTGCAAAGAAGTTGTGGAATTCTAGTTGCTCTTTTGTTGTCAATGATGCTGCAAAATAAACTAGCTAAGGATTCTCTTCTGTGCCTATGTTGACTTCGACCAATTCTTCAATGAGCATGGGTGAATTTTCCTGTACAATAGGGAGAATGTTCAAACCTCCATCCTTAGGTGCCTCAGAGAGGTTTTCACCTTTGTATGCATCCTTTCTTTTTACTTTTTCACTGTCTAGAGGCGCCTGTGGGTTTTCGCCTAGAGACTCATTCTTTTTATCTTGTTTATTATTTTTCTCATTTTTGCGAGTGGAGGGTTGAACAGATTCCCCAAAATATGCTTTTTTTCCAAGTCAATGGTAAAAATAGCCTTGTGATCACTGCTAGGTATGCCTTCTTGTAATCCTAGGAACTCAGCAATTACTTCATCATTCTCAAAAATGTCTAAAACGGGTGTGTCTTGTTGGTCCCAATCAATGAGTTGGGGATAAACTAAGGGCATGTCATCGTCAGAGTTATCAAAGTTTAATGGGGTCAAGGTAAAGACTGATTTTTTCATATGGTCACAAAATTCTTGTACTAAGTCTTGTTTGCTCTTAGGTTTAGATCTAGGCAGATTGAGAGGTGGGCCTAATGCCAAGGTTTGGTTATCTGAAACAGATGGATCAGGTTGCCAAGAGGTAGGATCAAGTGATTACAAATAGTAGTGTTTAAACCATTCCTCTTTTGTCATATTCTTTGGTGGATAGGAATTCAATGGATTTAGTGAGGATCTTAACATTAAGTCAAGTTCCCCAAATAGCTTGTCAAGGTCCATGGAAGAGGTAGAGGATAGGGAATCCCACTCATAGTCGTTGGAGTCAGGGGAGTCATAGTGATATTTGTCCGATGGTTCGTGAGGTGTCTTAATATCTTCTAAAGCACTTACTTCCTCAATTAAGGGTGATGTGGTACTAGGATCACCAATCTGAATCAGTTGAAACCCCAACCCTAAGCCTTTTGGCCATTGAGAAAAAAAGATTGGTTCAATCCGCCGGTCTTGATTTAAGCCTAAACCACTCTGTCCATTATGTCCCTTGCTCTGCATGATTGTGAAACCCTTTCCATATAGACCTAGAGGAATGTGATCAAGTGAGAGAGGTTCTTCATCATCTTCTCTATACAGTCAGGAGGTGACATCCTCTGTATTTACGACCTCTTTGTTTAATTCTCCCCATTTAGTGAAAGTTGTTGTGGGAGGAACGTGTATAGTGACCATAGATTGTCTCCTATTTGATGTAGGTAAACCATGTGACTTAGAAGGAATCATATGGCTAACACAATAAGATGTCTTCATATAATACTCTCCACAACCCTTGTCTTGGATCTCAATCCTAGGAGTGGTAGGAATTGAGGGTGAAATAGATGTTCGAGTGAGTGTGGATGGATCAACATAGGGAGATGGATTGGATGATGAAGCCTCTTCGTTTATTGGCACTTGGCATTGGGGGATCTCTTTTAGATTGGTGCAATATTGGAATGGATTTGGGTCACCATCTATAGTTATTTCAGTGCCCTTGTAAGGGAATTTGAGACACTGATGATACATGGAAGGGACTGCTTTCATGGCATGAATCCATGGTCTGCCTAGTAGAAGGTTATAAGGAAGGGTGAGATCCAAGACCTGGAACTTTGTCTCCATTACTCTAGGACCAATTCTGATAGGAAGTGTTATCACCCCCTTTGATTTTCATTCCTCATCATCATAAGCTTTAATGACAATACTTTTGGTTGTGTCTACACATGCTTCTGAGAAACCTAAGGCCTTAATCAATTTTAAAGTGCACAGATTTAAACCTGCTCCTCCGTCTACCAAAACTCATCTAACTTTGGTGTCATCAACAAGGACTTAAAGATGTAAAGGGTCATTATGGTTTGTCTTTTCAGTTGCATAGTCTTGTTCAGAAAATGTGGCATGATGATTATTGGTCAAGTAGCCCACCATTTCTTGGAAGCGATTGACATCAAGATCATTGGGGACCGTTGTGTTCTATAAAGCCTTATCTAAAATGTATCGATGCTTAGGAGAGATACGTAACAGTTCCAAAATTGAGATTTGGGCTGGGGTCTTCCCCAACTGGTCAAGTAGGTTATATTGTGACTTGGAAGGATGTGGTGTTTGCTGCGATGGAGCGCCTTGGATAGTGATCTTAGTACGACGAGTATTGACCGCGCACTCGTGATTTGTATTGATAGTAATGGTATTGATATACTCATCGGCGGTGCGAAGGTGATGAATGGTTTTGCCACTATTATAATCATGCTTGATACTTGCATAGTTGGTTGACATATTGGTCTTAGTACTTGAACTGGGAATAGTTCCCTTCCCATGGTCATGTAGTAGATCAAAAAAGACTTGATAATCAATGTTTGATAATTTTGGTTTATGTCCACTAACTTCAATTATTCTCCTTTCGACAAGATCCTGTATGATATTCTTCAGTTGGCGACAATTTTGTAGGTTATGTCCCTTAGTTCTATGATAATCACAAAAAGGAATTTTCATCCCACCAAACTAGTTTAATTGTCCTAGATAGTATTGTCTTGGCTCTTGCAGCTGTGTAAGATTATGTTGTAACAGTTGCTTGAATACAGACTCTATGGGTTCCCCTAAGGGAGTGAACTCGTGTTTTTGAAACCTCCTTTGTTGTTGCAAATGTTGAGTATTTTGGACCATGTTGGGAGGTTGATTGACAACATTAAGTGTGTTGGAAGAAGTGTGAGGTCCTTGTAATGTGATGATTGGTCCTACTTGTACAGTTTTAGCATCAACTACCCCATCATTGGTGACATTTTTGTTGCGAGACCAAAATCTATTTCTATCATTGAGGATGTTTTGCATGATCGGATTTCTATTGGATGGTGATGTCTTAAGTTCACCTTTTTCAATGAGATCCTTTTCTATTATAACCCCTTTTTCCACTAGTTTTGAAAAAGATGTACAACAATGTACCCTTAAGTTACTCCTTAGTTTTGCATGAAGGTTCTCCTGGAACATAGTAACTTCTTTTTTTAGGTATCTTGACAGGACACTGGCTAGCTATAGTCCTCCATCTCGAGAAGAAAGCGATAAATGTTTCACCTTCGTCTTGTGTTGTGTGAAACAAGGTTGCTATAATTATCTTGTGGTCTATGTTGAAGGAGAATTTCTCAAAACATTTCTCAGCTAGTTCACCCCAAGATCTGATGCCATAGTCTAGACCTGAAAACCACTCTAGTTCAATTCCTACAAGACTTCTTGGAAATAGTCTCATAAGATACGTGGGGTCATAAGCAACGTCTATGCATATGGTAGAAAATTCCCTTATATGTTCTATCAGATTTTGTTTGCCATTGTACTTAGGGAGATTCAGTATGACATACCCATGAGGGAAAGGAGTCATGTACAATGATCTATCAAAGGTAAATGGGCATATTTCCTTTGTTGAAAAGGATTTCTTAGTTGACACCACCATGTTTTCCATTTGTGTTTGTAGTGCATGCATTTGTGTTTGCAAGACATCAACCTGAGTTAAGGATGTGTTGGACAGATTATGTGGATTTGTGTATGTATTCTAAAATCCAAGGTCTCATGATGGGTTTCGATTGAACATTGGTATCTGAGGTGGGTTTGGATTCTAAATGTTGGTAAATGTGTTTTGGTACAAAATATGCATAAATTGGTGTTGACTTGGGATTTGTGTGAACAGATTCTGAGTACCACTCTGGGAGGAGGGATTCTGATTCATAATCTATGTAAATTGGTGTTGACTTTGAATCTAGGAGAATGGATTCTGATTCAGAATCTGTGTGAATGGGTTTTGACTTGGAGTCTATGTGAATGGATTATGGCTATCGATTTGAGAGGTGAATGTATTTTGACTGCTAATCTGGGAAGATGGATTCTGATTGCTATACTAGAATGAGGGAATGCCTCTTGTTTGTATAATCTATGTTATAGTACCAGTGGTTTGAACACTAGGTATGGTACATGTGACGTGAACACTAGGTATGGTTGTTGACTATGGTATGACACTCGTGACACTGAAATTTGGTGTAGAAGTTGATGTTTTAGATCTTTTAATCCCAACAAGAGGACTGAAGGGAGTGGACAATGATGCCCCTATAGTGAAATTAAATCCTGATGTCATGCCAGACGTACCAAAGGGAGACGTATGGATTGTCATACTATGTGTAGATATGCTCGATGGTATGGTTGTATTTACCTGAGGTATAGTAGTACTGGCAGTCGTATTTTTACCTTATGTAGGTTGAGTTTGTAAGGTGCTAATATTGAATCCTATGGGTAGGGTAGTGCCTTCAACTAGCAGTTTGGCTAAGTATCATTGACGATTGTTTGCTAGGTACTCATCTACAAAAGAGGCAAACTTAGGATCCTGTGCCACAGCCTCTATGTCTTCTACTGTAATGTGTCCTTGAGTGTTTCTAGTGGTTAATTTGTCTAATAAAGTCCTGTGAGGTCTTGTGGAGAATGGATTGATGAATTTTTTTGGGTTTGATATATTTTCTCTCTCTCTTCTCTTAGACCTAGTTTCAACCATGTAAGATAAGCTCAATATGCAAGGAATGCAAAACTACATTTATGGACACTATGACTCTAGTCTATGTTTTTGGGATTTTCTGAATGCAAAATAGGGAATGTTTTAGGATGACGCTAGTCTAATATGACAATATCTAAAGATGAAAATTCTAAGAAAACTTCTAAGGTAATCAATTTTGTAAACCCGAGACGGGGGGACCAACTACCTAAAGTCTAACCAGGGCGTCAATTTAGTTAAGTCAAGGAACCAATGTAGGATGAAGATCAAAGACAAGTTAAGTTTCCTAACTAGACTGATGAGTTAGGAGGACTCTCTGTAAGATAAAGGATAAGTTGATAGGACTAGGTTCAATGACATATTTCATTGACATTATGATCTTTCAAAAGTGTAGATGGTGGCCTATCCTAAAGTTTGTAAAACTGACCTTCCTAGAAGTTTAAATCTAAAGGAAATATGTACTCAAAGATGAAAGTAAAACTTAGAATTGGAATGACTATAGTAATGACTAAATGATACCTAAAGGATGCAAGATTGAGCAAATCATTCTAGGTTTCTGTCCAAGGACAAGTTTAAGACAGATCAAAGATTGGTATGACAGTGTTGACTGGATAGTGACTGTGAATCCTGGTTTTCTAATAATCTAGAAAATGCATCACAAAATTTATCAAATGCAGTTATGTTTCATAGTTGCAGTTTTCTATCAATCAATTGTGTCTTTCTGGTAAAGTTCAGTGTCAAAATATGATAGATGTAGTTAAGTTTCTTACAGATGCAACTCATAATGACAGTTGCGACTCAGAGTGTAACATATGCGGTTTTCCTAAACTTACACACTGGTAAAATTTCTACGACAGTTGCAAATGCGTCATTTGAGACTGCAATTGTAGCTCACCTTGTTAGATGCATCACAAAATATCACAATTGTGGTTTTCTCAGACATATGCAGTTTTTGATAGATCAAATGTGAGCTAATCTAGAAAATTCGACTCTAAGGTAAACAGATGCGACTTGATAGAACAATTACGAGTTTCTGGTGAATAGTTGCAACTCTGTTGTATTTTCAATGAATTGAGATATAAAACTAAAGTTGTTTTCTGTGATCAAGTTCTGGCAAACAAAGACAATCATAAGACAAAGTGTTTTCAATTTGATGTTGGACTCAAAGAATGTGTAATTTAACAACAGACAAGTACAATCCTAATAGGCCAATAGGCCAAGGGTTTGTATACTTGGTATAGCCCACCAATATACCCCAAATTGGTGCTAAACACCTTTCCTTTTCGAGAGTGGATAGCTTAGAAGTTTGGTGGCATTGGCTCCCCTCCATGGCTCATTAACGTCATTCGAGCACACCAACTTTGGATTCTTGGGTAGTGACTTCCCAAAAATTGCTATCTCTACTCAAGGGGATTAGTAGTGAGTGTCTTTGGGCATGATACTGTACCCTGCACTATACCAAGCAATGGTCGAAAAATGGTTGGCCCCTAAAACAAAAGGTGTTTAGTATAGGAATTTTGTTCATAGGGCATGATCCATGTGGCGAGAGTCCCCTTTTGGATCCATCTTGTCGGAACCATACGCGTGATTCTTGGGCTTTCCCCAAGAATCCATTTTTATATACTGGTTGGAAGTCCCTCAGGTTTAGGGTGCTACCGGTCTGAGTCATCCTAGGGTGACTACTTTTTCCCACCAGGATAGGCCCAAGTTCTAGAGTTGGTAACTGTTTCTCTTACACCCAGGATCACACAGATGCACAAGGGGAGAGGATACTTTGATGTACCAAATTGTGAGGGTAATTACATAGTTGTGCTTTCACACCAAACACAGTAGAAACTTGTTAATTTTAATCCAAATGAAAGATTCGCTACACTACCAAACAATCTGTTTCAAAAATTAACTAGGGTCTTCGACATGCGTTCTGCAAAAAGATTCATTAGTAGTTTTCAGTATTTTCTTCGTCAATCATCCTACAAAAACTCGTTAACTCCTCAAGACGCATGCTGGAAACAAAAGATTAGTGAAAATAAAAGCATGAAAGAAAACTGTAAATTAAAAGTATAAAACCTAAAAATATACTAGTCAGATGCATCATTTTCTCTGTCAAATGTGTCGCGGTATTTTACCAGTCAGTTGCGGCTCGGAAAATGACAGATGCATGATTTATTTTTAGATGTGTCATTTCTACTAATAGATGCAGTCAAGAATGTCAATTACGTTGTTCATCAAGCAGATGTGTCTCTGAATGTCAATTGTGACATTTCATCAAGCAGATGCACCGTTCGGTACAAAAACCTACAAAATGAAATAAAAGTCTGGATACGTGAAGATGGTGTCTTCACGTCAGGTTCACCAAATGTAACATCTAGAAAAATGCAGAAGAAACAGATTAGAGAAAACATGCAATGCAATCTAAAACTCTAATGCAATCTAAGTTAAGCAACAAAGAACAAAGGAAAGCCAAAACATAAATAAATGGAAACAATCTCACCTAATATGTACATAATTCCATGTATCATCTCGATTGCCCTTCTCCATTTTTCTGTTGTAGTATAATTGCCCTCAGATTTTCAAAAGTTCATGCAAGCATAGCCTATGATAGTGATTTAGCAAAACATCGAAGATTCAGGATAGTTTCTCCAAAAAGTCATAAGATTTCGAGAGAGATTGGAATGAAAAATAACAGATCAATTTATAGAAAATTGATTATTTGAATGACAGGCCAGGATTGAAAGATCAACAGAAAGTTGAGATTGACTGATTAGACATGCATTCTGATAATTTCCAGTAGTGGCATGAGTGATACAAATTAGAAATAGAAATAAAGATTAAATAAATGATTTAATCTTCAAGTTTGGTATTTAAAAACAAAAGAATTATCTTTGCATGACAAAGATAAAGATTGATTAAAGAAACTCATGTTCGAATGCATGTACACAATTTAATTAATTAAATAGGAATATTTAATTAATCTGCATGTACATGCAATTGAGTTAGGACTAGACGATTGACTGATTTAACGAAGATATTACTTGAGAAATCCACTTAGACATTAAATCAAGAGTTAACTGAGCGATTAAAATAGATGTCGAGTCAAGTCAAAGTGAATACTTAGATAACTCACACAATTTATCTAAATATAGAGGAATGCATTCAAATAGAATTTATAAATTAAATAATTCATTTAATTCAAGATTTGATATTTGAAGAATAATTAAATAAATAAGATTTATTTAATTTAATGATGAAGGGGTTTGAATGAATAATTAAATAAAAGAAAATAATTTATTTAATTATAGTTGAAGTATAATAAAGAGTAAATTAAATAATCATTTATTTAATTTGACAAGAAGGATAAGGTTAATTAGTAACATAATTAAATAAAAAGCGTTTATTTAATTAATCAGATAGAATAAAGAAAATGTGAATCAATTAAATAATTAAGATTATTTAATTAATAGAAGAATTAAAGTTAAAGTGAATCAATTAAATAATTAAGATTATTTAATCATGACCATGGAAGAAATATGAATTATTAAGAATATTGAAGTCGCAGGCTTAAACCAGATTTTGGAGCAAAAGGATGCAAAGTTTTGTATGTTGACATCAATGCCAAAGTGGGAGTTTGTTGGTAGTGGCATGCAGTTTTTCATTAATGTCAAAGGTTGATGGAGTATAATGTTATGTTGAGATGCCAAGGGTGTTTGGTACTTGTTAATTTCAAAGGTTTGATGTCATAGACAATAAAAGTTTTTCTAATCAAGACATATGTCATTCATTACAAAGTTCATGATGTAGTTCACTAATTGATGCAAAAGTTGGTACTAAAATTGATGATGGTGGAAGAGTTTCTTAAGCATCAAGGGTAATTGTCAAGAGTTGGTAACTGAAGGTTCAAAGGTTCAAAATATTGAACATATCAATGCTTATATCAATGGCACAACATTTAGCATTAGGAATATGTGATAATCAACATAGTTCATGAGGTGCAAGTTTAGTTGGTTGATCAAGGGGCACAACATTTAGCATTAACAGTTTTCCATGGTTTAGGGTTTAATATTTAGGTAGCATGTTTGTTTTTAAAACCCTAAATAATAGGCTTTGTGCAAAGTGTATATTAAAGTTTCTTTTTGATATAATTGGAAGTTTACTTATGATCATCGGTTAAAAGTCACTTAAGTGACTTATAAAGAGTTGCAGTTACATTAATGGCCAGTCCCTACTCTTGGATGATAACTAGTGAATAGGTTTCAAACTCATATTTCATTTCTTATACAAAGATCAAGGGTTAAGATTTAATTTGTACAATGGCGGGTTTTGAAGATCTGTGGATCACATTCATATCTTTTTTTTTAGACTATAGGAATCGGGTAACACGACCCCCTATAAACTATAGTGCGCCTGGTAAAATTTTAAACGTGACTGATAGTGCTGGCATGACATGTCCTTTGGTACCATGGGAGTGGGGGAGACTAAACCTCATGACCAACCTCCTACAACAGGAAAGATTTAGCCAATCAAGCTAGGGCCCCACCCTAGATCACATTCAAATCTGAGAACTACTCTACAATGTTTTATCTTGATGGGCATTAAGAAGTCCAATAGTCACATGGTTTAGTTTTGGTTTGTAATTATATGAATACGAACAAATTAGTGTTTATTTTGATGGCGCCAAAAGATGAACTTTATCATTCTAGTTTTTGAAAAGATTTTTAAGATTTTAAACGTGGAAGAGTGGAATATATGGTAGAGCAAGATGAAATGTTTTGACACTAATTTATTCTATGGAAAAGTGTGCAACAACAGTATGTTTGTAGTTTTGGACTTCATGAAGAAATATTGAAATCTACATTACCTTGTTGAGTGGTTTTTGATGGAAGCATTAGCTTTATATGAGTATATTGAAGATCTTGATAATGAGTGGTTGTTAGAATAATGCACATACATTGAGGCTTGAACAAAGAATGAAATGAATTCTATGGGTGAGGTACAAGGGAGTAGAGTTATAATCTGAAGAAGGAATAGTGAGATGCAATGGAGCAAAATTCCAGTTTAAATGAAGAACAATGTGTGTGTGTGTAAGTTGTTTGATTTTGTAAATGTCAAAGTGTGTTGTCTAGGGTTTTTTGTTTCATAAAAAAAGATATATTTGTGAGAAAGTTCTTTTTATGTCATCTATTTATTTTGAAAAGAAGGGATATGGTCCAGTAAATTTTTATTTGTGTCACTACAATTCAAAGAAGGTGCAGTCAAGATGAGAGTAGGGAATTGAAGAAAATCCTTAATGATTTATTGTTCATTTTTCATATCTATCATCCTTTTGTATTTGGTGTGCTAAGGCTCGAGTCTTGTGAAGGTGTTCTTGTTTATGTTTACAAAAGGGTGTGTGGTTTTGAATGTGAAACAAAAAAGAGGAGAGGTAGGTTTGAGATTATGATTTTGAATCAGTATGGTAATATGGGTGAATAAGGGAGATGAATTTTGTTGCAGGGATAAAGTAGTGTTTTGTATGGAAACAAAGTAACCCTCTGATATTTTTTTATTCCTTTTGAGGTGTTGTGTGTTATCTAGTGAGGCTTGTTGATTACCAGTGAGGCATATTGTAGCCAGTGAGTCTTGTTAATTGCTAGTGAGGCATATTATAGCCAGTGAGGTATATTGTAGCTAATAAGGCTTGCTGATTTCTAGTGAGGCATATTGTAGCCAGTGAGATTTGTTGTTAGCCAATGAGGCACACAACTTGTAACTTGTAAGGTTTTGACCAATGAAGTCTAATGGAGCTTATGTTCAAAGTGGTTTTTCACCCTTTCAAGGTTTTCCACTCATAAACCTGGTGTTATGTCTTCTCTTTGTGGTTTCTTATATTTTTCTTGATTGGATATATTTGTTCAAGTATTACATTCATATTTGCATGTTATTAAGACTCCCTCCACATTCAATAACTATAATATTTGAAGTGATTCAATGAGTTTCTTTGCATAATTCAAGTGTGTTAAAGATTGAAATTTTATTTGTAATAATACCAATGATTCACCCCCCTCTTAGTGGTCTTGTACTCCAACAAGTTTTTCTTCACCAAAGCAAGCTCTAAAATCCCTAAAAATCACATCTCAAAAGAAAGCTATTTTATGGGTTAGTGGATTCAAAAGCTTATAACCTCTTACATTCTCACTGTAACCAAAAAAGATGGATTTTGTTCTTTTGGATCCTACTTAGAACACTTCTCTTGAGGCACATGAACAAAATCCTCATAACCAAAGACCCTTAAATGTAAAATAGAAGGATTTATACCTATCCGCACTTCATAAAGAGTTTTATCAACAAGAGCTAAACAAGGAGATCTATTAACCAAATAACATGCAATACTTACAAATTCTGCCCAAAAGTATCTATCAAGCTTAGCACCACTCAACATGCTCCTAGCTCTTTCCGTCAAGGTTTGGTTCATTCTTTCTGCTACCCCATTTTGTTGAGGTGTATAAGAAGTAGTATTTTTCCAAACAATATTTGTATACTTATAGAACTCATCAAATTCCCTAGAACAATATTCACCCACATTGCCAGATCTCAACACCCTTATCTTATAATCCATTTTCTTCTAAACTAAGGCTTTAAATTCCTTAAAATTAGTGAAAAATTCAAATTTTGCATGCATAAAATAAATCCAGGTATATCTTGACACATCATCAATGAAAGTAACTTAATAATGATATTTTCCAAAAGAGTCAACATCCACTAGTCTAGAAACATCCAGATGAATGATCTCTAATAATCTCTTAGCTTTAATAGTCCCATTAGGAAATGATGATCTATTATGTTTACCAAACACATAATTATGAAAAAAATCATATTTACTAATAGAATAATCAGAAAGATCATCAACCAAATTTTTGTTCAAAATGATCTTAAGACCCTTTTCACTTATATGAACCAATCTATGGTGTCGCAACATACATGCATTTTTAGGGATAGTTACATTGGAAGAGTTAAAATAGTGGAAGCATTAAGCTTAAACAAATTCCCAATCCAAGATCCTTTTGCTATCACCAAACTCCCTCTTATCAACCTACAACTAGACTTTTCAAATGTCACATGCATTGTAAAATCATTCAACTTGGATACTGAAAATAAATTTATCACAAGTATTATAATATGTAAAACATGATCAAGGGTTTTAACCCTCCCATCATTGAAACACAACTCTACCTTTCCCTTACCAACAATCTTCTTCATGCTATTATCATCAAGGAAAAATTCTCCCCCATCATAAGTTGAATATGAAGGAAACCACTCCTTGTGAGGAGTCATATGGTAGGAGCAACCTAAATCAATAAGCCAATCGCCATCACTAATAATGTTAGCAGAAATAAATAAAGCATGAGAATCACCATCTTCTGAGGAATTTTTTGTGGAAGTATCCAAACTCTTTTTATTGTTTCTACTCTCCTTCACACTCCCTCTCTTACCACAATTCCAACACTTTACTCTGCTCTTCTTGGGGGTTTTAGAATGTCCTTTAGACTTTCCTCTCTTTTTGTCCCCTTTAGGTCCTCCTTCTTCTTTGGACCTTCCTCGCACATGCAAGACATCTTTTCATCCTACATTCATATATTTTCTCCTCATTTCTTCCAAAAGAAGTATTGAAATGAGACTATCCATCTTCAGTTATGTACCACCATCACTTATGGAAACAATTAGATTTTCCAAAGATTTAGGTAAAGAACAAAGTATCAAAATACATTTATCTTCCCTTTATATCTTAACATCTATAGGTGCAAGCTGACTTATAATCATATTTAAAGCATTTAAATGTTCTACAATAGAATCACCATCCTTCATTTTCAAAGAATATAAAAATATTTTGAGATATAACTTATTAGTTACACTTTTGGTTTGGTAAATATCACCTACCCTCTTCCACAAATTGTATGCAATAGATTCTTCTGAAACATTCAAGAGGATGAAATATGAAAGACACAACCGAATGGTTCCTTGTTCCTTCTTTTCCATTTTCTTCCAATCTTCATCAGATGTTGATTCTAGTTTCTTTTCACTTGAAACTGCCAACCATTGATGTCTCTCTTGAAGGAGATCCTCCATCTTCAACTTCCACATCTTGTAGCTAATGGAATTGAACTTCTCAATATCTAGATGATAGGTAGAAGCCATGGTTTTCAACCTTCTTCACAAATTTGTAAAACCCATAATGCTCAAGTTCCCACTGCAACCAAAAAACCTACAACACTCAAAAGAAAGGCGTCCCTCACTTAACAAAATTGTTAGGTCTGATACCAAATATTGGAAATCAAGGTATAAATTGCAACAATAATAACTTATTAAAGTGGTTGCAAATCTGAAATTATATATTCAAGATTACCATAGAAAGATTATGTGATTGAAAATTGCAACAATGAAAGAAAAATTTGCAATACCACAAGTCATCAAACACAAGTAACACAAGATATACATGGAGAAACCCTTGTAGGAAAAAAATCCACACCCAAAGAGATCCAATATTTTTATATCTTCAAGGAAGTACATCAATACAAAAATCCTCTTTGTAATCTGACAACACTTCATCGCTCTGACAACTTGCAAACAAACTCTTACAAACCACCATTTCAAGGCTCCAATATATAGAAGTTTGTGGGAGAGAATACAACAAATGGTATCCCAAAACAACAAGAAAAACCACCTAGAAAAACCCATGCCCCCTTAGTGGAAAGCCCCTAAATATTTTAAAAAATATTGAATAATCACATGGCCTTCACATGGGTGCCTAACCCATAGCCAATCATAATTGGTCAAACTTGAGTGCTCCATAACTCACCAATGGCTCTAACGGTTTCATGCAAGAGCATGCACCAACATGCAAACCTAGGTGCCCAACCATGCAAGAGTATGCAAAACATGCAAATAATATGTAAGGACATGCACACCAAAGTGGTCCCCACTCACAAAGTTGGACACCCAAGAGGAATATTCTCCTAGGATTCTCTATAACCACCACTGTAAAGGGTCCACCTCTTTGAATGCAATTACAATTTATCATAGGAAAATAAATAATAAATATTTTGTCCCTCATGTCCCCTAGAACACTTTTTAAACAACGTGGAGAAGCATAAATCAACTTAGGATAACAATTATAATGTCACCTATCCTAACAAGATCAAAGCACTCTTCACTTTAGTAAACTATTATAGAGGGTATATCTTATCTAAGAACAAAAAATATTCTATGAATTTTTGAAAACCCTTATCATAGTTTTTCTAACCGAAAAATTAAAAGAATACACTTCTTCTATTGAGGAAAATTTGGTAGATATTGGGTAAGGTATGTAGTTTCACTACTTATGTATCCACATTTTAATCACTAATAACCTAAGAGGGAAATAAAAAATTATATATTCAATGATCATGTAATAATCCTTAAACTTATAATTTTGTTAAAAAAATATCTCTAGTAAGAGCTATGATAAGAATTGTAGTGAACCTATAAGAGAAATCAATATAATCAACAAAATTCTATATTATCTTCACAATTCCACTTTGAGGGGGTAACCCGATCCTAATAGAGCATACATTCTAATTAAAATTATCCATGTTATTTTCCCCTTGGGAAGTTATTACAATATAAATAATTTTATTAGAGATATTTTATATTATCTCATGCACATGAATAAATACTATAATCTAACTAACTAGTTGGATGACTTACACAAAATATACATCCACATGTCTATTTCATATTACCTATGGGTAATTTACAAAGAATATTCACCCAAACTAATACTAACTCTTAACAATTACATATATTAGAATGGGGTTCATAACAATCCACTATGTACCTATATTTTATACTAATTTTTTTTAGAGAAAACTATAAATCATGTATCTTGATGATTATATCTAATCTAGATGATTCTCATATTTATAATTCAATATGTTAATTATTTTTTACACAATTCTACCTGATAAATTTATCACTTATTACATGATTTACATGTGCTTACATGTTTATTTTATATTAAATTTTCTTGTTTCATTTTCTCTCACCTTCAATTCCTTGTATTTGATGGATGTAACTAGTTGAACTAGGAATATACTATTGCTAACACTCTTATGTTGATATTTTAGATAGCTACCTAATACTAGATAGATACTAACTACTATTAATATTTAGATTATAATCATATTACATGGTGATATTGAAAGTGTATTACCAAATTAATACCACTACACTAGGTGGAGTATCATAGTGTCATTTTCTATACAAGCATGATTTCTAACCCAAATATCTCTCCCCCTCTCTCACATATTATTATTTTTCATTTAATATTTTGTAGATAATAGGATCAATTCATAATTATACTTAATTTTAATTTTGTGATAGAAACTACTCATTGCATATCTTTTCTATACTTTATAGTTTCTTATGGAACACTTAGACCATGAAGATGAAACTTAGGAGATTCACCTCTAAAGAAATAACTTATCACATGCATTTATTTTGGTGATTTTAAATAACTAAAATGTTATCCAATATATTGCTTCAATATTAGGGGGAAAGGGGGTAATTTAGTTAATGTGATATAGGTAGGTATTCAGGATGGGGAAGTTCGTGTAGAAGATAGTGGGTTACTTATAAATGGTAATAAAAACCCTATACAAATCACTTTGCATAGGTCAATAAGAAGGAATTTTTCATTCACTATGTGAGTCTCACCAAGATCATGAATCTATCTTTTTTTCTACACCATGACCTTGTATTGTGTTTGAGCCTTATGGTTCTAGGTGCACCTTATTAATTTCAAATTTAATGTAGTTAAAAAATAAAATAGTGGTCACCCAAAGGTTGTGCAAATTTAGTACAAGATTACAAAAGTTTCTTAAAACCAATTATTAGACACCTTTTGATAATGCTCTGACCCTACCTAGAATAATATCTAGCTATATCTAAAAGTCTTCTATTATAGTTTAGATTAATGTGTGCATACAGTAATTGAGATTCTTTTTTATTAAGGGGATTCATTCTTAGAGTTGTTATGGAAAGTATTTTAGGGTTGTGATGTGTAAGTGCTTTTAAATCAAATATTTCTATTTAATTACATGTTTGTCATAGCTTATCTTATTTTTGTGTTGAAGCTTTATTGTATGTGAGACAATCAAAACTAGTTTTGATGCTAAGAAGCTTGAGGTTAGAGGGGGTGGCATTGAATCAACTTGATTCTCAGTGGAGGAAGCCTCTACCTTCCTCCACAAGGTTTGTTTCTCCCATGTGTAAGTGGTCTCTAACCCCTTAGCATTCCTCATTTTGTAGGTATTCATTTGGTGTGTTATGCTTGTTTCTTTACTTTGTATTAATTAAATTTATCTTGAGCCCTCATCTCTTGCCTAGTAATCTATGTTTTGTACAACTAAATTTATGGTACAATGAATGAACCCCCTCTGGCCACCCCTGATGGGGTCTCTATCCCTCTCGTGGAAGCTAAGTCTTTCCATGATGTATTGGTAGAAGAGTTTGGTTTTATCCCTCTCATTGATTTTTTCATTTCAAATCCCCTTTGTAAGGATGGATTCATTTGGTGAGATGGAGTGGGGGAAGGTAAATGGTCTAATGGAAACCCTAATTTTATTTCTCTTTCTTGAAATCCATAAATGCTTGATGCTTTAAACAAAGAAAAGGTTAGACTTAAAAGTATTGCATTTTTTATTGTGGCCATAGATTGCAATAAAATCCCTACAAGAAAATTTATAGATGTGTGGTTTATATTATGGAGAAAATAATTTAGAATAAAAATATCATTTTGTAGGATGGTCCAAAAAGGACTCTTCCTAGTTTTCTTTCATAACTCTAAAATGCAAGAGACTATAATAGATAAACACTTTTGGAATATCATTAAATGTAGTTTTAGGGCATTGAAATGGTCTCTTGAAGCCATTTGTGATGAATTCTTGGCCATGTTGGGCCCATGGTGGTTAATTTTTAAAAAGGTTCCACTATTATGTGGAAGTTTCTACCTCATCTCCTTTCCTTGGTCATCAAGGTCATTAGGGTGGAAGATGTGAAAGTTACTTTACCACATCTAGATGTTAGGGTCTTAATTACTCTATTGCCTGGTGTGGAAATACCTAGAAAGGTGGAATTGTTGGACCAAACATATATAATTAGGTATGAAATAGAAATATTGAGAGGTATAAATGCATGATACCTCTATAGGAGAGAAGGGAATTTTTAGAGAAACTTCCCTATTATTAACAAAAATCTAAAATATAAAAGAACCAATCAAAACCATAACTCGAACTTGGGTAACAAATATGAATCCATCCCCAACCAAATGATAAATTATTGCATTCTGGTAGAGGATTCCAAATCCACAACAAGAGATGATAATGTGTCACTAAGATTGGACTCTAGAAGGATTGTACTTTCCACAAAACAAAGAAGATTTCCCTACCAAATAAGGCATGGGTCCATTAAAAAAAGATGACGTAGACACTATGTCTGAAGAAATTGGAGTAGATAATCGCAAACAATTCACCCCAATAATGGATTCTATAGATCCTTATCCAAGTAGAGAGATTATAAGTGGAGATGGTGTCTTGTTGGGTGGTACCTTGCCCTCTGTTCGAAGAAATTCGAGAGGTTGATACCCCCAAGCTATCAGTCCCTCTCGAAGTTCTACCCCAAAATAAGAATTACTTGTAGGAGAATCACACCTTTGGTTTAAAGACTAGTGCAAATATGTATTCAATAAATAAAAGTGAAAGTAAAAATTCCCAATAGTTGGTGATGGAAAAAATTTGTCACAACATTTTCTTAAGAAACAATCCTAAAGACTTTGAACCTGAGAAGATCTCTATGGGACTAGAAAGAAAAGAAGATATAATTATCAAAGATCTCCATGCTCTGAAGAGTCGAAGGCTATAAAGGAACCTAATTCCTACTCAATAAAGAAATTTGACTAAAGAGTTAAAAACATAATTTATGAAATTGAAAGTAATAATCAAATACATAGAAACTTGCAAAGGCTCATAGCTAGTTCACCATCTCAACACTAGAATGAGGATAAAAATGAAGGGGAAAACCCTCATGTATCACCACCTAAGGAAAGAATCAACCAAAACCATTGTTCAAATTGTGAACTTAGTGAAAAGAAGAAAAATAGGTTTATCAATATGGAATGAAGGGAAATAGGGCTATGATGGGCCTATTCTTCCTTGATTCATTAGGAAATGAGATCCACACAATGAAAGGACTATCAACCTTGAGGTGAGTCAATTCAAAGTGTGAATTTATAAATTTCCTTTTTTGCAAGGATGGGGGTCCTGATTAAACAACACTTTTGGGAAAAACATTAAAAATAGCAAATCAAACCCAAAATGCAATCTACAACTTGGATCTAATAGATTAAGCTCAATATTGATGGAACCATACATCAAATTGAAGATTTGAGAGAGGAAAGATGATGTGTACTAGTCACCAAAAGTGCTCTACTGAAGCTAACATAGGACTCATTCACCCAGGGGAAAATGGGTCCTAGTTTAGGGTTTTTCTATAGCTTTTTGTATCCTCTATAACAAATTTGAATTTTTCAATTTTCCTAGCTTTCAGGTTCGGGAATATTTCCAAAAATAAATTTTGTAATTGAGTTTCTGTGAGATGACAACTTTCTTGACAAACTTTGCAACTTTGACAACTTCTTCAATTTTGTTCTTCAAGAGATCTTCAAGATATCTTCCACCTAAATCTGCAAACATAAATCAAGAGGGGAAAATGTTTTGTTTATGGTGAATGGGGGCTTTCCTTGGTCAAACCCCATTTTGTTAATTAAACCTTGTAATGAAATGAAATAGAATGATATGAACGATGAATGAAAAAAGCAATGTCACAACTCAACAAACCCTTGAATGAACCTTGGAATGTAGGTCTGCAACTAGCATAAAATGTATTCAATGTATGTGGATCTTGATCTTGAATTTGATTTGAAACAATGCCTTGAATGCTTAAATGAATCATGAACTCTACATCAACATATTAACTCCAATAACATGCATGATGCAAGAATAATTTGACATGACAATTGGATCTTGATTGCTGCAATAATTCTTCAATAATTCTACTCTAGATTTCTTAGATCAAAATTGCTAGGTGAAACATAGTGAAATAATGTTATATTTATAGGTATATAGCATTAATTTCCCTAAATTCAAATAACACAAGTTGACATGTGAATATAGATTTGAATATGTTAAAATAACACCAAAAATATAATTTAAATTTAGGTCCTAGGTCTAAGTGAGGACACATTTTCCCATGGATGAATGGGTCCTAGGTCACTTAACTAGGACACACATTGCTCAATGAGAAGTGTTATGTTAAGGAATTAATGAATTCTAGGTTTCATCTTCAAAAAATGCAAT
>VDFB02137365.1:21063216-21104792 GCA_007258455.2 Sequoia sempervirens | reverse complement strand
CTTTCTCCAACTCACTTTGACATAATACTCTCCTATTCACCAACACTTCTCCTCTCCATCTTCGGGTTTTTTAGATGATCCATCATGATCCTCTTCACTAAAGGCTAGTCTCCTATTATTCTCTATCTTTTTGCTTGTCTCCTTAATTGCTATTCAAATGCTCTATGTCCTTCACCACACTTAAAGCAAGTTCCCCTGAATACTCTTTTCTCCTTATCATCCTTTCTATAACCTTCATTTTGGTAACCACCATATCCTCCTCTTTTTTTAGAGTTTCCATCACCTCTCTAGTATGAACTGTCATTCTTACTAACCTCCTTATCCTTGTTCTGGTCTGGAAAAGATCCTCTTCCTCCAACAAAATTTCTTCCTCTTTGAAATCTTCCACCTCTTCCTCTCTGTCTCTGCTCATGTTTCTTATTCAACGTCTCCACTGCTTTTAGGGTACACTAGTATGCCTCTTCCACACTCTGCAAATTGATCAAACTAATTTCATCCTATATGGATAACCTCAAACCATTCAGATATCTGGCTACTTGCTCAATCTCATCATCTGAATGTCTAGATCTAATATTCAACTTCTAAAATTCTTCGGTTTATTCTATCACACTTGATTCTTTCTACTTCAAATTTTTCAACTTCTTGAACAAGCTAATCTGACAGTTTGCAGGCATAAGTTTTTATTTCATCTTATTCACCATCTGATCCCATGACTTTATCTTTTATTTTCCTCTTCTTTTCTTGTCTGTCTGCAAATGTTCCCACCAAAGGGATGCATGTCCTCTCACTTTTTGTACAAGAAAACTTCACCTTCTTATCTTCAGAGGTACCTTCTGTAGACATGGAAAATATACTAATTGACATTGTGCATCTGATTCCGACTACTAACATCGTTTCATCCTGAATCATCCTTTGGTCTAACCATTTAATCAAATGCCCTTATCCGACAATTCATCAATATTCCTCTCTTTAATTTAATAAACCAGTTATCTAATTAAGTCGTTCCTTCTCTATAATTAAATTAATCATTTTGATCTAATTATCCTATTTAATTAAATAATTAATTTTATTTGATTAAATTCTAACGCTTCATTCATTAAATTAAATAAATTAAAATCTTATTTAGTTTAATCTAAAAATCATCTCTTTTAATTAGATAAATCAAAATCTTTATTTAATCTCTTTATCACATTTCTCCCTCTAATATTTGATTTTAAATAAATCCATAAATTTGATCCAAATAGGTCACATCAATCTAATCCCTTTATTAAATTAATTAACTTTGATTAATTTAATCTCTATCATGTCCCATCCTCTAGATTTTGCAACTTGCATATGAAAATAGATTTAATTGATTTATTAAATCTCTATTTTCCTCAACAAGGCATCTTTTGGAATATTCTCCAAGTTTGAATTCAAAAATCCAAGTTGACATGTACATCCAACAAGGCATTTACTCTCTTGCATGTCCTTTTCCTTGAGCCAAGTGGCATTCAATGCATTCTTTTCCCTCTTGCATGTCATTTCAAATAAATTCAAAATTCAAAAATAGGCACTTATTGGCACAATCCTCAAAACTTGTACATCCCTCCATCCACTCATAGGTTGACAAGTGGCATCTTGCCATTGGTTGAATGTTAGTCCCACATTGCTCTATTTTGGACATTCATCCTTCAATCTCATCTATAAATAAGAGGCTTCATTCCTCATTTGATCATCCACAATTTGAGTAAAGTTACCATGCTCAAATCATTAGCAATCCTCATCCATTATTATTGAGTTCTTAGCTAGGTTATGCAGGTTTTTAGCTTGGAGCACTCACCATCCTTCATCAAAGTGGATCATTCATCAACATTCATCAAAATACATCAATCTTGCATCATAGGAATTGGGAAAGGGCCAATTTTCACATCAAATTGGCACCAATTCCCCCATGGGATCATAAGTTTGCTAGTTTAATTTGGATTCAATCTATTTTATTGCTTTCTCATTGTGTTCTTCATTGTTGTTTTCCTAATTTGAACTTTGTGAATGGATTTCATGAGGAATCCTTGTTCTTGCTTGCATTATCTAATCTAATGTGTGTGTTCTTATTATTTTGCAGGTATTGGGATTGGGGTTCGCACACCTTCAAATTCAAAATGTGGTCTTGTATTCACTTTATTTAGGGATCTTATGAAATAAAATGTGGTCTTGTATTCACTTTATTTAGGGATCTTATGAACCTCTCTTCTCCCTGATCTAGGCCAGGTTGCTCATCTCTTCCTCTTTCTTCTTGTACTTCTACTTCATCATTCACATCATCAACTAGTTGACCTCTTCTCTGGGTCATTTCAACTGCATCCAATCTAGCAGAAATTCCTCTTAACATCTCCATCACAAATTGGTCTGCATTTCCACGTGCCCAATTTCTACCATTTATCCTTCCCACCATCTTTATACAAGTCCTCTGTAGCTGCAGTTTGGATCCTCAATCCGCCACCCCACAACAAATCTTCAATAGGACTTCGCAAACTCTGATGATCTCGCAAGGAATGAATCTCACTCTGATACCAATCTAGCGCAGCCATAGTAGGAGGGTCCTCAAAGATAACAATCCAGACCATGTAGCAAGAGTAACAAAATGAAAGTAACATAGAATATGGATAAAAATGAAGATGCAAATATTCTCTTTAATAATTTTCTTAGTTACATTTGGCCAAAAACATTCGGGCTTACAAATTCGGCTCATAGGCTTGATACAACAGGTTAAAAAATATAACATTCCAATATGCTCCTATATGCTAGCTAAAATCTTATAATTGAATCTATCTTAATCTACTTAACCAACTACCAACTCCACTGCCTATTTTGATGATCGATTACAAGCTTTATACTATATCTACAATTCTAGAAATATCTGTGTTGGCCAAAGATCATCACATTCTCCAATGAAAGAAAATATAACGGGTGCAAGAACAAGTTGGCCTCAAATTTGAATTACTCTTCAACAGGTGTGTAAGATGAAGTGTGGACCTAAACTGAAGGTCAGGGACACTCCAAGGAATATTTAAAATCACACTGTTAAGATCCATAAATGATGGGGACAATCCACAACGATTGAACTGGCCAAAAGGTTTGAAATTATTCTGGTGCCAATTCAAGAAACTTCCAAGAATTGTGGAAGTGATAACTTGTCAAAAAAAGATCCAATCACACTCAAATATTGGAACAAGGAAAATAAACACATAGATGATGTAATCCAGTATCCACAAGGTCTGGTGAGCAAAGATGACGAATCCACCAGCATGAACTGAACAAGAAAAAAACAAGAACTGAAAGAAAATATTTTTTTGTTGATGTAAGATTACCAAGAACCAAGGATTCTCCCACATCAGAGTCATAATAACATACAAATCTAAATGTAATACTTGAACAAATATATCCAATCAAGCACAATATAAGAAACCACAAAGAGAAGACACAACACCAAGTTTATGAGTGGAAAACCCTAAAAGGGTGAAAAACCACTCTGAGCATAAGCTCCATTAGACCTCACTAGTCAAAACCTTACAAGTTACAAGTTATGTGCCTCATTGGCTAACAATAAGCCTCAATGGATACAATATGCCCCACTAGCTACAATATTCCTCACTGGAAATCAACAAGCCTCACTGGCTATAATATGCCCCGCTGGCAATCAACAAGCCTCACTAGCTACAATATGCCTCACTGGTAATCAGCAAGCCTCACTGGCTAACACACAACCCCTCAAAAGTAATAAACAAAACTCAAAGAGTTACTTTATTTCCATACAAAACACTGCTCTATCCCTACAACAAAATTCATCTCCCTTATTCACCCATATTACCATATTGATTTAAAATCATAATCTCAAACTTGCCTCTCCTCTTTTCTATTTCACATTCAAAACCACACACTCTTTTGTAAAAATAAACAAGAACACCTTCACAAGACTCTCCTCAATACACCAAGTACAAAAGGCTAATAGATATGAATAATGAACAATAAATCATTAAGGATTTGCTTCAATTCCCTACTCTCATATTGACTACACCTTCTTTGAATTGCAATGACACACAAAAAACTCTACTAGACCATATCCCTTCTTTGCAAAAAAAATAGATGACATAAAAATAAATTTCTCACAAATATATCTTTTGTTATGAAAGTCAAAACCCTAGACAACACACTTTGACATTTACAAAATCAAATCACTTACACACACACACTATTCTTGATTCAAACTAGAACTTTGATCCCTTGCATCTCACTGTTCCTTCTTTAGATTAGAACTCTTCTCCCTTTTATCTCACCCATAGTATTCATTTCATTATGTTGTTCAATCCTCTCTGTCTATGCATTATTCTAACAACCACTCATTATCAAGATCTTCATTATACTCATATAGAGCTAATACTACCATTAGAAACCACTCAAAAAGGTAATGTAGATTTCAATATTTCTTTATAAGTCCAAAACTACAGACATACTATTGTCACACACTTTTCCATAGAAGAACTTAGTGTCAAAACCTTTCATCCTGCTCTTCCATCTATTCCACTCTTCCACATTTAAAATCTCAAAAAGATTTTCAAAAACTTGAATGATAAACTTCATCTTTTGGCGCCACCAGAATAAACACTAATCTTTTCATATTCATATAATTGCAAACCAAAACTGAACCATGTGACTGTTAGACTTCTTAATTCTTGTTAAGATAAAACATGGTAAAGTAGTCGTTCTCATATTTGAATGTGATCCATAGATCTTTAAAACCTGTCATTGTACAAATTAAATCTTAACCCTTGATCTTTGTATAAGTAATGGAATATGAGTTTGCAACCTATTCAATCAGTATCATCCAAGAGTAGGGACCAATCATTAATGTAATTTCAACCCTTTATAAGTCACTTAAGTGACTTTTAACCGGTGATCATAAGTCAACTTCCAATTATATAAAAAATTAAATTTAATATACACTTTGCACAAAGACTATTATTTAGGGTTTTAAAAACAAAGATTCTACCCAAAGATTAAACCCTAAACCATGTTAGACCCTTAATGCTAAATATTGTGCCCCTTGATCAACCAACTAAACTTTCAAATAACAAACTTTGTTGATTAACATGTACTCCTAATGCTAAATGTTGTGCCATTGATATAAGCATTGATATGTTTAGGATTTTGAACCTTTGAACCTTTGGAACTACCAACTCATGACAAGTACCCTTGATGCTCAAGAACCTCTTCCACCACCATCAATTTTAGTACCAACTTTTGCATCAATAAATGAAATAGATCATGAACTGTGTAATGAATGGCATATATCCAAATTAACAAACCTTCTATCATCTATGAAATCAAACCTTTGACATGAACAAGTACCAAACACCCTCAGAATCTCAACATAACATCATACTCCATAAACCTTTGACATAAATGAAAAATGAAATTCCACTACCAACACAACCAAAGGAGAAAGATAAGATGATGTAGGAGCATCCAGCAGTGTAGGGAAATCTTGCATCACACAAAAAAAAAAAATCCTTAATATCTTTAGTTGTTTTGAGTTCCATAATGGCACTTAAGGGGTGTAAGACAATTAGAATTCATAAAAGGTGAAAAATTGGCACTTACTATTTTTATTAAGGTAACCCAAATGGGCTCGTATGGACCTAAAAATTTACCCTAAGGAGCAGAACTAAAAAAAAATTTTGAGCGTGATAGAATTATCTCAATATGCTGCATTGTTTGGGAGATATTAAATTTTCCATCTTGAGAGATTTCTCTAATGCAAGTTCAAATTCAGATATGAAAACCTTAGAGGCCCCAAAATAGCTTGAAAAGTGGACGAACAGATCTTTGATGGTTTGGTGTTGTAGATCTCTTCGAGAGCTTTCCAACTATATGTTATAATAGCAAATCAGATACTTTGATCAAAAGTTATGGCCCCGCGAAGTTTCTCCACTAAAAAGTGAATTTCATTAATTATCTTCCTAGACAAGAAATCAAACGACGGGACTTTTGGTGCCAAAGCAAAAGGGAAAGTTATGCTTTCTAGAACATTCTAGGGAGGTTATTGGGTAAAATAAAAGGGATAAGTGGGGGTTGTAGAAGGTGGCTCCATTAGTGTGGATTGTGGCTCTGAATAATGTATTTTTTTTTAGTGTTGATCTTGTTGTAATGAATCAAGCCCATTAGGTTGTAGCATTATAAGTTCTAAATTTGTAATTTCATTTTTTGAAAATAATTGAAAGTGAGTTATTTTCAGTCTCGCATCTTCTATGTTAGGATCTATTGTTGTGGTTTATGTGGGTTTTGAGCATTTAGGACCTCATCATAAGACAAAAATAGTGCACTTTGAGGCAAATATTGAAAATTAGGAAGATGTGCATGTGGAAGAACAACCAGATGGGTTAGAGGATGGAGAAGAAGAAGAGGGTTCAGAGAGTTCAAATGATGTGCATGATGAGCATGTGGAAGAAGAAGAGCAGCAAGAACCCCTTACTCCTACCATGAGAAGATCCCCAAGATAATGGAATCTAGTTGACAGGTATAGCCCATCCGATTTTAGTTGTGTATTTACTTTGTTAAGTATTTACAATAAACCTAGATCTTATAGGGAGGCTCTTTCTTTAGAAGAGAGTGAGTCTTGGATGTAGCCCATGCAAGAGGAGATGATGGCTTTGGATAATTGTGATACTTGGGATGTTGTGAGTTTTCCCAAAGGAAAGAAGCCCATTCGTTTCAAGTGGGTATTTAAAAGTAAATTTGGAGTAGATGGCAGGTTAGAGTGGTACAAGGATAGATTGATGGCCAAGGGCTACTCCTAGAGAGATGGAGTTGATTTCAGTAAAATTTTCTCTCCTATTTCTAAGTTAACTTCTATTAGATTCCATTTATGTATTTTTGTTGCTTATGATTTTGAAATAGAGCAAATGGATGTTAAAATTGCTTTCTTGCATGGAGATCTTGAGGAAGAGATTTATGTGTGACATCCTGATGGTTTTGTTGTGAAAGGAAAATAACACTTGGTTTGCAAGTTAAATAGATCTTTATATAGTTTGAAATAGTCACCCAAGATGTGTTACTAGAAGTTTCATGCATTTGCATTGAAGTTGGGTTTTTTTAGGAGCAAGGAGGATCATTGTGTTTACATTAAGGTTATTGATGATCAAATACTAATCATTATCTTGTATGTTGATGACATGTTGTTTATGGGTAGCAGCAAGGTGATGATTGGGGAGCTTAAGACTCAGCCTTATGAAACATTTGATGTGAAGGATTTGGGGGATAAAAAATATATTCTTGGGATGGAGATCAATAGAGATTGGGTTCACAAAAAGCTTTGGTTAATTTAGAGTAAGTATGTTGATACCATTTTGCAGAGGTTTAATATGCATGATTGTAAACTAGTAAATATTCCATTTCCTATTGGTACTAAGTTGAGTTTATACATGTGTCCTAATTTTGATAAGATTTTGAATAAATTTCTAATGTTCCTTATGCTAGTGTTGTCAATAGTTTGATGTATGTAATGGTTTGCACTAGACCAAATATAGCCCAATAAATGGGAGTTTTGAGAAAGTTTATGTCTAACCATGGTAGAGAGAATTGGACTTTTGTTAAGAGGATGTTTAGATATTTGCATGGTACATTAGATTACTTTCTGGTTTATCATGGTACTAATTATGTGGTTAAGTCATTAGACATATAGGGTTTTGTTGATGTAGATTGCGTAGGTGACTTGGATAGTCGAAGGTCCACTAGTGGCTATTTTTTTACTTTGTTTGGAGGTGTAGTGAGTTGGATGAGTAAGAGGAAGCCTACAATTGAAATGTCCACCACTGAAGTAGAGTATATGGCAGCTACACATTCCTCTAAGAAGGTGGTATGGTTATAGAGACTTGGTAATGGCATTTTTTTTATTGTTGGACAGTAAGGATTTGATGTGATAGTCAAAGTACCATATGTTTAGCCAAAAATCATGTATCATGCTCATACTAAGCATGTTGATGCTTAGTATCACTTTGTGTGAGAAATGGTTGAGAATGGTAAGGTCTTGATTGAGAAATTTGAAATTTTGGATAATGTTGTAGATTCTCTCACGAGGCCAGTGACCACAAATAACTTCTCTTGGTGCAAGAAGTTCATGGCCCTTGATCACTGTACTTGATTATGTGTTTTATGTGTATCTCATGGATGTGATTGTAATGTACAATGTCAAGTGGGAGAATGTTAGGATAGGTGACATTATAATTGCTATCCTAAATTTGTATTTATGTGTCTCCACGTCCTTTGGAAAGTGCTCTAGGGGACATGAGGGACACAATATTTATTATTTATTTTCTTATGACAAATTGTATTTACATTCAAAGAGGTGGACCCTTTATAGTTGTGGTTATAGAGCATCCCAAGCGAATATTCCTCTTGGGCGTCCAACTTTGTGAGTGGGGACCACTTTGGTTTGCATTTCCTTGTATGTTATTTTCATGTTTTGCATACTCTTGCATGGTTGGGTGCCCAGGTTTGTATATTGGTGCATGCTCTTGCATGCAGCCATTGGAGTCGTCAATGAGTTATGGAGCACTCAGGTTTGACCAATTCTGATTAACTTTGGGTTAGGCATGCATGTGAAGGCCATATAATTATTCAATATTTTATTCCATGTTTATGGGTTGTCCACTAAGGGGGGCATAGATTTTTCCAAGTGGTTTTACTTGTTGTTTTGGGATACCATTTGTGGTGTTCTCTCCCAAAAACTTCTATATATTGGAGCCTTGATATGGTGGTTTGTAAGAGTTTTTTTTAAGGTTGTTAGAGCGATGAAGTGTTGTCAAATTACAGAGAGGATTTTTGTATTGATGTACTTCCTTGAAGATTAATGCAAACATTAGATCTCTTTGGGTGTGGATTTTTTTCCTGCAAGGGTTTCTCCACGTATATCTTGAGTCACTTGTGTTTGATTACTTGTGGTATTGCATATTTTTCTTTCATTTTTGTAATTTTCAATAACATAATCTTTCTATTGTAATCTTGAATATATAATTTCAGATTTGTAACCACTTTAATAAGTTTATATTTTTGTAAGTTATACCTTGATTTCCAACAGATCTAACCTTTTAAAAAAATTAAAAGCTAACCCTATATATCCTTTGATCATCTAAAATGTATGATATGTTGGTAATTGGTTATCTCTTAGAAGTTACTCATGTCATATCTTAGTGATTGAATAGTGATCTATGATAATGGTTTTTCCTTTGTAGGTGGTACTCTAAGAAATTAGGTTGGCACTATTTACAAATAGGATGAGTACATTTATATGCTCATAGATTAAACACATCCTATATAAGCCTTCCCTTATATATAACCTATTTCATATAGTGAGATCTAGGAATTAATAGTTAGAATATGAAACAAGTGAGTATTTTTGTGATATTTTAGCAATCGAAAAAGATATTAAATTGTTTAGATAATAGAAGATAATTTCTATATTATAGTTTTTAATTTTTCGAATCAATTATAGGTGTGAATTCTATAATATTCATAAGTCCATAACTTTTGAAGTTAAATTCTCTCTCTTGGTGTTTCTATCTAATTTCCCAAGTTTCTCTAAGGATTAGCCAAATCCTATATTTAATAACCCTAGGTCAGTGGCCAACGAATAGGAGATAGATTTACAATTGTTCTCCTCTACAATATAGGCTTTGAAAAACCAAGGTTTTTATCTCTTTATATAACATCATTCTCAATTATAACAATGTGTTTAATGATGTCAAAACATGTTACAATTTTCACATAGAAAATTTTAGAGGATGCAATTGATTGGCTAAATCTTCTTCAAGCTCTATACTTCAATGGTGTTAAATGAGCATAAAAAAAAAAAAAAGTTAAAAGATAATTTCTCAAATTCTATGTTGATTTTTCCTAGGTTTCAATCATGTGAACTAATCTAACCAGTGCCTTATCCATTACAAAGTCTAGAATGAATATTTTTTTCTAGATAATAAACATGTTGATCTTTTCTTTATGTTGAATTATAATAAATGACTGAAAAGAAACTCAAATCTCTATACTTATTATCTCCTTATTTATTATCCTACTTTGATGACACGTTATCATCTAAGTGGTAGAAACTAATTAGCTCTAACCATGTGATCCATATGATCATCACCTATTAATACTTGTACCATTTTAGAGAAACTATTCATGCTACACTCAAGTTTGGAGAGCATGTCCATGTTGAGGTTTAATTTCTCTACATTTATTTCACCATATTTATCTATTTGTACTTATATTGGAGAGATAATGTCAAAAAAATTAGATCTCCACTCCTTGCAAGATTTTATCTCTCCCTCCATATACAATATAGAAGGCATTTGAAATTCGTCAAAACCATCAAAAACATCCAACTCCCTCCTTATGAGTTCCTAGAATTTATTATGGTGGAAAATAATTTCATCTAAAGAATAAATTTAGAAAGAATGTTAGATACCAAATCATGATCAAAATTGGAATGCTTGTAATAATCTTCAACAGTGCAACTCCTAGGGTCTAGTTGACTTGAAAGCACTTCAATGTAACACCTATTTTAGCATGGTTAGTGAATTCATATTTCAAAATTTTGCAATTATTCTAGACCAAATCAACATGACTCAAAATTTTAGACAGCCTATAGCCCAGCATGTTGTCGAATAGGTATGAAAATTTCTTAGCTCCTCCCTCCTTTATCATTCTTGTTTCCGCTATTCTCTGCTTGAGCTTTTCTCTTAAATTTTTAACCTAAAAGGTTAAAATATCATTTTCCTATGAATCCTTATCCTTAATTTCATCTTTTGGATGTGGTAGTAACCCTATAAACATATTTACTTGTTCCTACAGCTTCAAATTATGGCATTGGCCTTTGTCAAATCTTCCTCCAACATCTTAATTATTGCTTTTATAAATAGTGTTGTGTTTACTATGAGGGTGGCTTCTTGAATGGCACTTGTATCCCATAATCTCATGAAAATTAGATTGCCAATAAGTTAATTTGCATCATTGATTACTTGGGGCTTATTGGTCTCTAGGAAAATTGACCATATTTCCAAGGTTTCATTCCTTGGATTAAATTCTAACCCAAAATATAGAGCATAGGCTTTCTCTTCTAATTGCAATATCAAGCCACCTCCTTCTTGTATTTGGATAGTATCAAATCCTATTAAAAATGATATTTCCCACCCTCGCAGGAGAAAACATCCACCACTCCTAACTAATTCCTTGCCCCTTTAGGTGTCATAGTAGCCATTTCTACATCTACCTCTCTCCAAAATTGAGCTATGAGTTCCTTTTTATCGTCTTCTATGAGTTGTCCTTTCAATGTCTTCTATAACTCTTCTCCCATATTTATAAGGATGAAATTCTTGAACTCCTTGGTGGTGATGAATTTATTATCTTGCATGAGTTTATAGCATGCTAATTATCTCACATCATCCATGACTTGATACCTAATCTCAAAATTGATGAGCAATCTATCATTTTAGGGTTTTTGCACTAAAACTCTTGAGGATGGCCTCACAATTTACCTTATTTTTGGCTGCTCAAGTAGATCTTCATCACCTATGGGGTAATCCACAATGGATTCCACCCCAAGGGCTATTTTTTGTAAGGGAGTGATTTTTTGTGGACTTTGTGGCACCTCCATTTAAGAAGGAGGAACAAGAACACCTATTGGTGGCATAGGCACATTTACAAGCAAACTATTGGCACTATCCAACATTGTCATGATCCTAATGATAGGATCCTCGATCTTCAAATATGAGCCTTTGAAAGAGGGATCTAGTGTCTTTCTCTATATTGCAAGTATGAGTAGATAGTGTTGTCATTGATGTCAACAAGCCTATGTTTTCATTGATTTATGTAGTTGAATGAGATTGTTGCAAGAGTGCGAGCAGTTGATGCTTTGATTATTTGCATTATGTTTTCATTAGTAAAGTTATTGGTGTCAACCTCTAGTGTCTCTTTGATAAGCTTCTATCTATGGGCATGGATGTATTGAATATGATGACAATGTGTCTTTGGTACTTGGTTTCCAAGTGATTTTGAGAAAATTTGATTAAAAACAAGAAATAGTGTGTTGCAATGGTAATTTGGGTAACTGAGTTGTGTTCTAGTTTTTCTTTGTATTTCTTCTAGGTTGAATATATTCATATGTTATTGGGATATGTTGGTGAGAAGTTTTTAGAGGTGTTATATTCAAGAGTTGGTGTGCTAGATCATTGTGCAAAAGAAGTTATGTTCACTAGTGCGTAACTGTGCATAGCAGATGTGTCTGGGAGAAATTTTTTTGCTCCATGTTTCTCCATTGTTGTGTTTCAGGTCTTGTGTTAATGAAGGTGTGTTTATGTTGTTGGTAATTTACTTCAGTAAAGAATGTTTGAGGTTTAGTGCTTTGGAAATTTTTTCTAAGTAATAGTGTATGGCAGAGTTGTCTGAGTGTACTGGGTGTGTGCATTCTTCAAGTGGAATTTTTTACAAAGGATTTTGTTAGATTTCAAGGTTTTTGATGAATATTCTAGATCATTTTCAAGCATGGTGTATGGTCTACAAGTCATCCTTGGGTTTGAGGAAGTGTGTACTTAAATTTTAATGGTGTTTACATGGGTAATGATCGACCTAGTGTTTACACTACATGTGAAGGATAAATATTGTTTAAGGAAGTATGTGGTTGAGTGGTATTTGGGTCCCAATTAAGTTTTTATGTGGTCCTCATTCATTTCTACCCGCCATGGATGTGTTTAGGCATCAACATAATTTGAATTTGCACATTTGAGGTGCATAGCTGACCTTGGAGAGGGTTTCAAGGTTGAAGATGGTATAAGTATGGCATGATTTGTTGAAGGATGTGAAGACATATTTGTGGGATGCAAATTATGTGAAGTGTAGATTTGTAGAGCATGAAATTGAGAAGTACATAGTGTGATATTTCATGTGTTAGTTTACTAGATGTAGTGAGTATAAGGTGGCTACAATTCTGCAATCAGACTATGAAGGTGTTGATGCCATTGTGGTGGATTCTATGTTGCATTGAGATACTTTTCTCTATGTAACATTCCTTCTCAATCTTCTTTTCCATTCTGGAAGTGTTTCTTTCTTCTTTGGGTAGTGAGCCCTCTGATAGTGAGCCCTATTGTATTTAGTGGAAATATTACATATATTGTGAGCTAATCCTTACCGTGGTTTTTCCCTTCTTTGGTTTTCCATGTAAATCTAGTGTTCTCTTATGTATGGTGTTAAGTTGTTTCAGTTTCTTTTAATTTATTTTCATGCTAATTCATCATAAAATATTTAAGGGTTTAATGAATGAATGTGGATCTGAATGTTAAAGAGGGTTTTGAAGTTTTAAGGAACAATTGATTCACCCCCACTCTTAGTTGTCTTGTGCATTCAACACTCTTTTCTTCTAAAATATAGATCCTTACCTATTTCTCTCTCCTCTTTGTGGCTTCTTCCTCTGTAGAGAAATTTTTTGTTAGATCTTCAACATTGTTAGGCTCTTCAAAAAATTCTACCAATTTTAAACTAGTACTAACATCATGGATAAAGTGCTTAGGATCACACCTTCTGACCTTCTCTACTCTCATTCTATATGAGAGTATTTTTTTCAATAGTAGCTCCAACCCCTCCTTGGCTATAACCTGAAAGTCTAAAAAATCAATTGTGGAAGGGAGGATTGCATGTTTCTTATAGTTTCTAAAATGAGTTTTATTAGACTCATTTAGTTGTCATATAATCTCCTAAAAATAAATTATATCTGAGACAGTTCTTGGGAGCACATGTGTGATTTGGGAACCATAAACCTAATCATTGTTGCATCTAAGTAAAAGATACAATCACCCTAATTGTGGATCTTGATGTGATTCTAAATGGTTCTATGGGGTTTCCCCAACCTTGATTTAGGTCCACACTTCATCTTATCCATTCACCAAGGAGTAATTAAAATTTGAGGTCGACCTATTCATGTGCACATTACATTTTCTTTCCTTGGATAATGTAATGATCTTTGGGTCGGTGCAGGTGTTTCTGGAGTTGCGAATGTGTATAAAGCATTGTAATTGATCATTAGAGCAGTAGTAGTAGTAGTAGTAGAGTCAGAGATTAGAGAAAGAAATAATTTCTTTGTGGGATTTTTCACTCGCATTGAGGAGCATGTAGGAAAATGGTATTTTGAGCAAGTTGTAATCAGGCCTTTGAGCCGAATCTTTAAGCCCAGATGTTGCTAACTATTTGTAATTGAATTTTCTGATAATGAGAATGTTTGAATTTGTGTTTACTCCCAATTTTTTTGTTTCTTTCGTTGTGTGACTCTTGCTGCATGGTCTGGACTGTTCTCCTTGAGGACCCTCTAACTGTGGCTACATCAGATGGTATCAAAGCATGGTTGCGAACCTACAAATCTTGAGATGAGAGCTAGTTGTGAAATTTGAGTGGGTCAAGATCCTTGTGGTAGTCCTGGGGTGAAAAAATCACCGATTTGAGGTAGGTTGTAAGTGTGTTCAATAGATCACTGAGAAGAGGCAATTGAAACCTTGTAGTCAGATCGCCAAGCTGAGGCAGTTGCACCGAGTAGGAAGAGATGCTGCTGAGAAGGATGAACCCTAGAAGAATGTAGCAGATGATGGAAGACTTTAGAAATGAGATGAGGAATGAGATCTAGAACCTCTTGGGTGGTTTGAGGAGTAACCCTGAACCAAAGGAGGAATATGAAGAAGCTACAGAAGAACTTGAGGTTGAAGAGCTAACAGATGAAGGAGAAGAGAGATTGTTGAGAGCAATGGCACAAGCAAGTAGAATTCATAGGGTGGAGGTTTCTAACTTCTCTGGTACATTGAATCTAGAAGACTTGATAGACTAGATAGGAGAGTTGGAAGACTATTTTGAGCTTGAGGATATTAGAGACCCACTGAGGGTTAGGTTGGCACAAACTAAGTTGAAAGGACATGTTTCTTTATGGTGGAAAGAGTTGCAAAAGGATAGAGTGGAGAATGGTGAAACAAGAATCACCTAGTGGAGACAGATGGTTGCAAGGTTGAAGGCTAAGTTCATTCTAGAAGACTATGAGTTGGAATTGTTCAAGAAGTTGCTGAACCTAAAGCAAAAGGACATGAGTGTGAAAGAGTATACTGATGAATTTTACAAGATGAAAATCAAATCTGGACATCGAGAGATAACTAGGGAGAAGGTGGAAAGGTATATGAATGGCCTTAGATTTAACATTCAGGATGAGATGAGTATGCTAAGGATTTCCATAGTTGAAGATGCCTATCAATATGCCCTTAAGGTAGAAGATAAAGTGAAGAAAAGATAGTAGAATAATCCTAGAAGGAAGGAGAAGCTGATGAGCAGTGGCAAGGAGAAGCAGACAAGAGAAGATGAATCAAGATCTAAGTGGAGTAACGAATCCGATCAGAGGGTACAAAGGAGAGGAAATGGTAGCAAGGAATTCTTGGGTAAATTTTTCAAGTGTGGAGAAGTTGGACATCGATCTTTTGAGTGTCCTGAGAGATCAAGTAAAGGAACTGGTAAAAAGAATTGTGTGGCACATGAAGAACAAGTGACTGAAGATGGGATAGAACTAGAGCAGGGAGAATCTCTTATGCTTATGAGAGTTCTAATGAGGCAGAGCAAGGAAGAGGTTGACACTTCATAGAGGAAGAATCTTTTTTGGATTGTATGCAAATTAGGAGGTAAGTGTTGTAAGGTTGTTGTGGATATTGGAAGTACTGATAACTTGGTATCTGAGGAGATGGTGGAGAAACTTGGTTTGAAAAGGATCCCACATCCTTGTCCTTATAGGATAGGTTGGTTATAGGATGATCATGTAAAGGAGGTGAAGGAACAATAATGGGTGAGCTTTAATATTGGCCCATTTAGAGATGAAGTTTTGTGTGATGTTTTTTCTATGAATTCTTTCCATGTTCTATTGGGTAGACCTTGGCAGTTTGATAGAGGAGATATATATGATTGCAGGAGGAATTTGATTACTCTAGAGGAGGGACATAAGTTTACTTTGGCTTCCTTGAAGAATAAGCAAGGGGAAGTGAGGAACTTGAGTCTTGTGAAGAGTTGCAGTGCTGAGAAGCAAGATGCAGAGGTTGAACTGAAAGATAGCATGGATTTGAAGAAGAACCATGTGGCTAAATCTAAAAGAGAGATGGAAGTGGAAAAATGTAAAGACAAAATTGGGCAGCAAAAGACTTGGGTTGTAGATAAAATAGTAGATAAGGTGAATTTTTTTAGAAGAGGTAGAACAGAGAGGTGGAAGAAGGTGAGGGGTGGTACATGTCCCTTACTACCTTTTGCAAGTATGGGGCGGGAAAAGGAGGATAAAGAGAAGAATAAGTTGCAAGACCTAACAAAGGAAAGAAGAGAGGTTAGGAGGAAGAGAAGTACAGACAGAGAAGACATTTGGATCAAGAATGAGCATGGGATCTACATCCCAAACCCAGTTCGATGTTCATGAGTTCCTCTCATGGAACATATTTTCTCACCAGGGGTGTCTGATGCAGGAGCATCCTTGGGTCGTGGCAATCTTGCATCACCCAAAAATATTTTCATTCTAGTTTGTCTTTGTTTTAGTTTCTGTATAGTCCAAGTTGGTGGATTTGGTGATTCTTCGTGTTTGCTCGCCAGATCTTGCGGATTTATGTCTATGTTTTGGAAGTGTTCATTTACCTTATTCCAAATTTTGAGCGCAATTGGTTCATTTTCCGGCAAGTTATCACTTCCAGATTCTTTGGTTGTTCTTGAACCGACACTAGAATAGAATTTCTTATCTTTCAACCAGTTTGATCACTTGTGGATCTTGACGATGTGATTCTAAATTTTCTATGGGGTGTCCCCGACCTTGATTTAGGTCCACACTTCATCTTATGCATTCACCAAGGAGTAATTAAGATTTGAGGCTGACCTATTCATTTGCACGTTACATTTTATTTTCTTGGATAATGTAATGATCTTTGGGCCGATGCGGGTGTTTCTGGAGTTGAAAATGTGTATAAAGAATTGTAATTGATCATTAGAAATAAGTAGTGGTAGTAGAGTCAGAGATTAGAGAAAGAAAGAATTTCTCTGTAGGATTTTTCACTTGCATTGAGGAGCATGTAGGAAGATGGTATTTTGAGCATGTTGTAATTAGGCCTGTGAGCTGAATCTGTAAGCCCAGATGTTGCCAACATTTTGTAATTGAATTTTCTGATAATGATAATGTTTCAATTGGTGTTTACTCCCAATTTTTGTGTTTCTTCCATTGTGTGACTCTTGCTACGTAGTCTAGATTGTTCTCCTTGAGGACCCTCTGACCGTGGCTGCATCATAATTTTATTTATCACAGTATTTATCCCAAATGTAGGTCCGCTCTTATGATGGTAATAATATTTTATGTGCATCTTCAACTCTTATCTACATGTGGTGGGACCAAATTTTCTTCCCAGTGAGAAAGATGATATGTCATAGAAGAGAGTATTATTTAAAGTGGACCACATCATTGTCCTTCTTAATAGAGATCAAGGATCTATGAATCTCATTTACAACATAGCCTACATAATCATAGGGCTTGTTGACATCCCTTCTCTGAGTTTCCACAGCCAACACCATCAAATTCACTAGCATTTGGGGATTACAATACATGTCTAATACTTGGAAAAGGGAAAATTATGCTCATATGAAATAATATTTAAATATATAATAATTGAATGGCTCTAATTCCCCACTAGAAAACCTTCTTATTTCTTTGTTTGGCCCCCTAGGCTTGAAACTTTGAAACCATTTAACTATTTATTTATCTCTATGCCTTTGATATTGTTTTACCAACACCCCCAATTCTATTAGTAACTGAGTAGTAGGGTCCAAGTTGAATACACTAAAAATGTAAGTTATATCCAGATTCATAAAAAAATCCATTTGTGGTATGCAATGTTGGGAGCCTTACAACATGAGAATGAAGTATGGATGGTTTGTGTTGGTTGTTCATATGTTGTCATTGATTACAACATGGTGATAACTATATGGTAACTCTACTTGGTTTACCAAAAGTTGTTCTCTACCAGTAATACCCTTTTGTGATGGATCAGTGTGTTGGTATTTGAGTTTGGAATTCACTACAAGATCCGATATGACTCTAATCTCCTAACCATATTTTTATGACTCATTCAGACATCTATATCCTGGATCTTGAGATGTATTTTTTGTGAGTAGAAAGTTATCTCTGACAAATTTCAACTTTGTATTCTATTGTTGTTCCTTGCTTTGCATACTATGTGGGAGACTATGCATTCTTCTAAGGTGAACATTCTTATGTTGTGGATTTTTTGATAGTCTCTATGTTGGTAGTATGATGGGAAATTAATGTGTTCTCAAATCCGGAAGGTGTTTTCTTTGAGGATTATTTGTTGGTTTGGAGAATTGTGTTCTATTCTTGGTTGACTCAGCATATGCAATATATTATGAAGACTAGTTATGCTTTATGGATAATAGTCGACTTGGCATAATGCACTGCGCGGATAAAATGTTTAAATCATATATGGTGCCGACAAACAAAGTTTTGATTATTTTATGTTCATCTAATTAGGCCAACCTAATTTATGAATAAGATATACTTGTATATATATAATATGTTTTGAGGAATGAGATGAGCATGAGGAGTGGAAATGGATATATGGAGTGAATGTGAAATGCAAAGAGGAAAAGGTGTGTGAAGATATGATCCTAAATGTGTTCTCTATTGTGGATCAATATAGTTTTGTTGAGTGACTACTGTGTGAGGTAGTACTTCATATTTTGAGCATCATTGGAACTGAACCCTACACATTGAAGGTGTATCCTATCTTTTGGCAGTGAGCCACTATCATTGTATCTTGGCGGTTAGCCATCTTTTGTACTCAAGAAATGAGCCTTTTCAAGGACAGTGAGTCTTGGCAATGAGTCCTATAATATTTTCTATCCAGATATAATATATTGTGAGTTAACCCTCACTATGGTTTTTCCCTTTTTTGGGTTTTCCACGTAAAAATCCTAGTGTTCATGTGTATGGTTGCATTAATTTGTTTTTATGTTCCTTCATATTGATTCAGTCAAAATTTTAATAATCTTAAGATGGATTTTAATGTGGTTTTATGGAATATTGATTCATCCCCCCTCTCCATATTATGGATGTTCAACAATTGGTATCAGAGCTTGGTTCCTTGGAAGAAGCCTAGCAGCTTGAGGAAGATCCCAAAATTTGAGTATAAGAATTTTTTTCCTCTAGAAGTAGTCTCTACCAAATATTCATAAGAAATGGAAGGTCTAAAGGACAAGTTGATGAAAGCGAATGAGTACATTGAAAAGATGTAAAGTAAAAGTGTTCAAGCATGTGATCTATTTGTAAGGCAAATGAAGTTATCTCTATCCTGCTATAACAATTGGATGAAAAGAAAAGAACTGAAGAATGTCAGGAAATTGAAATTCAAAGGAAGATGGATGAATGCATAAAGCTCGAGGAATAAGAAAAAATATTGAGGTCTGATCTAGAAAAGGAAATAAGTTTTGAAAACAAATTTAAGATAAGCTCGCTGATGCTTGATGAATTGATTACCTCTCAAAGACCAGAAATGGATAAGGGTGGTTTAGGGTTTGAGGAAGGAAAAAGTTATAAAGCGAAGAAATTGACTGGTAAGAAGACCTAGCACAAAAATGGGGAAATCAAGGATCTAAGAATCAATTTTGAAAAAACCCATGTCAAATGACATGATGCTAAAAGGTATTTATCTTTCAATGGTGTTTGTTATTTCTGCAAGAAATTTGGTCATAAGGAAAATAATTGCAAAAGTAAAATGAATGATTCTTTACCATTCTCTAGAAAGTGTTCTAAGTGCAAGAAGATTGAACATAAAGTTAGTTTGTTGAATAAAAAGGAAAATGGAAAGAAGAATGTTGTTTTTTGTAAGTGCAGCAATCCAAAACACCCTGGTAATAACTGTAGAAGAAAGAAAAATAATTATCCAATGAATAAGAATGGCCAAATCATTGATCCAAAAGGAGGAAGAAAGGAAATAAAAAGGATTTGGAGAAAGGAATTGGAATTACCAGTTTTATTTCTGCTGACCTTTGGTGTAGATACTCCCATCAATTTCTAATTGAAGCACTGGCTAACAAGGAGCAATTATCAAAAAATATAATAAACCCCCTCATCGATACTTGTGTCATATCATGAAAGAATTATATTTAATGTGGTAACAAGATTAAGGTATTTTCTCAGTCACATGTGTGAAGGATGAAGTCTGCAGAATTTGAAAGAATGGAGGTGTACACAATTTTTGAGGCAATCTACCTACAATTTGAAGCATTTATTACAAAATCATTTGGAATGGAAGGAATAAATTTAGATAATTCTAAAGGCATATGCAGTTTTGGAGAAGCGTGCAAAGGAAGTTTAGAAGGAAATTCAGAGTTTCAAGGTTTGAAGAAAAATCAAGTGGATTTGAAGTGAGCTCCGGAAGCAAGATATCTATACATTTCTTGTTAGCATTCATAGAGCTATTCTTGTTTGCACAATATTTCATTTTTATTGCTATGGATAATTCAAAGGTTGTGAATAGTGCGGATAAAGTGCAAGTCGGTTTGAAGAGGTATTTGAGGAATGTGTTGGAAGAGCTTGTTGGTGCATTCTCTCACATCCCTCTGAGAGTGTTTCCCACAGAAGATATCTATACATTTGTTTGTAGTAAGATAGAGAAGATTTCATCAGTTTAGTTGAGCATGCTTTGGGAAAGTGAATTGAAAGAGA
Organism: Sequoia sempervirens; assembly: GCA_007258455.2. Classification (NCBI taxonomy): domain Eukaryota; kingdom Viridiplantae; phylum Streptophyta; class Pinopsida; order Cupressales; family Cupressaceae; genus Sequoia; species Sequoia sempervirens. The sequence goes on along the minus strand of VDFB02137365.1, from coordinate 21,083,986 downwards.
ACCATGATTCCTAAAAAGGGTTAGTTAAGAAGAAGTTGGATGTTTGGAGAAAATTTCCTTTGTTTGAATTTGAGAAGAAGTATATTTGAATGGTGTTGATCAGAATTCATGATGAATCTTTGTGGATGAGGAACATTTCATTACCAAAGAAGCTATTAGAGATGTAATTGGTTTGTGTTCCTCTGAACCAGTTCCCAAACTGAAGGCTATGGATGAGAAAGAGATAACTGAGGTTAATGATGCAAATTTTAAAGGAAATTATTGATCCAGTAATAAGGTATGTTGCTATGGTCATTGGTCAAAAAGTTTGTATCCCTAACAATGACCTTATAGTTTCTACTAGTGTTGTACATACTATTGTTGATATGCTTAAAAGAGGTATGGATTATGACTTGTGTGAATTACTTTGTATACATATTTTGAAGAATTTAAAGGAAATCAAGAAGAGTAAGAAGAATACATTCTGGTATGGAAATTTGGTTGTTGGTTTTCTCTTTTACTTTTTGAGAGATTTACCAGTAATAGGAAGGATAGAATGGTCAAATTCAGAGCCTATTGGCTATCAAATCAGGAACTTCATGATAAATTTTGGTAGTTTGGATGCAAAAGAGACTTCCCTTGCTACATTCTTTGGAACATTTCAAATGAGGATGAACAGAAGGTCTAGGATTTCAGTAATTGTTGTTGAAACGTACTCCAGAAGCATCAATTTTCTTATGTCTACAGATTTTTGTCACATGGAAGTAGTTGAATCAAGGTTAGTTTGGATATCTAAATTGAATTATGAAGTGTCAGAAGCTGAAGTTGATAATTATGCTAAAAGGCACCTCCAGTAGTGTGACCGGAACAAGGAAGAAAAGGAAAAGTGTTGTTAAGCAATAAGTTGCAAAAGGAAGTGAGCTTGAACATGAGCATGAAAGGATAAATATTCAAAGAGCTTTGGAAGAATTGCAAAAGGTTATTCAAGGTACTAATTTTGATTCATCTATTTCTGTTGTGGAGAATCTTTGTGGCATGATTGATTCTTTGAAGGTTTACAACTTCAAACTTGAAGTGCCTACTAGAATCAAGTCTGATGAAGGAAATTTGGAAGATATCAAGGAAAAATGTGTGAATGCACATAGTCAAGTGATGAAGGAATTGGAGAGTGTACAATTTTGTGAAGGAGAGGCACAAGAACTACTTTATTTTTTCCTAGATTGGTAGGGCAGTACATTGGATATAGGAAATGAGATAAGGATGAGTGAGTCTCTAATGAGAACTTAGGAAAATACATACAGGTTAGCAGAAGATAAAGATAACCAGAGGTGGTCCTATATTGTGTAGCTTTAGGATAAATTATTTTCTCTACAGGATCAAAGGATAGATGTTATCAAGAAGTTTTTGGTACTCAGAGACATGATTAATTTAGACATACTTTTGTTTCTAGTGCTCTTGATTGTATTAGTGAATTATCAAAGATTAATTTTAGTCCCAATACTTTAGCAAATGGTATAAAGTCCTTAACTAAGGTTGAGATATTTCAAAAGACTCTTATAAGTACAAAATATTCATGGGAAGAAGGTAAAGTGTCATGGAAGACTATCCTAGAGAGTCTCAAAGGTTCTTCTTCAGGTTAATTCAAAGAAATGTGCATATCCTTTTGGTTACATTTTTTATGTATACACATATATACCGAACCCTTTCCTTTGTCAGTGATGTCAAAGGGGGAGAGATAGAGAGGAGAGATAGAGAGATAGAGAGATAGATTGGGAGAGAAAAAGGTTGGAAGAAGAAAAACATTTTTGTGAAGAACAACTTTAATAGGGGGAGTATTTAGAGTATTCAATTGTTGTATACTAGAAAATATTTTTTCCATGCATGTTGCCATCAATACCAAAGGGGGAGATTGTTGGGAGCCTTGCAACATGAGCATGAAGTATGGATGGTTTTTTTTTGTTGTTCCTATGTTTTCATTGATGTCAAAATGGTGATAACTATATGGGAAGTCTACTTTGTTTATCAAAAGTTGTTCTCTATCAGTAATACCCTTTTGTAATGGATTAGTGTGTTGGTATTTGAGTCTGAAATGCACCGCAAGATCTAATATGACTCTAATATATTAACCATGTTTTCATGACTCATTCAAACAACTATATCCTGAATCTTGAGACATCTTTTTTTGTGAGCAGAAAGTTATCTCTGACAAAGTTCAACTCTATATTCTATTGTTGTTTCTTGCTTTGAATATTGTGTGGGAGACTCCGCATTCTTCTAAGGTGAACATTCTTATGTTGTGGTTTTGGTGTAGTCTCTATGTTGGTAGTATGATGGAAATTTAATGTGTTCTCAAATCTGGAAGGATTTTTCTTTGAGGATTATTTGTTGGTTTGGAGAATTGTGTTCTAATCTTGGATGACTAATTAGCATCTACAATATATTATGAAGACTATTCATGCTTTACACGTGGATAAAATGTTTAAATCATATATGGTGCCGACAAAGAAAGTTTTTATTATTTTGTGTTCATCTAATTAGGCCAACCTAATTGATGAATAAGATATACTTGTATATATATAATATTTTTTGAGGAATTAGATGAGCATGAGGAGTGGAAATGGATATATGGAGTGAATGTTAAATGCAAAGAGGAAAAGGTGTGTGAATATCTAAGCCTAAATATGTTATCTATTGTGGATCAGTACAATTTTGGTGAGTGACTATTGTGTGAGGCATTACTTCATATTCTGAGCATCATTGGAACTAAACCCTGCACATTGAAGGTGTATCCTATCAGTTCATCTTTTGGAAGTGAGAAACTATCATTGTATCTTGGTGGTTAGTCATATTTTGTACTCAGGCAATGAGGCTTTTCAAGGACAGTGAGCCCTATAAATATTTTGTATCTGGGTATAATATATTATGAGTTAACCCTCACCGTGTTTTTTCCCTTTTTATTTTTTCCATGTAAAAAATCCTAGTGTTCATGTGTCTGGTTGCATTGATTTTTTTTCATGTTCCTTCTTCCTGATTCATTAAAAAATTTAATAATGTTAAGATGGATTTTAATGTGGTTTTATGGAATACTGATTCACCCCCCCTATCAGTATTTTGGATGTTCAACATACAAATCCCTCTTCTTGGGGTTGTAGGCCTACACAATTCCTTTGATTAGGTCTACATTTATGAACACATTTGGTACTATAAATTTTCCAATCCCCAATGTCCAAATATTGTGTATAGGCCTATCAACTAGGAATTTTCTAAAATCATGTTTGAAAAGGGCATACCTTTGAATTAGGATAATGGGGTCTCTTTAATTCTCATTTTTATCCAAAATTATGTCCACTAGAATCCTTGAGCCTTGTAAAATTTTAGGCCTTTTGGATGACCTAGGAAATTAAGTCATAATGTCATCATCTAACCCTCTTTTCACACCCCTTGATGTTCTAGCCATGGCTTCTTTTCTTATTTATGGTTTTAGAGTATACAAATTAGGGCTTAAAATTTTAAACTTCTAGGAAGATTTCTTTAAATTTTTAAACAATTCACTATCCTTGAAAAGCCCTAATTCACTTTATGTTGTTAGCAAACCAGAAATTTCCCCTTTCACACCAAAATGCACAAAGAAATTTTGAGTTCACTTATGATTTGAAGCTTTCTATAAAACCTGGATATGTCATGTAGAAAAATTCCTCATTCACTTGGAAACCCACACATTTTTTCTCTACAAAATATTTATAGCCAATATAGTTGAAAATTTGGTAGATACAAATCAAATCCTTCATTAATTTCTTCACATGCTTGAAGGTGCAACCAATGATAGTTGTTCTCCATTTTTTAATGTGAACCATCATTTTGAAGATGATCAATGATAGTCACAGATTTTTGAAATCCTTTTTGTGAAGAGAAAGACATTTTCCCTTTTATGATGACATGGAACATGTGTCAAAATTTTAGGGACCTATGGTAACACAATGGAAACTTTATAAACCTCCCTGATAAGGATTTCTCTCGTGAAACAATAAAATAAGTAGTGAGAAAACATGTAGCATGATTTTGGGAGTTTGGAGAAACAAAGACTTGACTAAATATTATTCCATGAATTTTTAAGCCAATGTGAAAATTAAAAAATGCTTGTGGCTAATATGACACGGTGACAACTCAACTTAAGACTTCATGAACGATAATTTTTGAGGGCTCACCAAAAGAAATTGTCAAGGTTAAAAGCTTTTGTGAAGGTTATAACTAACGTAACTAAATTAAAATTTGACACTTGATGTTAACTAGGATACATTTGGGACCACCCAATGGGATTTTGTTTAGGTAACTTAAAGACTCTTTAAAACACGTGCACGAAGGAATAACTTAAGTTACTAGGAAAAAGGGGCCAATAAACATATGGTTTAAAAGACATTGTGGGACACTTTAATATACCAAGAACCTAAAGAGCATGTTACCAAACCAAAGGAACTAAAAATAGAAACACACTTGATTTGATTGATGGAGAACCCATACAGGTCAGCAACAAAAGGGAAATGGATGGTTATTTCACAAGTTCATAGGGAGACAATAATAAAATGAAAAGTGCTTGTAAAATGAAGGAAATGCGTGAAGTGATGCCGTGTGTAAAGTGGGACCCGACAAGGAACAAGGATTAAAGTGATACTTAAAATTACATAAGAGTGATGGGCATAATCAGTGCTTAAGTAAATGGGGTTGGTTAATAAACAAAATAGAGGCCTTAAAGTCATAACTTAAAGGAATAGGATACTAGAGCCAATGGTCAATGAGACAACATAAGAAAAGTGAAGAGGTTTTTAATGAGGGTGTAGGGTTTTTCCATAACCGTAAAGCAATTTTTATAGAAACCCTTACAAATAAGAGGAATTTTTAAATTTTTAAAGGATCTAGATAATTCAAAGGGCTAGAATTTGGAAAAACACCACCACTCCCAATCTAGGAAATTTGATCATTTTCATAATAAAATTAGCTCATAGAGAATAAACTTAGAGAAGGTAGTTCACAGGGCTTAGAATATTAAAAAAGTGAGTTTGATAAATAAATATAATGCCTATTTTTTGTCTTGAGCCACTATTTACCTCATTCACACACCTAAAGGATTACGATCATCTCTTCACCCTAATTATTTTACCATATAATTTGGGTAACCCTTATAGTAACCCAAGTATATATTATGTCTATTAGTCATAGATCATAAGACTAGCCACTACTTTATGTTGAATGCACAAGACAACTGATAGGGGGGTGAATCAGTTGTACATTAAAACATCAAAATCCTCATTAACATTTAGATCTGCATTAATGCTTAAACCCTTAACAACCATTAAACCCTTATCATGTATTAGCAAGATGTAAACATGAGAAATAATAATGAAAACACATTCATACACATGAGAACACCATATTTACATGGAAAATCCAAGAAGGGATAAAACATGGTGAGGATTAGTTCACAATATAATGTAATTGCAACATCGAATACAATAGGTTCACTACCAGAGGGTCACTACCCAAAATAAAGAAGGTATCACTACCAATGGCTCATTTCCAGATTAAGAAGAAGAAGATAGAAGATTATTTCAATGAGAAATCCATCTCAGAGCAATAGAAAAGTTTCACCACTACTTCACTAGAACATTCACACTCTCTCTGTAGAATGCGGTGTTTAAAGAACACCAATACACTAAAAACGGGGGTGAATTAGTGTATAAATTTTTTTAACACATTAAAATAGTAGACAATATTGAAGATCAAGAAAAATATTACACACATAAGAAGACACCAAATATATGTGGAAAACCCTAGAAGGGAAAAACCATGGTGAGAAAATTTTCTTGAGTCTACTGCTCAAATCCAACCTCACAATCAAAGATATTACATATGTTTTGTAAGCATCCACTTATAGGTACATTGACACCCAAGACAATGTTTTGAGGCACCAACCTCCTGGCACAATACACACCAAAGACAATGTTTTGAGGCACCAACCTCCTGGTACACTGCACACCAAAGATAATGTTTTGAGGCACCAACCTCAAGGTACACTGTACACCTGATTGAGTGCCAACCCAATCTCTTTGAGGCACCAACCTCTTAAAACATTACAAGTTCATATGTGCAAAATATTGGTTCTACTTTAACCTAAGAATGCACCTCTTTCTCCTTTGTTATGCAACACACACATACAAGCACTCACAAATCACTCTTCTCTTCCTTATCCATATAACACTTAGTCATCCAACTTTTCTCACTTATCTTCTCTAACAATCCAACTCTTCTCGAGTCAAACAACCACTGACATCATTCAATGTAATTACTATTTTTGGCCTCTCTCAATCTTAGGTTTTGATCTGTATTTAATTTCATATCCATGTACACTCAATCTTCTTCTAGTTATGATGCATTTTCTATTCTTAGAAATCTATAAACCCTAGATTAGATACACAATAAATGATATTTCCAACATTATTGATCTATTTTTGATATTCTAACTACCTTTCTTTTGTTTCATCATCTACATATTTCATTTCCAATCAAATTGAGTAGTTGGAGCAGTCGAACTAACTAAATTCATCCTTTATGTCAGTTTATGGCTATTTCCACCATTTTTCCATGAGCCACACCCCTTAGCTAATAGAGAAATAAATCTTTGAATTAAATTCATCGATCTCCAACCTTTGTGTCACAATCCAAAAATCCTCCTCTAATTGCATCAACATTAAAACATGGTCATTAGATCAAATATCCTTTAAACATGTACCATAGATCTCCATTGCTTCATAAATTGCCTATCACAACTTTAAAACATAGTCGTTGGATTAACTTCATTTAAAAAAGTGTCATAGATCTTTACTTAGGGCACCAAGTGAATATTCCACTTTTGGATGCACTTTGATCAACGTCACAAGGGACACACGTCATCATATCATGTTCCCACAGTTCTAATGCATGGACCCACTAACCCTCTAGCGGAATAGTGGGAAGATGCCACCTATCCACATGTCATACTCCACTAACCATTTCTTCATTGCTCTATCAACCACATGTCATCGTCTTGTGATCCCGTAACAAATTGATGATGTTACCTCCTGAGTGGTGCAGGTTTGTGGGAGACGCTCAATCACTTTATCACTTTGAACCCTAGCCGTTAGATATCTCTTGGTTGCATATCTTAGATTGGTCCCACTAGGTACATGTGACAACACACCATAGTCTCATGGACTAAAGAGTTGGGTCCACCATGGGTCTTGTGAGATAGCAAGAGAAAAATATTAAGGCTTTGGACTTAGGAAAAATTAAATTCATTATTTTTTGAGCCAGTAAACACTAGGTGGAGGGGCCGGTCACCACGATGAATTCAAAGGCTTAAGTTATAACTTAAAAAACCTGCAACTGACTACATCCAATCAACAATCAAATATAAACTCTATTTAGCACATCACCAAGAACCCTTTTAGGTGTTGACCTTCATTCTTTCACCATTCTACATACTTTTCAAAATGTTAAGGCATAATCTTGAAGACCTATCTTTGATGCCTAATCATTTTCAGGTGTCAGGGGTCACTCTTCCACCATACCTCTTTCTTGCTTTCTAACAAGGCGTAATCCTTAGCTCTGACAAGTGAAGCCCAAAACCATTTCAGGGGTCGGGTTTCTTCTTGCCCTATGCATAACCTTAAGTTAATGTGTAAGCCTCAAGCCTAAATTTCAATGTCTAATCAGACTTGACTCAATTTTCCTAACTCTTTCCTTCTCTAGCAAGTGATAATGGGTAAGCTTAAGGCCCAAAGCCCAAACATCTATAGCACTTTGAAGGCTTTCACTAAAAATTCAAACCATCTTTATTTTGAACTCCTTAAGATTCCCTTTTGGCATCAAAGACAATCATGACTACCCTTTGACATTAATGACAATAATTCCAACAATATCCCCCTTTGTCATTGATGGCAAAATGAAATTCTCTACCTAAACATTAACATCCATTCTTAATAGTAATCAATTCTCCCCCTTTGGCACACAACTATTCACAGTCACAACTCCCCCTTTGACAAATCTTCCCCTTTTGAAAAACAAGGAGCATTTTTCTCAATTTCTCCCTCTTTGACATCAATGGAAAAGGGACTCTTCAGGACACAATTGCTACTGATGTTCTTCCCCTTTGACATAGCATGCAAAGAGAAATAGAGTATCCATACTCTACAACCATCAAATCATTAGAAATTTGTAAAACCATGCATACCTGACTTCACATCTTCACACTCTTATAGGGTTGTATAAATCTTCTTGTGAAGCTCCCCCTAGACCCATTCCCTATCACTAAAATTTAGTGATCTAACGTGGGAGCAATTACTCACAACTTCTACATGAGATATTCAAATTTCTCTTTGGGAGGAGGCTTGGTGAATATTTCAATCACTTGATCTTTGGTTGACACATAGTCCATGAAAACTTCCTTATTTTCTACCTTTTCTCTCAAGAAGTGATACTTGATTGATATATTCTTGGTCCTAGAGTGCATCACTGGATTCTTTGATATGTTTATTGTACTTGAATTATCACAAAGAATAGTAATAGGTTCCTTGTACTCTACCTTGATATCTTTATGTGTTTGATTCATCCATAGCACTTGAGTACAACATGTCACTACTACCACATACTCTGCTTCGGTTGTTGAAAGAGTAACCAACTCTTACTTTTTTCTCAGCCACGAAACTAGTTTTTTTCCAAGGAAAAATGAACCTCCACTAGTGCTTCTTCTATCATCAACACTTTCTTCCCAATCATCATCTGTATATGTTGTCAAAGTGAAGTCTCAATTTTAGGGTACCATAAACCATAGTCAATAATACTCTTCGAATATCTGAAAATTCTCTTCACGGCTTTAACATGTGTCTCCTTAGGAGCATCTTGAAATCTAGCAACCATGCAAATATCTTGCATGATATCTGGCCTAGTTGATGTAAGATATAAAGGACTTCTAATCATGGACCTATATAATGATTGATTTACTAATTCAGATTTATCATCTTTATTAAGCTTACATCCAGTAACCATAGGTGTCCTAATAGGCTTACAATCTTCCATCTTAAACCTATTAATCATTTCCTTAGCATACTTAGTTTGAGATATGAATATCCCATTATCATTTTGTGCTATTTGTAAACCAAGGAAGAAAGAATGTTCTCCAAGAATAGACATCTCAAATTCATTTTCCATTTTAATGACAAATCCTTTACACATGTTTTCATTGCTACCACCAAAAATGATTTCATCTACATATACAACAACAATTATCATATGCTCACCTTCACATCTGAAATGCAAATTACTATTAACAATACTTTTCTTATACCCTTGTTGAATATATTTGTCTAACCTGGAATACCAAGCCCTAGGGACTTGTTTTAAACCATATAGAGCCTTTTTCAATATGTATACATAATATTTGTGTTTAGTCACAATAAACCCTTCAGGTTGCTCCATATAAACTTCCTCATCTAGATATCCATTAAGAAATGTAGATTGTACATCCATCTGGTATACTTTGAACTTTTTATACACTGAATACACAAGAAACATTCTAATAGCTTCAAGCCAAGCAATAGGTGCAAATGTCTCATCAAAATCTATACCCTCAACTTGAGCATAACCCTTGAAAACTAATCTAGATTTATTTCTTGTTATCTTCCCATCTTCATCCAATTTATTTCTAAACACCCATCTTGATCCTATGACATTCTTATCAGCAGGCCTTGGAACAAGTTCCCAAGTCTAATTTTTCTCTATTTGACTAATTTCTTATTTCAATGCTTCACTCCACATTTCATCCTTACTAGATTCTTCAAAGGATTTAGGTTTGATTTCAAATAGTTTAGAATATTTTACCTAATCTTGTTGAGCAATCTTTCTTCTTTTCATGACACCATCAAATTTGTTACCAAGAATTTTCTTCTTGGAACGATCTCTTTTGACAAATTTGGGTGGTTCTTTTGGAGTAGTATTTGGTTTTTCTCCTTCATCAACATCACTTTCCTCTTGTGGCTCTTCTTCTATAGATTCTTCTTTCTCTTCATAAACAAGGACCTATAAATACATGTCATCTTTGTGTAACTATTGAGAGTGATCTTCATCCACTCTGACATTCACACTTTCAACTAATTTTTGTAACCTTTTATTGTAGCACTTGTAGGCTTTGCTTGTAGATGAATAGCCTAAAAATATTCCTTCATCATATCTTGTATCAAATTTACCCAAAATGTCTTCATCACTTTTTATAAAACATCTCCTTCCAAATATTTTAAAATACTTCACAAATGCAGGTCTACCTTTTCATAACTCATATGGAGTCTTATCATAATTCACTCTTAACTATTCTATGTTGAGAATGTAAATAGTAGTTTGAACTACTTCCTTCCAGTATCTATTAGGCATTTTGGCTTCATTCAACATTTTTCTATCCATGTCCTTAACCATTCTATTCTTTCTCTTAACAACTCCATTTCATTGAGGTGTCCTAGCTATAGAAAAATGTCTCTTAATTCTATGTTTTTCACAATACTCATTAAATTCATGTGAAGTGAATTCTCCACCTCTATTTAACCGCAAACATGTAATTCTTGAACCAGTCTCATTTTCAACCATAGCTCTAAAAATTTTGAACCTTTATAAAGCTTGAGATTTATCTTTAAGAAAAGTTACCCATGTCCTTTTTGAATAATTGTTTATTAATAACATGAAATGCATCTCTCCATTGATTTTTTTGGTTCTTGTTGTTCCACGTAAATCTATATGTATCAACTATAGGGGCTTTATGGTTGAATATTCTTTTAATTTGAATTTTAACCTCATTTTCTTTCCTTCAAGGAATTCTTTACAAAGAGTGCTTATTGGTTTGACAATGCTAGGCATATGTCTAACCGCATTCTTCTTGTTGACTTTCACAAGATGGTCAAATTTAATGTGACCCATCCTTTTATTCCATTAACAACTTTCATCAATTTGACCTAACATACACCTTCCACTTTTCACTTCATTCAGATGGTATAAATTACTACTTGTTTTGCTTGCCTCAACAACAAGTCTACCAAAGCTAGTTTTCCTTATCTCACATCCACTAGCATGAAATAACACATTATATCCTTTGTCACACATCTGACTAACACTAAGAAAGTTATATTTTAACCCTTATACATACAACACATCTTGAGCATTAGTATTACCATCTATCCATACTGTACCTTTTCTAGTTATCTTAGCAGTAGAATTATCACCAAACTTAACTATAGCACCATTACATTTCTCCAAACTAGTGAGTTTTCTCTTATCTCTAGTCATATGACTAGAGAAAACACTATCAATCACCCAGGGATTCCCTTTTCCTTTGGAATGAAATGTTGTTTGAACTAACATTGATTCTTCATTCTTCTTCTCTCTCCAATACCTCTTAGGGTTTTTCTCCTTTTCCTCTAAACTTTGTGTAGATTGTTTCTCTATGTGGGTGTGAATTCTTTCTTGCATGATCATGAGAAAATATAGTTCTCTTAGGAGATGTAAACATTCTTCTCTCTTGTCTAGAAGACTGTATAAACTTACTTCTACAAAACTTAGCAATGTGCCCATACTTATTACATATAGCATACATCATTCAAGGCACTTAAAGAAGCAAATGGATTCTTTCTTACAAAATATCATTTCTCAAAGGTCTAATCCTAAAATCTATAGATTAATTCCTATACTGATTACATGAAAAAACATAACCATAAAAAGCATAAATGAACCTGGTTTGTCTTGTATGTTGGCCTCTGAATCTCCTCTTTGGACTATGCACCTTGATGAATCCATAATTTAATTTCTTGAGATCTTCAGTATTCTTATCCTTTGAGGACCCTTCAACCTTCTCAAAATATTCATTGTAATGTTTCTCATGCTTTGTATTAGACTTCTCTTCTTCTTTTAAATTATCATAGAAATTGGCATCTGCACTTTTAGTGACCCTTTCCCTTTTCAAAAATGAGACTAGACTTTTCTTTAGCTTTAGTAGGATTTTGTGAGTTGATCAATTGATCAACCATTTTGGAGCCTCCCTTTAGCTTCAAACCTTTTTCTATTTGTTCTCTAGCATTTTCAAGGTCTTTTCTCAAAGAAACAATTTCAGCCTCTAGTTGTTGACATTCTTCTAGTTTGTTCTTCAAATCCAAATTAGTCATCTCTTTAATTCTCTTTGAATCTTCTAGCTACAGCTTAAGGTCTACAATAAGTTTTTCAAATTCTTGAATCCTTAACTTTTATTTTTCATTCTATTTTCTTGCATCACACTGTCGAACCCCAATCCAAATACCTGCAAAACACAATGAAAAAACACATTAGGATATCAAATGCAATTAAGAATAAGGATTCCCCATGAAATACATTAGCAAAGTTAAAAATAGGAAATGAAACTATGATACAAGCTTGATGAATGTTGATGAATTATCCACTTTGATGAAGAATGGTGAGTGCTTCAAGACCAAAATCTGCATAACCTAGCTACAAATTTGAAAATGTGGATGGAGATTGCTAAATATTTGAGCATAGTAAGTTTACTCAAATTGTGGATGATCAAATGAGGGATGAGCCTCTTATTTATAGAATAGAAGATGGATGAATGTCCAAAATAGAGCAATTTGGGACTAAGAACTAAGTTTAGCAACTAACCAAATGAGGCCTCTTATTTATAGAATAAGAAGATGGATGAATGTCCAAAATAGAGCAATTTGGGACTAAGAACTACCCAATGGAAAAGTGCCAGTTGTCAACTTATGAGTGGATGGAGGATGTGCAAGTTTTGAAGAATGTGTCATTAAATGCATATATTTGAATTTTGAAATTGTTGAAATGACATGCAAGAGGGAAAGAAGATGCATTTAATGCCACTTGGCTCAAGGAAAAATGACTTTGTAAGAGGATTAAATGCCTTGTTGGAAGGACAAAAGTCCACTTGGATTTTGAATTCAAATTGAGAGAATATTCCTTAAAAGATGCCTTGTTGGAGGAAAATAGAGATTTAATAAATCAAATAAGTCTATTTTCATGTGCAAGTGGTAAAATATGGAGGATGGGACTTGAGGAGAGATCAAGATTAATTAATTTAATGAAGGTATTAAATGATGTGACCTATTTGACTTAAATTTGTGGATTTATTTAAATCAAATATGAGAAGAATGTGATAAAAGGATTAATTAAGTAAGAACTTTTGATTTATTTAATTAAAAGAGATGATGACATATTAAAATAAATAGAGTTTTAATTTATTTAATTTAATAGATAGACTTTAGAGATTTAATCAAATAAAATTAATTATTTAATTAAATAGGATAATTAGATCAAATGGTTAATTTAATTATCGAGAAAGGATGACTTAATTAGATAACTGATTTAATTAATTAAGAGAGGAATATTGATGAATTTAATCAAATAAAGGTATTTGATTAAATGGTTAGACCGAAGAATGATTCAGGATGAAATGATGTTAGTGGTCAGGATCAGATGTCTAATGTCAATCAGTACATTTTTCGTGTCTACACACACAAATCTTCTAACACAGAAACCATTTCACCTTCCAAATCAACCTCACCTTCGACTTCCTCTTCGGAACCTTTACATTATTTAGTCTCTTCAGCCATAAATGCAACTTCACAATATTCACTTGTAGAGGAGCAATCATTTGAACTGATTTATTTATCCACATAAAGACTCTTCTTCTTTTTGCCATAGTTCCTCTTTTTATATTTGTAAACTTATTAACTCTTGAAATTGTCTCCCTTTTCCTTTTCATTCAATGGACACTTAAATGCATAATGTCCTAATTTACCACAATTAAAACATTTAAAAGGAAGCTTACCTTTGTATTTTCTAGTGCCCTTCTTCAGCTTTCTTACAAAGTTTTCTTCTTCATTTGAGTTGATGTCAAATTCTGAATATTCTTTAATCTTCTTGGTTTCGGTGGTCTTGAATGTAGCTTCACCTTTTTTTTGATACAGTTTTCTCATTTCTCATTTCATATGCACTTAGGGACCTAAACAATTCATCTATAGAATGTGTATCCATATTTTGAGCTTCTTCTATCACAGAGACCTTAGAATCAAATCGTTGTGGGAGTGACCTCAAGACCTTTTTTACAATAACATTGTCTTCAATAGTCTCACCCAAACTTTTGATTGCATTTAGTACCTCATCTACTCTAAACATGTATGTTGCAAAATTTTCTTCATCTTTAATCTTAAGAGTCTCAAAATTTCCTCTATGAGTTTGCAACTTTTCTTGTTTCACTTTAACATCTCCCTCATAGATACTTTGCAATTTCTCACATACCTCTTTGGTAGATTTATAATGCATGACTTCTACAAATTTTGTATTGGTTAAAACACATAGAATAGATTTTTTATATTTTCCATTATTTTCACAAGCTTTCTTGTAGGTTACATTAGTAGGAGTAGTTGATGGTGCAGTATAACCATCTACAAATGACTTCCATACATCAAATCTAAGAGAGGTTAAACAAGTTTCCATCCTAACTTTCCAAAAAGCATATTTTTTTCCATCAAACAATGGATCTTTGTTTCCATTAGATCCTTCCTATCTAGCAATAGTGTTCTTGAAACCAAATATACCTTAAGTTAATTAATCTTTCTTCAAGGAACTAGAGCTCTAATACCAATTGTTGAAAGAACACCAATACACTAAGAGGGGGTGAATCAGTGTATACAAATTTTTAACACATTAAAATAGTAGACAAGATTGAATATCAGGAAAAATAACACACACATAAGAAGACACTAGATATACATGGAAAACCATAGAAGGGTAAAACCATGGTGATAAAAGTTTCTTGAGTCTACTACTCAAATCCAACCTCACAATCAAAGATATTACATATGTTTTGTAAGCACCCACTTGCAAGTACATTGACACCCAAGACAATGTTTTGAGGCACCAACCTCTTGGTAAAATGCACACCAAAGACAATGTTTTGAGGCACCAACCTCAAGGTACACTGCACACCTAATTGAGCACCAACCCAATCTCTTTGAGGCACCAACCTCTCACAACATTACAAGTTCATATGTGCAAAATATTGGTTCTACTTTAACTTGAGAATGCACCTCTCTCCTCTATTCTACAACACACACATACACCCTCTGACAAATCACTATGCTCTGCCTTAGCCATCCAATACTTAGTCATCTAACCTTTCTCTCTTAGCTTCTCCAACAATCCAACTCTCCTTGATCCAAACAACCACTAACATCATTCAATGCAATTACTATTTTTTGCCTCTATCAATCTTAGGTTTTGATCTGTATTTAATTTCATATCCTTGTATACTCAATCTTCTTCTAGATACAATGTTTTTATATTCTTAGCAATATGAAAACCCTAGATCAAATACCTAATAAATGATATTTACAATGTGATTGATTTGTGTATAATTCTAACCAACTTTTTGTCTATGTTGCCATCTACATATTTCATCACCAATCAAATTGAGTACTTGGAGTGGTTGAACCAATTAAATTCATCCTCTATGTCATTTTATAGCTGCTTCCAACATTTTTCCATGAGCCACATTGCTTATCCATTGGAGAAATAAATCTTTGAAATAGGGTCGTCAACCTCCATCCTTCACATTACAATCCAACAATCCCCCTTTAACCACATCAACATTAAAACATGGTCCTGAAATAAAATCACCTTTAAACATGTACCATAGATCTCCATCACTTCATATTGCCTATCGCAACTTTAAAACATAGTTGTTGGATTAAATTCATTTAAAACAATATTGTAGATCTTTATTTAAGGCACTGGGTGAATATTCCTCTTTGGATTCCCCTCAACTAACATCACCAGGGGCATGAATCACCATACCACATTCCCACAATTCCAACACATGTACCCACTAACCATCCAATGGAATAGCAGGAGGATGCCACCTATCCACATACATCATACTCCACTAACCATCACTTCATCACTCTACCGACCATGTTTCATCATCCCACAATCTCGCACAAAATTGATGACGTTACCTCATAAGTGGTGCAAGTGTGTGGGAACCGCTCAATCACTTTATCACTTTGAACCCTAGCCATTAGATATCTCTTGGTTGTGTGTCTTAGCTTGGTCCAACCAGGGACATGTGACAACACACTATAGTCTCACATACTAAAGAGTTAGGTCCACCATGGGTCTTGTGGGATAGCGGAGGGGCGTAGGTCTTGGGTCAGGAAAATTAGAGTCATTATTTTTGAGCGGTAAACGCAAATTGGAGTCCGATCCGCCATATGGCGACTTCAAGGCTTATATTTCATAACCCAGAGAAGCAACTAACTACCGTAACAACAATCAAATATAAACTTTGATTGCAACACGCGAACGGAAACTCACGCCTCAAGTGTCGACGCCGAGGGTTTCACAGGCGCGCCACTTCACCGTTCAATGAGTAAAGCCAAGATCGATCTTTGATGCGATCGCACGGGTGGCGGTCACTCTTCCTGTACCTCTTTTCCTGCTGCCCCATTCAAACGCCAAGCCTTGGCTCTAGCGATTGAGTTGAAACCATTTTGGGGTTAAAGGAGGGTTCTTCTTCACCACCCTATGCAGCTTACAAGTTAAGAGCATAAGCCTCAAACTTCTCAAAAACGTTGTCTTGTCGGACTTGAAAGCACACTTTATTTTTCTAACTCTTTCCTTATGCTTTACAAGTAGCTTCAATGAGTGCAGCCCAAGGGCTGACGCTCAAACATACTGCAACAGGCTTACACTGTGACCATGTTTCTTTTTGTCTCTATAGCAATTATCAAAGACAGTGTGACTTTACCCAGTGACATCAGCAACAATTTCCAACAATGACACCTTCTACTCACTACTTCCAGTTGTCTTAGTCATTAAAGCTCACACTGCACTTTACACTTTCACAATTCACATCACAATTCCCACACCACACAATTCAATCTCATATCCTTCATCAACTTCAACACATATATACCATCCTCAATCTTGAAAAGAATCTACAAGGTCAGCTATGCACCTCAAACTTGCAAATTCAAATTAGGTTGACACCAAAACATTCTCGTGATGGAGGAGAATGAAGTTGGACTACATCACACCTTAACTTGGACCTAAATCCACATATACACACATCACCATGCTTCCATAATCACCAAAGCATATCCACAATTAGTGTAAACACCCAAGGTCGGTCGAACTTGTGTAAACACCATTGAACATTTAAGTACATGCTTTACCAAATCCAAAGACGAATCACAAACAACACACAACACTTAAACATAATCTAGAATATTCCATCAACACCCTGAGATCCAACAAATCCTTTGCAACAACATACACCTGAAGAAAATACTCATTTTATACACCCATTTAACCTTCAACACACTGTAACACATGAATCCAACATTACAAAGCACAAAAAATCAAACTCAGATTGAAGATATATATGAATAATATAAGCACACTTCTAGATCCACAAAACTAAAAACCATAACATAGAGAAATGTGGATCAAAACCATTTCTCCTAGATAGCACTACAACATAGCTCACACACTAGTGAACATAACTTCTTTTTTTGAATGATCCAGAATATGAAGCTCTATATATAACACCTTTGAACACCTTCGATCAACGCTATTTGAACCACAAGAAATCTTCAACTTCCATGATAGAGAACAAACAACGACCCTGCTCTCTTCCATACTAAACACTCTTTACCACATGGTTTCCTCTTTTATTCAAATTTTCTCAAAAGCACTTGGTAACGAAGCACCATAAACACCATCTCAACATCTGCAACACTTTCTCAGCATCTCAACTACACAAGAGGTTTAACATCCACACACATATTCTCATCAAAGCAACACTAGAGATTGACATTAGTGATACTACTAATGACAATATAATGCAACCAATCAAAGCATCTCCATAGGTTGACATCAATGCAACAACAAAGATCTGTTGACATCAATGATAACACAAACTTAAAACAAACTCCCCTTTTTCATTGATGGAAACACATGATATGAAAAACCATCAACAACAATAATAGATCTAATCACCAACTCATATTTTGCACCATAGTGCATACTTCTAGCCCTTACACAAGCATCTATACTTTCCAACACTTTCTCTTTTATAGGATTTATCTGCCCCTTTCTACATATAGTTTTTGAGTTAACTTTCTCTCCCACTTTGACATCAATGGAAAAGGATAACATATATATTCTTTTCTTTGCTTCTTTGACAAAAATCATATACACTTTCTCTCCCCCAAGGGAAACACCTATAAGGGACAACAACTCCTCTACAACCACTACTTTCACTTCCTTTGACAACACCAACCAACATAATGACAACACTTACTCCCCTTATCTACGACAATGAACAATGACACTACCTACTCCCCCTAAGAGGTAGCCACCAACATCAATCCAAAATAAGGAATGAATCTTGAAATCCACTAACTTGATGCATAACCTTATGCATATAATTGAAAGGAGGAGTAATAACCCCTAACTTCTCCCAGAGATACTCAAAAGTATCCTTAGGAAGAGACAATGAATATATTTGCAACTTGATCCTTAGTAGGCACATACTCCAACTTTACCTCATTCTCTGCAACCTTTTCTCTTAGAAAGTGATACCATATTAAGATATGATTTTTCCTTGAATGCATTACCAAATTCTTTGAAATGTTGATAGCACTTGTATTATCACAAAAGATCAAAATTGGCTCATCATATGACACTGATACCTTCAAGGTTTTCTTCACCCACAACACCTATATGCAGCATGATGTTTCAATAATGTATTATACCTCTACAGTTAATAATGACACTGAATCTTGCTTCTTGCTTAACAAAGACACCAACCTTCTTCCAAGAAAGAAAGCACTACCACTTGTACTTCTCCTATCATCCACACAACCTGCCCAATCCACATCTATATAAGCACTCAGAGAGAAATTTTTTGCAAGGTGTGGCCCTTGGTCTTCCTTGTAACACTAGTGCTTGGGTTTGTGACATGGTCTAACCACCTCTTGTGGTTCTTAACTGAAGCTTGTGTCGAGAATTGACAAGTCGATCTTTTGGTGCAACGGAAAGTCCAACAATTGGTATCGGAGTTGGTCATAGGTTCAAACCCCACGCTTGTGCTGGGGGGGATTGTTGCAAGGTGTGACCCTTGGTCTTCCTTGCAACACTAGCACTTGGGTTTGTGACATGGTCTAACTGCCTCATGTGGCTCTTAACCAAATCTTGTATCCGACATTGACAGGTTGATCTTTTGGTGCAATGGCAAGTCCAACAAAATTAGTATCGCACGGTTACATAAAACTGTTTTGGTACTGACCTTCTTTTTGTGCCACGTGTGACTCTGGGATCTTGATCATATCCACAGCTGGCTGCACATGATAACTCGTCTGGTAGCAATTAAATATAGTATTCCTCCAATCATTGATATGTAGTTTCTCAGAATCAACCTTAGGAGATTCTTCATTCTTACTCAACTTGCAACTAGTAACCATAGGAGTACATATCATTTTAGAGTTTTGTATTCCACACTTATTGAGAATTTCCTTAACATACTTTGACTATGATATGAATATTCCTTTCTCTATCTAATTGATTTGAAGTCCAAGAAAGAAATTCATCCCCCAAACATGGACATATCAAATGCTTTATGCATCTCTTTTTTAAATCTCTTGCACATACTTTTATTTCCTCCAAATATTATATCATCAACATAAATAACCACAATCAAAATTTGATATTTCTCAACTTTAAAATAAAGATTACTATCTGTAGTACCTTAATTGAATCCCCATTGTAACAAGTACCTATCCAATCTTGAATACAAAGCTTTGGGGGCTTGGTTGAGTCCATATAATGCCTTCTTCAATATATAGACCATATTAGGATCATCTGATAACTGAAAACCTTCTAGATGTTCAATGTATACCTATTCTTCTAACTCACCATTCAAGAATGTAAACTTCACCTCCATCTGATAAAATTTGAAATCCTTGTGTGTTGCAAAAGCCAAAAACATATTAATAGCATCCATCCTTTCCACTGGAGAAAATGTCTCTTCAAATTCTATTCCTTCTACTTGTGAGTAGCATTTACACACAAGCCTAGCTTTGTTTCTATCAACTTCTCCATTCTCATTTAGTTTGTTCTGGAACACCCATTTAGTTTCAATCACATTCTTGTTCATTGGTCTTGGGACAAGTTACCAAGTTTTATTCTTCTCAATCTGCATCAATTCTTCTTCCATAGCCTTGATCCAAAATTCATCTTTGCATGACTCAATCACTATTTTAGTTTCAACTTTAGAAAGTAAACATAAATTTACTTTTTTTTCTATCATAGCATCCTTTCTCCTTATCAATACACCTTTGATTTTATCACCAATAACCTAATCTTCATAATGATTCTTCTACACATACTTAGGGGTCTTAGGGATCCTTTCCAGAGCTTCCTCCTCTTCAGCCTACACTTTGTTTTCCTTACCTTCATCTTTCTCTTCTTCTTTGTAAGAGGATTCATCTGATTCATATTCATCTATCAACATTGAAATTTTATGTAATTCTTCATCTACTTTGACACATACACTTTCAACAATCCTTTTTACCTCTTGTTGTAGCACCGGTAAGCCTTGCTATTTGTAGAGTATCCAAGGAAGATTCCTTCATCAAATTTTGCATCAAAATTT